>VZQC01013540.1:404978-535106 GCA_009823505.1 Rhizomys pruinosus
GGTGAATCATGAGACTACAGGAATATAGTCTGGACTCCTGATTGATCAACATGCCTGTGCATACAAGCTTCTCCAACTGGACTATGGGAACCTTGGGTTGTTCAAAATTTGGACATAGATACTTGCAAAATGCACCAATTACCTAATTATATGACATACTGAGTAACATCAATGTTATCTGCAAACAACTGTGTCATTATATTGTAGAATCCCTTAAAAATAAAAATAAAAAAATAAAATAAATTAAAAAAATTTAAAAAAGACCAGTTTTACAGTCCTGGGGGTCATAGGCTCCCCAAAATACCAGTTCCCCCATTTACCTTCAGAGACACCTCTCTCAAGCAACCTAGCTTGACCAAAGCGAATCAATCAATGTAGCACGACTTTTCATGCCTTTGCTTGTTTGTTTTGTCACTAACTTCTGTCATTTTTTCCTGGAGTATCAGTAAAATCAACCTTGCTTCTCCATTTCTGCTTAATTTGAGAAGTTGAATCAACCGACATCTGCCCAGACAAATAAGCAGTTAATAATTTGTTAACTCTACAAATCAATGGTCTTTAAATATTTGTTCAATAGTTACTTAATGAAAATAAAGAGAAACTAATTTTCTTAATAAAAATTGTATAGCTTTCTGTGTTTAATAATGAAGAATTAATTACTATGATCTTTAGAAGCACAAAACATCTCAGAAATAAACTGACTTTGAAAGATGTAGACAATAAAATTAATGACTTACTCCCAACTAACTGTCCCATGTCATATATTATAGAATTTCAGAATAGCAAATGTCAACTCCACACAACTCTTAGAGTTTACATACAAAAAGCCAGAACAAGCAACTTGCATGTGCAAACTGTAAAAGCAATAGAAAAAAAGTAGAGAGAAATAGATCTTTAATTTCAAACTAGCACATTGCCTACTTTAGCAGAAAGAGAATCCATTTAGATTTAGCCAGTTCTGGAAGGTATCATATGGAAACCTACGTTAATAGGCGTTATAGCTCCAGAATGTTCTTATTTATACATTAGCATCTGCATGGCTTCCTGGACAGGGACTCCCTGCATTTACCTCTGTCCTTCATCCAAGGTCTGTTCATCTAACATGAAGACTGTTACTGATTTTTTTTTCTTCATTTATTTCTATTAATGACATGAAATTCCTGCCTCCATTTTCTCTCCTTTCAAACAAATTGCAGTTAATCTGGTTTACCATGTCCTTGATCACTGAAATGTTTCCCTGTGCCTCACACAGATTGTGAAGGAGGAAACGAAGAAAACCCAGGCTCCCTGGACAAAAGCAGATGCCAAACCTATGGGATGTTTCTCTGGAGAAACTGCCTGGGCTTCCAGAGCCTCAAGCAGAAACCACCAACCACTGGGAGTTTCCTGGCTCCACCGCACCCTCCTGAGCAACCAGGTGCTGCTGGCCTCTGAGACAGATGAAGGTTGTCTTATTTTGGTCTTTCTTTTCCTCTAGTAGAAACTGGTACAGAGAGTACCCTGCATGCTCAGATAATCATTTCATCCGTTATATGTGTACCTTTGGGAAAAGAAGGAAATCGCTCCTCTGTTTTTGGTGAAGGGGAGATTGAGTGAGGGCCTCCCTGTATCCTCAGCTGACCTGGAACTCGCTATGTAGACCTGGCTGACCTTGATCTCACTGAGATCTGCTTGTCGCAGGTATATCCCACCATGCAAATTCACTGCTCTTAAAAAGTGAGTTAAGGCAGTCATGACGCACGCCTTTAATCCCAGCACTCTGGAGGCAGAGGCAGGCAGATCTCTGTGAGTTTAAGGCCAGCCTGGTCAACAAAGTGAGTTCCAGGCCATCAGGGGCTTCAGGGAGACCCTGTCTCAAACAAACAAACAAACTCTGAGCTAAGTCTGCTAAGGTCCCCTTTGTGATGAGACTGCTCGCTTACTTCATGAATGCCCAAGAGTACACATGTTGGCCAGAACATAGGAGAGAAGACTGAGACCTAACCCGTGTATGGAATTAGTTACACCTTCTTTTGAAATGGATTTATCTGAAAATCAGACACACAGCCAGCTGCAGCAGAAGTGCTAGCAAGCCTGCAGAGACTTAGCTACTATCTGGCAACCCCTCCCATTTGCGTAAGCAGTGGGGAGGGGGGTGGTTAAGAACAAGCTGTGCTCTCTGGGAAGAGGCAGTATTCTCTGTCTTGCTGGGGGTCAGGTTGAGTGGAGCCAGGGGCTCTGTCCCGGGGCGGGGGGGACCTAAGGGTGAAAAGCGCTAATAAAACCTTGTAAGTCCCCCTCCTTCACCCATTCACTCTGTAAGCAAGCCTGGGTATACTTACTAGTCTCCCCAAAACTAAGATTGGAGAGTCTGTTCCTTGATTTACCTTGGAAACCATGGGCAGCAGGGGTGGGACACCACAAGTGTGTGGTATGTCCGGGGCGGAATCTCTGCTACACCATGTCAGCTAACTGATCACCTCCTAGGCAGCCATTTAGCCTCCTTGAGGCCATTTCCTCATTTGTAGCATAAGAAATAGAATCTTAGCAAATGTACTGAGCATGTGCCGTGAAACATTCAAAGATTTAAAAAGAAAGAAATGTATCATAAACCAGCCCTGTTTTCCAGAACATGCCACATTTCAGATGGGACATGAATGGGTGCACTAAATTAACTCCCCTTCCGTGTAATCACTGAGAGAAACAGTGCATCTTTACTACAAAAGAAATGCTTGAGATGAACTAACTCTCTCTCTCTCTCTCTCTCTCTCTCTCTCTCTCTCTCTCCACAATATCAAAAAGCCTTTGCAGGAACATTAACTGTCTTGTTTAATGATTTAAAATCTCCAATTCGCTACTGTTTCACCTTCAACGGCAAGTTCTGAAACTGGCCAAATGTGAATCAATAAATATCTGGTTTTATTTTTATTTTTTTCCAGTTTCCCAGTTTCTCCAGGCATTGGTCTTACAGCCCAGTACACTCCCACTGCAGAGACACCCTTATCCTGAGCCTTCCTGAACACACACACACACACACACACACACACACACACACACGTTTCTTTATCCTTGTTCGTCTATTGTTTCTCAGAAACTCTTCAGTTGTCAAGGTGAGGCCCAGGAGACAGACAAGAGGCTGTGTTTATTATGTGGGTGACAGAGAGGCCATCATCTTCTTAAAAGCAGGGCTTTTTGCTCTTCTCCCACTTCTCTAAGCCCTCTGCTTAGGATATGGAGCAATGGCTTCCCCTCGGGTCGCCACAGCCATCTATAGTCCCTTTTAGGCCAAGGAACAAAATAAAGGCCTGTGAGCCCCAGGAATCCCTGGTGTGTGCGTGTGTGTGTGTGTGTGTGTGTGTGTGTGTGTGTGTTGTCTCCCTCTCCATTTTTCCTGTCACATCCCTGCCACTTGCATCCAAACAGCAATCAGCCCATCCTGTACTTTTTAAGGAGAAGCAATTTGGCAGCATCAGTTATGAGATTAGGCTCTGGGTCCCAACTGCCTCACTTTGCCCTTTACTGGTTGTGTTCCTTTAACAGTACAGTCCCTGCATCTCAGTTTTCTCCCCTGAAGAACTGGCAAATCAATCTTTTCTTTTCCTCCACTTAGAATACAGACTTGTACTCACTAAGCAGTCTCCAAGTTTTAGCTCCTGCCCTCATCGGTACAGCTCTTGTGTGCTCTTTGAACTCCTGTAGCTGGATAGGAGCGGTGCTGGTAGAAGAGCAGGCTCTGCTCTTTCCTAACCACCTATCCATGCTCTGGATGGCAGCGTAAACCAAGGGGCTCTTCTTGGACCTTGTCTCAGCAATAATATCCTTCCTTCACCCAGCAGCCAGAAGGCAGTGTAACCTGTGATCTACATTTGGGGTAAGAGAGAATATAGTCTCTCCCTTTGTCCTTTTAGGACAATTGCGATGCTCACTAATAACAGGTGCCTGGCACTTGGCTCACTAAGAGTTAACAGACTTCTTCAGGCTCTGTCAATGCGGAGGCTTGAGGAGGGGTGAGTCTGATAAGACATCTGTTTTCTGGAACTCTGGGAACAGGTTGCCATGTTGCTCCCCTTTCTTTGCACGCATCGAAGGGGTCTGTTACTGGGCAAGTCACCATGGCCTTGGGCACACTGTGCTGTTTTCTTATTGATGGGGAAATTCCTGTGTTTTGCACTCACTGCTTGAGCACTTAGCATATGTAAGCTTTGTATGAACATCAAATGTTGAACTCCCAATAACAGCTCTCTGGAGGGCAGTGAAAAGAAAGCATTCCTGAGCAGCAAAGCTAGGTGACTCTTGGTCGAAAGCAGAGTGGCTGCAAAAGGACACTAAATGGGCCTCCAAGCAAAAATTGCATGAACATCGGCAGAATCTGCCAAGCTTCCCCTTGGATTGAGGGCACGTTTTAATAAAGACATTCTTGGAGCTGGGAAGACAGCTCTAATAACGTCTTGCTGTATGTAAAGATGAGGACCTGAGTTCAGATCCCCAGCACCCACATAAAAATCCAGGCACTGGGGATGCAGAAATAGACAAGAGTACCCAAATTTACTGAGAGGTGGGGTGGGGGGAGTATAATTCCTGGAGGACACAGGCCTACACAGGGTCCTGAGGGGGAACAGGAATGAGCCACACTGGCACAGCCTCTGAGTCTTGTGCTCAGATGAGTGGCCTGGGCCAAAATTCCAGGCTTGGGAGTCAACACCATTGGGGTGACTTGGAATACACAGTTTATTGGCCTTTAAGAAAGCAAAGCCTAATGCCAACCATGAAAGGGCCAGAAAACAGGACTTCCGGCTGGATATACTCAGATCTTTAGGACAATTCGGGGACCCTGGTCCATAAAAAGTTATGTCTAAGCATAGACTAAACCATCAGTCAGACCAAGCACAGATAGAGCTACCAGATAAAGAAATGAATCAAGCTGGAGAGATGGCCTAGCAGTTAAGAGCACCGACCGCTCTTATAGAGGACCCAGGTTCAATCCCTAGCACCCACATGGTGGCCAAGAACCATCTGAAACTCCAATTCCAGGAGAACTCCAGTTCCAGGGGAATCCGAGACCGTCTTCTGACCTCTGCGGCATTGCATGACACGGGTGCACAAACTTGCATGTAGACAGTACATTCATACATATACAGAAATAAATAAAAAATAATAAAAAATAGAAAAAGAAATGAATCAGAAGGAAAAAATGGAAAATTAGAAGAAAGTACCCTTAAACTCCAATAGACCTGACATGGAAAGCTGATAAAGTTCAGGAGAATGAGCACAACATTTAGCATAACAAAATCTAAAGTCAAGAACCTGGAAATAGCTAGAGCACACCTAGCACACAGTGATAGTTGGTAAAATAATTAATTAACATCACATCCTATGATAAATTTTCACATCCTATGAATTCAGTAGCTTTAGGATTAGAGTTGATCTACACTTTGCATTGCAAAATGATAAACACCACCTCTGAAAGAAGAATCAGGGGGCTGGAGAGATGGCCTAGCGGTTAAGAGCGCCGACCGCTCTTGCAGAGGACCCGGGTTCGATCCCCAGCACCCACATGGCGGCTGAGAACCGTCTGAAGCTCCAATTCCAGGAGAACTCCAGTTCCAGGGGAATCCGACTCTCTCTTCTGACCTCCGCGGCATTGCACGACACGGGTGCACAAACTTGCATGCAGACAAGTACATTCACGCATACAGAAATAAATAAAATTAATAAAAAAAAAAAAAAAAAAAAAAAAAAAAAAGAAAGAAGAATCAGATAACTTTTTTGACTCTAAGCTATGGGCCTTTAAGGTAGGTCTGCTTCCAACTATAAGGAAAAACAGTGGTTTTGTCGTTGCTGCTTTCATTTCTCCTATTATTCCAGATCTGTGTGTCCTAGTACACATGACAATAAATCAACACATAGATTTGAGAGCCACCAAGCAAGGCTCTATCTTTTTCAATGAAATGAGCCCACTGATCATATTAGAATCATAACAGTGTCAAGTTGCTTCGTGTGTAAGCCATACACTCATACACACAAAATTCAAAAATAAAAAAGAAAGCTAGTTGAGTAATCCAGAGATCGAGCCCGTAAGCAGTGTTCCTCTGTGGATTCCATTCCAGGCCTGGCCTAGCTTCCCTCAGTGATGATCTGTGACCAGGAAACGTGAGCTGAAATAAATCTTTCCCTCCTCGAAGTTATTTTTGATCAGTGTTTCACGATGGCAACAGAGAAGCAAGCAGAACAGCACCTGTTTACTAAATTGGCTTTTTAAAAACTTATCCTTCCTTCAACACCCAAGACTTTGTCCTTAATTCCTTCATTTGGTTTGCATTTTCTCTCCCAGAGTATGAAGGAAAGGACCAAAATAATACATTATCCTCCTGGATTGGAGGAGCCCATCTTGGGAGAGAAGCTGTCCCCAGGAGGCTCAGGGACGCCTTGAGCACCCTATCCGAGAACCCCTCAGTAGCCTGAAAGAGCAGGAGGCTTTGACCCCAGCAGTTTTTGTTTTTTCCTAAGAAGCTGCATATGTTTCCCTGAAGTTTGATCATGTTGCCAAATAAATCATCAAATCCATCATCCCATTTCCCTGTGGGACCAGTTTCTGTCCTTACTCCAAACCCATATGTCGATAGGTCTCTCATTATGGTGGCCTCAAAGCTCTGGCATTGAACAGCCACTCATCTCGCACTGATGCTGCTAATGAGTAACCAAAATATAATTAAAGCTCTCGTTTAACGGTGAATCAACCAAAACACTTGAGAAAAATTTGACATCTATAAGAACATTTACATCTTTGCACTAAAATATTATTTTTAAAACTTCACATTATATCACCAAATACCGTTCTGGGTGGAATTTAACACTGTATTTCACATAACTCAGTGTCGTATGTTCAGTAAAACTTGTGCTCTTAAAATATCTGAGTTTTCACTGGAATTGAGAAGCAAGAAAGTCTGTTCCATGGGGGGAAATATGGTTATCCATCAAGTATGATTTCAGTTGTGTCAGGAAGGCTGAACAAATATGAATGGATTAGATGACCCAAGTGCCCAGATTAGATGCATTGCCCTAAGGGTAGCACGTGAATTCCTAAGAACTGAGGCAAAAGGTTTTCCCACTTGACAAGAACATGGCCAAAGGTAGGGACTAGCTGGGAAACCACCTCTAATCTGCCCTTCCTGGCAGCTTCTTACTTTCTTTCCTAACCATGCCACATGCTAGACTGTCCTCTCTGGGGCTGAGGAAAAATGAAGTGAACTTATGAAATATAGAGTTGAGCCACTCTTCTCAATGGAGATCTATAAAGATCATTGCTTAGGGAGCTCATGCAGAGACAAATGGTAGCCAGACTCGATAAGGAGTGGTGCTGAACACGCTGCCCTGGCCAGAAGTGCTCCCTGGATTTTAACGGCCTTCACATCTCTCTCTTTCCCTTGAATTTATGGCTTTAGCAAAGCAACTGATGCATGTAATTTAGAAATCTAACCTTTTTTTCTAGGAGACACTTTGAAGATATAGACATAACTAATGTCTTATTTTAAATAAATGATTCCCACATGAACTATGCCTGAAGCATGGGGTATCTGCTCTTAGAATCCTGGCTGTGACTGTCCTTTCATTCTTCCTGATGGAAGTTTATTTCTGAAATGTTTTTCTCTCCTACTTAACTGAGGTTCCAGCACATCCAAGGCTGATGTGATATACATAACACCCCTATGGACCAATTGGTTTTCTGGTTGATTATTTCTACATGGCTGAGTGACATATTCAAATCAGACTACAGTTTCTTTTTCCAGTACTCAAGTTTGAACCCCCAGAGCCTTGTGCATACTGAGTGCATGCTCTGCCACTGAGCCATACCCCTAAGCTAAATCATACCATTTTTAATAAAAAGTATTTGGAATGGCCAGGCATAGTGGCATACGCCTTTAATCTCAGCATTCGGAAGGCAAAGACAGGTGGACCTCTGTGAGTTCAAGGCTAGCCTGGTCTACATAGTGAGTTCCAGGCAAGCTGGGGCTATAGGGAGACCCTGTCTCAAAAAAGACCAAAACCGCTGGGCGTGGTGGCGCACGCCTTTAATCCTAGCACTTGGGAGGCAGAGGCAGGAGGATCTTTGTGAGTTCAAGGCCAGCCTGGTTTACAGAGTGAGTTCCAGGACAGCTGGGGCTACGGGGAGACCCTGTCTCGAAAAGACCAAAAAAAAAAAAAAAAAAAAAAGACCAAAACCAAAAAATATTTGGAATAAAATTATCAAGTTTCAAGTCGGGTTTGCTCCCCAGTTCACCGTCTTGGAGTCAAGTGTCTACTGAACATTTTTGTAATACTTATGACTCTGAGGACTTGGGCATTACACACCTATATTTCCAGCTCTTGGGAGGTGGAGGCAGAGGACCTGAAATTCAAGGCCAGCCTCAAGTGTAGAGTGAATTTAAGGCCACTCATAAGCTCAGGAGTCCCAGCCTCAAAAAAAGAAATAAAACAAACTAAATGACTCTGTAACAGTTAAGAGTGTGAATTCAATTGTGTATGACAGAAGCCGAAATAACACTGATTTTTATTACTTACGTTGCTAGGATTAGAGCCTGGGCCCTGGTAACACTGACAATCTGAGCCAAGCCACCCATCCTCAGCAGGCCAATTAAAGAAATAAAGTAATAGTGAAAAGCAGGAAAAGGAGATTTATTCAATATGGTCATATGGGGAAGACCCACGAGGCCCAGTGACTACAAGGACACGAGGTTTAAGTTTAAATAGAGAACTCGAGGGGCTGGAGAGATGGCCTAGCGGTTAAGAGCGCCGACCGCTCTTACAGAGGACCCGGGTTCGATCCCCAGCACCCACATGGCGGCCGAGAACCGTCTGAAGCTCCAATTCCAGGAGAACTCCAGTTCCAGGGGAATCCGAGACCCTCTTCTGACCTCCGCGGCATTGCACGACACGGGTGCACAGACTTGCATGCAGCATACACATACAGAAATAAATAAAAATTAATAAAAAAAAATTAAAAATAAATAAATAAATAAATAAATAAATAGAGAACTCGAGGTACAAACAACTAAGTCAGGGTGTGGCCCATCTAGCGCCATTGCCTGGGCTCCAGTCTGTCCTGCAAGGGGAGCTGACTAATTCTCAGCACTGCTAGAATCTCTTTGCAGAAGACAAGCTCCTTCTTCCCTCACTGGCACCAGGCTAGCCCATTTCTTCTCCCAGCATAAGACTCCTGGGGAAATTCTACTTTCTTGGAGTCTGTTTTCTAATAATCTGCAGGGTGCAAGAGTCTCTTTAGACTATCTTGACTATCTTCCTTCCTGCCAGGACTGTTACAGTTTAAACAGGACGGAAGTATATTTCTCCCTCACATGAAGTTGCTCTCAACAACATGGCCCAGGTAAGTTTTTACGAAAGGCCATTGGTCAAAGTGCGGCCTTGGTTGCAGTTCTGTAAAAAGGTTAGATTTCTAAATTACATGACCCCAGGATTCCAGGGGTCAGAAAGAGAAGCTGAGGCTTTGCATCAGGAGAGGTCAGAAGCAACCTCAGTTTCAGCGGCGACCCCAGCTTTTTGGAGATGCCAGGACCATGAGACAACCACCAAGAGCAGCGGCAGGTGTGGAATGGAGTTGGCCTGGGCTTGCGAGATGAGCTGTGTGTGCTGTGGACGGCAGAGTCAGAGAAGGGGAGCTGCTGAAACCCTTTGGAGCCCAGAAGATCGTGAGTGAATCCCAGGTGTCCAGCCTTGAGCTACTTTTCTGAACTTGGGTTTTGTTTGAGTGTGCCTGATTCTTCCCTTTGAAATAAGACAGTACTTGTTTTGGATTTTACAGCAGCCCACAGTTAAGAGACTTTTAACAGACTGTGAACTTTTAAGTGTCTGGACATTTTAAGGACTGTGGGGCTTTTAAGGTTGTACTATCTTAGGTTGTGATTAATGTTAACATCATACTTTGGGGATAAGAACTGGAAAGGTGGTGTTTAATAGTGATGTGTTTTGTGTGTCAACTTGACACAGGGTCAGTTGTGCTGGATAGCTTTGGTGTCAACTTGACACACCTGGGTTGAGGGAGTCTCAATTGGGGTACTGGACTGGCCTGTGGCCACATCTGTGGAGTAGTCTTGATTGTTGAGCAATGTGGGAGGGCCCAGCCCTCTATAGGTGGTGCCACCCTGGGCAGGTTGTTGTGTGCCGTATAAGAGGGCAGGCTTGGCATGGGCCAGGGGACTAAGCCAGTAAGCAGCATTCCTCCATGGCCTTCATTCAGCTCCTGCCTCCAGATTCCTGCCCTGAGTTCCTGTCTTGGGTTCCCGAAGTAATGAACTGTGACCCAGGAGATATGAGCCGAATAAACCTTTTCCTCTCCAAGTTGGTAGTGGTCAGTGTGGTTTGTCACAGCAATTAAAGAGAAACTAGAACAAATACTGAACCTAGGAAAAGACAAATATAAAACACGGAGAAAAAAATAACTAAGGAAAGCTCTAGTCGGTTCATTTTGTCCAAGGAATCCACCAACCTTACCTTACAAAATATGTATGCATACTTATTTCAACCCTGTGTTGGGGCCCAGGAAACCATATTACCAAGGGAGGGTTTGGCATACTGAGCACTCTGAATTAAAGAAAATTGGAAGATCCTAGAGGCTGCCTCCAAATCAAGGTCCTTATAACCTTCCTTTATTTTCACTCAAACACAGGGGGGTGATCTAACTAAAGTTCCCCTGTCTAATGGAAGTTCTTCCAAAAGAAATATAATGATTTCGGACCTTCTCCATGAAATCTCATTAACAATGGGGAAGATAACTCACATTGCAGGAAGGAACACTGGGGAATGTCACCATACCTAGACAGATTTTGTCAGAAGCTAGTGTGTTTTCTTCAGCTTCCGTGATGGTTAGTGTTGTCAAGTGATAGAATCTAGAATCACCTGAAAGGGGCCTCTGGGGCTGCGCATGGGGGTTATCTTGTTTGCTTTAATTGAGGTGGGAAAGCCTGCCCACTGTGGGTGGCATCATTCTCTAGCAAGGGATCCTGGGCTGTATGAAATGGAGAAAGCTATCTGAGCAATACCAGGCATTTGTTGCTCTCTGCCTCCTATCTGTGGATCCAATAAGACCAGCTTCCTCAACTCCAGCCACCTTGACATCTCTGCCATGACAGCCTGTCCCCCTGAACTTGTTCGTGTTGCTTTTGTTAGAGTGTATAATCAAATCAACAAAGAAGCTAGGACAGCTAAGAAGAAGAAACTAAGACAGCTCCCACAATGAACCATTTTCAGAGTACTGTCTGTCCTCGGACCCACTCATTTCTCCTAAAAATCATTTACTTGCTGGGTGTGGTGGTGCATGCCTTTAATCCCAGCACTTGGGAGGCAGAGGCAGGCAGATCTTTGTGAGTTTAAGGCCAGCCTGGTCTACAGAGTGGGTTTCAGGACAGCTGGAGCTATAGGGAGACCCTGTCTCAGAAAAGACCAAAAAAAAAAAAAAATCATTTACTAGCCCTCTAAAATTGCCCGTGGTGCTCACGCCTCTCTTCCTTATGAAAAAGGTATTTGAGCCCCCATTCTCTGTCCCTTTTTTGAGTTTCATATATTTTCTATAAATTTCTTATACATGCACATATTAAATAAATGATATTCAGGGCTGGAAAGATGGCTCGGCAGTTAAGAGAACTGGCTGACTGCTCTTGCAGAGGAACCCACATGGCAGCTAATAACCATCTGTAACTCCAGTTCCAGGAGATCAAATGTCTTCTGACTTCCATGGGCATTGTAAGACATCCATGCACTTACTATGTGCAGGCAATACACTCATAAACATAAAATAAAATAAATAGATAAATGACATGCTTTTTATCTTGTTAATCTTTCTACTGTCTGTTTGTTCCAGCAGACTTGGAGACTCATATCCTCAGAGGGGAAAGATGGAAATTCATTCCTCTTCTACACCAATTGAAGGAAGGCCCAGTTAGTGACCCAGCTAACTCCGCTTTATTTCTAACTCCATCTTGTTTCATTTCCTTCCTTCTGAATTCTCATGTGTCCCTCTCTGCTGCAGTTATTTAGAATCCCAAGAACAGACCTTATTGATGAATAACTTAAGGATCAAAACTTTCATGAAGCAGCAGCAGCCACTTGGTACCAACAAATCTCTGCAAGGCTGACCCTGAGCCAATGCCCTGTTGTACTGACCAGGGCCAGGCCGAGGTGATCTAGATTGTTCCCATGGAAACGCCCAGTCCGTGACCTTGTTTCTCTTTCCTATGTAACACTGTAAGGCTGCTGTAAGCCTTTAGAAGGCATATCTTGGATTGCTAGAGCTCTTTTCCTCCTGATGCGATCACACTGTGAATAAACTCCTTGTCTGCCGTTAGCACTGTTTGTCGCTTTGGTTGGCATTCTTGAGGGGGTAGCCAAGCCTAGTCCATTGGAATTTCCTGGAGCCAAGACTTTGACCCTAATACCAAGATTCTGAAGTGGATGCAGAAGATGGGACCTGCTTCTCTTTCATTCTTTGCCAAGGGACTAATGTTGAAATGGTCTCCAGAATTACTTGAACTGCTTACATTTTCACTGGGCTTCACACCCCCAAAGACACAGTAACCTAACACTCCAGCCAGGCTGAACCACTCTTCGTTTGCAGTGTCCTGACTTCTTCATGAAATCTCTTTCATCTCCTCAGTAGAACGTGATCTACCCTGCCTGCCCATCTAGCACATGGCATTGTACACCAGCCCAGCCTTCCTTACCTATCCTTACCTGTATTCCAACTTTTTCCTTCCTAGTAATGGAAAAATGCCTTTCAAAGAAACAAAAAGTGTCTCATTGTTGTATGTCTGTCATTTCCAATATGGTGCTTTCCATGGAATTGTCCCCCAGTAAATATTTACTAAATTGATACAAATTTCCAGAAGCTTCTCCATTTTATTCCAAGAAGATGTGATTCATACCTTAACTCTTTCATCTAAGTCATGAAAGCCTTAGCCACTTCTTCAAACTCTGAATGAAGGCCTTTCATGGGTCTGCGCACCTCCCGCTATGTTCTACACAGCATGGTATCTCCCAAATGGCTCTCTGCCAATGGCAATAAGTGACTCACTGATGTTCCCAAGTAAATAAATATCCTTCTTAAGAAAAAGAATTCCAAAGTTTCTATATAAAAATGCAGTGCTATTGGGAGGGAGAAAAGAAAAAGCCCCTGGATGAGGTGTGGAATGGTTGATACTCAAAGATCTTCCAACAACTAGAGCTTTTTACATGCCCATGGAAAAGGAAAGAATGTTTTCCAGATGCCAGACTGCTTTTCACCTAAACGAAGATCTCCATCTCTAGGGATGCAGAACTTTTACTCTTCATGGTATTTCTGCTTGATCAGGCGTGGCCATGCACTCCTTTAAGCAAGGTACTTGGGAAGCTGAGGCAGGCGGATCTCTGTGAATCTGAGGCCAGCCTGGTCTACATAGTCAGTTCCAGGCTAGCCAAAGCTATATAGTGAAACTGTGTCTTAAAAAGGAAAAAAAAAAAACACCCTATTCAATGAACTCCTAAAGTTGCAGATTTTTCTTTTGAATTAATTGTCTGTTTCAGTTTTGCAACAGCCCCAAAGTAGGAATCGTGATGCCCATTTTGCAAAGGAGGTACTTTGCTATTGAGGTCAGAGATGCCAGGTGTTCTTTCCAACCAGGCCACATCTTGTTCACATGCAGGCCAAAGCTGAGCAGATGGATTCCCACTCAGTACTCAGGGTAGATGCAGTGATGAAGAGTACAAGCTGTAGAACCAGATGGAATGGGCCAGGATCTCAGCTCTGCCTCTCCATAATCGCATGCAAGGTACTTATTAACATGACTTGATAGCATCCTCATAATTTGTAAAATGGACATAATAATACCCAAAAAGTTTTCCTAAGGATTAAATGAGTTTGCAAAATCCTTAACACAGGGTAAGACAAAGATAAACCCTTAATGAATGATGGTTATTAATATTAGTATAAAGTTTATATATGAGGAATAGCACATAGCACATTGCAAAGTGCTCAGTAATTATGGCTTTGAGTTAGATACACAGCCTAATGGAAAAAAACATCTGAGAGTTTTCTCTAGCTAAGAATAAACACTAATTTTGAATGAAAAATATCTACTAAAACCATTGTACTTCAAAGGGGACGCCAATATTTTTTTTGAAGATTATGTATTCTATTATCTGAAGTGCACACACTAATCAAAGTTAGGTTTTATTTATTTTAAAATGCCTTGTGTTTTAAATTTTCCACCAAATAAACCATGTCTACTAGATTGCCTCGTATTTCACTGCACACTTCAATAATCTTTATGTGTTAATCAACCACCTTGTGTTTGTCTTTCTGTATTTACTGTGCCTGTATTTTATTACTTCCTTGGAAAACCCCGTGTTTCAAAGGCTTTTCAGAACAACTCAATCACAAAAATGTGCTTCTTAGTGACACCTAAGATATAGAGTTTTAGCCCAGTGGTGAAATAATTTTAATTATAAAAACAAAGCCATTCAATGGAATCCCAGTGACAGTTAAACAATCTGTAATTATCCAGCCAGTTTGTAAATCCCTTTTTTCTCCCTTCTCATTCAATTTGCGGACCTGAATGTCATCTCATTAAATCCACAGCTCAGATGTGCACACAAATGTCTTACACCAAATACACATTTCTCTTTCCACCTTTCTCCCAACATCTAAGCCTGTCTTACACAGCCACAACATCAAATCAAATCACTGAGAGAAAGTAAATAAGGGAGTCAGATAGCCAGAGCACAAACAAGCCACTACTACTGGAGCTCCAAGCCAGGGAGAGGTTCCCAGTGTCAAAGGAAGATCATGAATACTGTGAAGCTGTGTGTGCAATCAGCTGTGATTATTTAATTTCCCCCATTCTCTGGGTATATTTCTAGCACTGAACTGCATGCCTAGCACACATAAATCTTAGTAAATTCTTATCAAATGAATCAATAAGTTACTGAAATCACATACTACACTGCCCCTTGCATGATCCTTGACACTACCTACAGTTAAAGGCTTATTTTACGGGACCTGGTGACACAAACCTATAATCTCAGCTACCTAGAAGGCTGAACCAGAAAGATTACAAGTTTGACGCCTGCCTGGGCTACTGAATGGGTTCAAGCCCACCCAAAGGCAACTTAATGGGACCTTGTCTCAAAATAAAAAGTAAAAACAAAGCTGGGAATATAACTCAGGGGCAGAATATTTGCCTCAAGTCTGAGAAGCCCTGGATTCAATCCCCAGTATCAAAACAAAAGAATTTGTTCTAAAAATTAAATGGCATAGCAACCATGCTTTGTCAAAACACAAAGACCATTCAAATCAGAATGCTATCCATCCATGTTAATCTTCACCCTCACTCCAAGAGACCTGCTGACGTTTTTGAGAAGAAATGGGAATATGTGTCACATATAGAAGGGAAAGGGGAAGTTGTGCTGACTGGTGTACTGAGAAGAAACCGACATCTTCACTTCCCTCAAACTCACGTCTCTGTAGACATTGTCTATAGGCCAGCCATATTATGCCTTCACTTCCCACTCAGCAGACTCCAGGGGCTATTGTAATAGAGGAAATAAACTCGCTGTAAGTAAATAAGGAACTGGTCCCAATCAGTCGTTTAAAAACTGCATCTGCTACTGGAAAAAGAAGTGAATCTAACCTCTTTCTCACAGAACTGACTCACAGATAAGTGGAAGCTTTAAATGTTATTCCTCAGGCTACCTCGCCTTGCTACACAGCTGGAGCTGACACTTATCCTCCATATGGGACTTATATAAAAACCCAACGCCACCATGTCATCTACTTGTCCATTTAATTATCAGCTTTTTTACTTTTAATAATCTTTCCTGCTCACCATCTGGAATTGGCATCTGAGAAATGTTAGAATATTTAATATCCTCCTCTGTGTTGGTAAAGTTGGATGAATTTCTTTGGGATTGGAATCGTTTAATTACAAGCTCAAAAATTTCAGAATTTTTAATGCAAAAGGGAATTGTGTGCAAAATCAGAGCAGTCCAGCCAGATTTTGTTCTGCTGATGTCTTTAAGAACATCCCAAACAGGTCCTTTCCTCTATGTCGGGAAACAGATGGATGCTTACTCTTTCCAAGAGGACTCCCATTCATATCAAGTGGTCAACCACTATTATTTGAGTAAATACTTGTTCTCAGTTCTTTGGATATAAACTGAAACAGAGAGAGGTGTCATCCTCCCAATGACAGAACTGGGATGAAACCTGAGCTCCTGGCCACGAGGACAGACAGAAAAGAAAGAAGGTGGCAGGTGATGAAGGAGCTGAGGGTGGATCTGGATTATAGGAGAGTTACTCTGGCAACAGGAGGTAAGACCAATGGAATAAGAGAGGATAGAAGCTGCGGTGGAAGTCCACTATCTCAAAGTCTGTCTAGGAGAGGTAGCAGAAGGGAGACAAGGCAAGCACATCCCCTTAGCTGGGCTTCTCAAACCTTTTCCACTCCTAACAGCTACTCCTGAAACATTGTGACACAACCCTAGGAATATACAAATGGAAAACAAATACACAAATGAAGCATTTACTAATGACAACTCAAAAGAAATTTGCTTCGAGGGGCTAGAGAGATGGCTAAGTGATTAAGAGTGTTGGCTGCTCTTGCAGAGGACCCAGCACCCACATGGCAGGTTCAGTTCCCAGCATCTACATGACAGCTAATAGCTATCCATAACTCCAGTGCCAGAGAATCCAAGGACCTCTTCTGACCTCCACAGGCCTTGCATGACACAGGTGCACTTACATACATGCAGGCAATACACTCATACACATAAAATAATAATAAAATAGTTTCAAAAAATTAATTTGTTTCAAACCGATTCTCTGTTGTGCCTAAAATTTTACCATTCATTAAAAAGTAAAGCAAATTTGGATGCTAATGAGATGAAAGTGTGTATTTATTTTTACATAAGAATTAAGTCTTGGCTGACTTTTTTTATGTGTATGAGTGTTTTGCCTACGTGTATGTATGGGTACCACATGTGAGCCTGATGCCTGTGGAGGCCAAAAGAGGGTGTCAAATCCTCTGGAAGTGAAGTTACAGATACTTGTGACCTGTCATATGGGCTCTGGGAACCAAATTCATGTCCTCTCCAAGAGCAGTGAGTGCTTTCTTTTTTCAGTTTTTAATTTTTATTGAATTTTTGTAATTTTCATACAATACAATATGATGATAGTTAGAGCCCTTCCTCTCTCTCCACATCTCCCCCACCCCACTGTCCTGCTCAATTTAATGTACATATATACATATATATATGTATATATATATATTGCTTAGAGTCTGATTTGTGTCACCAATGTCCTTCAGTGTGGGTTCATCCACTGGACCCACCAAGAGCCCATCCCTACAAGAAGTCTTCCCCTTCCCAGCCACCATCAATTGCCAAGTTTCTTACCCAATTTCTCATGTCCATGTTGGGAAATTTTCTGGTTTGAACCTGCATAGGATTTGTGCATTTCTGTCATCATTATTGTGAATTCATTTGAGCAACTGACCAGCTGTCTAGTAGGCTCTCTTTCCTTTGGTCACCAACGCCTTCTGGCTCTTACGACCTTTCCGCCTCCTCTTCTGCAATCATCCCTGAGCCTTAGGAGGCAGAGGTTTGAAATGGGTGTTTTTTTCAGGGATAATCACTCTGTGACCTCTTGTTCTCTGCACAGACTTTTTTAAACTATAAATGATTTTATCTTGTCTTGAAATGAATTGATAATATGGAGTGAATCAACTCAGAATGATGAAGACAGAGCTTGTCATCAAAAGAGGAAAGGTATTGGCTGGGTATCTGCTGCAAAGCATCCTTACCAGGGCAAAGCTCTTTTCGAACTTAAAAATACCGGGGTGTTTAAATCGCTCTCCCTACTTTACTAGGCATCTCTGTGGTTGACCCCAGGTGGGTTTGTGTAATGCTGTAAGAAATACATTCAAGATAAGTTTAAGAAACAAACTCAGCTTATTGGAAGTAACGTGGTTAGTGACTAAAATATAAGAATCTTAAAATGCAAATGAAAAGAACACTCCAAAGCAGAAAGGCTGTGGGGCTAGGCAGCCACATATTTTTTAAGGGATTCTACAATATAATAGCACAGTTGTTTTCAGATAACATTGATGTTACTCAATTTGCTATACAATTAGGTAATTGGTGCATTTTTTTGAAGTGAGCCAAGTTATTAAGCATAAGCAATGAATGTAAGTAACATTCATGTAAAACCAATTTGTAAGTATCTATGTCCAAATTTTGAACAACTCAAGGTTCCCATAGTCCAGTTGGAGAAGCTTGTATGCACAAGCATGTTGATCAAATAGGAGTCCAGTCTATATTGCTGTAGTCTCATGATTCATCCCAATCTCTCCACAGCTGTTACATTCTACCATGCCTCCTCTTCCACAAGTTGTTCCCTAGGCTTTGGGAAAGGGGCACAAGTGGGTGAGAAGCAAAACAGTCTATTTTCTCTGGAGATGTCATTTTGGACTCTAGTATGTTCAGGTTGTTCCCCTTCATGGGTTGACAGCTTATCCAGGGATGCCTTTTTAATCCTACTAACAAAGCATAAGCAATTAGATGTACAGGCATTTAAGCAGTACTAATTATTATGGCAAGCTAAGCTGTGAGCATAGACACAGATGCTTGGATGGTATGCTAATCCACAAACCTCTGAGCCATCTCTCCAACCTCATGGCTGAATATTTGTTTTCGGTTTTTTTTGGGGGGGGTTGGGAATTTTTGTTACTAATATATATATATATTATAAATATATATATATATATATATTACAAAATTTATTGTTACAAATCAAATCTAGACCCGCGTCCCCCTACCTACCCCCCCACCCCACCAGATTCACCATTTCAGTCAGTTCTTTGACACAGTCTTTTCTGTTGTTGCTGTTGTTGTTGTTGTTGTTGTTTCAAATATGCATCACTCCCAACTTCTTGAACAAAAGCTCAAGAAGCCCTGCACAAGGAATACTTAGAACTAGGTAATTGGTGCTAGCATCCACAGATAAGGAATACCATTCATTGTTTTTCTGGGACTGAGTTACTTCACTTAACATAATATCTTCTAGTTGCATCCATTTACCTGCAAAGTTCATGATGTCATCTTTCTTTACTGCTGAATAGAACTCCATTGCATGGCTGAATATTTGATATTGCAGAGTTGATCAATATTTTTTTGGTCTTTTTGAGACAGGGTCTCCCTTTAGTCTCAGCTGGCCTGGAACTCGCTTTGTAGACCAGGCTGGCCTTGAACTCACAGAGATCTGCCTGCCTCTGCCTCCCAAGTGGATCGATATTTTTATTGTATAATCATCAATGCTGAGACTGCTGCTTCACATAAACCTAAAATACAAAATGTCCTCTTTTTGAGCCATTTCAGAGATTGGTGAATCCCAAGCCAAAATTCCTTGAGTGATAATTTTTTTATGAAACTCAAGTCAGCAACTAACAGCAGTTTTTAAAATCATACATTCTAACCCAATACAATTTAAAGACATACTAATTTGATACCTACATACTGAGCCATGATGGTAGGAAAATATTAAAAGTTCTAATTTCCCATAATTAAACCATTATCTAGCTATGAGCAAAAAACATTGTGTATACTGCAAAATGTTGTAACTCAAAGCACAAAATAGTCTGAATCTGAGCCACGATATTTCAAGCGATATTCATTGGCATTGCGGGGTGTGAAGACACACATGGGTCAAAGTGTTCGTGCTATGTGTTCAGAACCATGGTTGCAGTAAAGTTGCATAATGCAGCCCAGGCAAGAACTTACTAGAAACATCTTGGGTTCATTACACTTTAATTTTTAATTAATTTTTGGTCTTGGCATGTTCCAAGACATTTTACTGTTGCCAGTCTTTTTTCAATATTTTTTTAATTTTATTTATTTTTTATGTGTATGAATGTACTGTCTGCATGCACGTCTGTGCATCCGTGTTGTGCAATGTCACAGAGGTCAAAAGAGGGCATCAGATTCCCCTGGAACAGGAGTCAAAGACGGTTCCCAGCCGCCATGTGGGTGCTGGGGATGGAACTCGGGTCCTCTGCAAGAGCAGTCGGCGCTCTTAACTGTTAGGCCATCACTCCAGCCCCAAAAGGTTGGGGGTTTTTTTTCTTTTTTCTTTTTTGGTATTTTTGAGACAGGGTCTCCCTTTTAGTACCAGCTGTCTTGGAGCTCACTCTGTAGACCATGCTGGCCTTGAACTCATAGAGATCTGCCTACCTCTGTTTCCCGAGTGCTGGGATTAAAGGCATGCACCACCACGCCCAGCTGCCAGGCTTTTTTGCAACCCCCTATATTCAGTTACCAATCCCATACAGGGTTGTGACACCCCATTTAAGAAGCTGGGCCATTGGGGCTGGAGAGATGGCTCAGTGGTTAAGAGCACCAACTGCTCTTGCAGAATACCTGGGTTCAATTCCCAGCACCCACATGGCAGCAAAGAACTGTCTTTAAGCCAAGTGTGGTGGCACACACCTTTAATCCCAACACTCTGGAGGCAGAGGCAGACAGGTATCTGTGACTTCAAGGCCAGCCTGGTCTACAGGGCTAGGTCCAGGCCAGCTGGGGCTACAGGAAGACCCTGTCTCAAAAACGAAGAAGAAGAAGAAGAAGAAGAAGAAGAAGAAGAAGAAGAAGAAGGAGGAGGAGGAGGAGGAGGAGGAGGAGCTGAGCCATAAAATCATCCTAAAGAAATAAAATCATTGCCACTCAGATACATAAGTGATGAGATAAGGACTGGCAGCAAACCAGAGTCAGTGCTAAAATGGAAGAGTTAGGAAATGGGTGTGTGTCTTGGTCATTTGGGGCTACTATAATAATGCACCATAGCCCGAGTGGTTTATAAATAAGAAATGTATTCCTCATAGTTCTGAAGGCTGGGTGTCTGAAATCAATATGCAAACATCACTGGATTCTTGTGGGAATCCTCTCTCACAGCACCTTCTTCCTGTGTCTTCATACAGTAGAGAGTTCTCAGGGTAGCTCTTAATAAAGTTGTTAGTCTCCTTCATGAGAGCTTTACTCTCATGACCTAATTACTATGACTTGTTACACGGTTCCTTGCTATGACAAAACTGATAAGATATACTGAAAACTGATAACTGATAAGAATCAAACTTAGGGAGGAAGGGCTTATTTTAGCTCACAGCTCAAAGGTAGACTTTATCACAGCAGGAAAATCAAAGCCACGGGAGCTTGAGGCAGTTCTCATAATGTGCCCACAGTCAGGAAGCAGAAAGCAGTGGATGCTTAACCTCAGCTGGCTTCTCCATCCCATCCCATAGACTAGCACCACCCAGTGGGTAGCTCTTCCCACCTCCACTAACCTAATCTAGGTCATCTCTGACAGGCATACTCAGATATTTGGGTGAGTATAGATGTCATCAACTTCACAATCGACATTAACCTTCATGCTTTCCAAAGGCCCTACTTCCTAATAGCATCTCATTGAAAGTTAGGATTCCAAATGAACTTGGGAAAGAGATATACAAGCATCCAATCCTTTGTAGTAAGCTTGAAGGACTCTGGTCGGCTACCTGAGAAGTGGCAGAGCTGCCATGTGCCAGCCCATATGTGGTGGGCTCCTTTTCCTGCCATAGCTTCAGCATAACTGGCTGCTTCACTTATCACCACAGAGTTTTATATAAGCAACAGCACGGAAAAGGAAGGAAGAGCAGAGTCTGCTGTGCTAAAGAAGCTGTTTTGCATATAACAGACACTAAACTATCCAATTTCCTCAGACCTTATGGCTCACACTTTTTAAGATAGATTTCTTTGACAACATAAAGTTGGCCCAGAAGAGGATAACCAATGTAGTGAAAGGTTTGAAGCTGGTGTCAAAAGAAGAAAGAATATACTATCTACAAAGCATCGTTGCGTGGAAGAAGTAGAATTGTCTCTGTTGCTTGCTTCTGAGAAGCCAAAGAGAAAAGGATAGAAGTGGTAAGGCATAGTTGTTCGTTATCACGGGTCGTTCACCTAGCTAGCGCTTCAGCTACACCCTTCAGAGTAACTTGTTTCCTGGGTTTTTGAACAGTCACAAAACTGCTAAGCTGATAAAGACTCTCCAGCCAACCTTCTGCATTTTACATAAAACAAATTTTGATCCTGGGAGTCCTGAGGGTGCAGCATTGTTCCTGGAAAATAGAGTCTGGGCCCCTGCTTTGAAGAGGGACTGACAAATGATCGTTAATGCCAGTTCCAACTCACGAACCTAGGCCTTCCCAAACCAAGCTCATCATAGAAGCAGTGTAACATGGTGACTAAGGACACTGACTTGGGTCCTCAGAATAGGGCAAATCCAGGCTCCACCATCCAATAGGTCACCTCACACCTAGATGCATGCACCCATCTTGCTTCTTTGGCCAGTAATTACAAAAGAAGTGGCATCTAAGATTGTTCTGAGGGGTGAATACAGCTTAATGAAATGGTTGGTTTGGGTTTTGGTTTTGAAATTGGATCTCACTTTGTAGCTAAGTTGGCCTTAAATTCACTATGTACTCTAAGACTGGCCTCAAACTTATGATCTTCCTTCCTCAGTCCCACCCCTACAAAGTGCTAGAATTACAGATATGTACTATCAAGCCTAGCTATACAGGGATCTTTGAAGCCAGAGAAGAATGAGTAGAGGCAAGTTGAAAGTTGTGGGATGGTCAGGGAATTCGGCGTGTTCATTCAAATTTTCATTGTGGTCACAAAACACCAATAGAAACAACCAGAAAGAGAAATGATTGATTTTGACTGATGGTTTTAGAGGTTCACACCATGTCGAGAGGTAGAAATGCCTGTGTTAGGGGTTTCCCCCTTTCTCCTTTTATTTCATCCTGTCCATCCAACCAACCTATGGGGCATGGGCCCTAGGGTTTATATGATGTAGGAACCTCCTCTGTGCCAGCCAGCAGGTTCCAAGGTTCTGACCAAGGAAAAGGTGAGTAGGCTCGGAGTCAAACACCACAGACCCCAGGAGTTGGGTGAAAGGCAGGGAAAATGCGAGCACCTGCCAACTCGTTTAATATGGGAAAGATAAGGATTTATATATGATCATCCTCTGCTTCTTCTGAAAGCGCATCAGGTGTTGATCAAAACACCGACTCAGCTGCTGCTTCTGAGCACAGGTTAACTTTGTTCAGTAGATGAGGAGATTAAGCACACTGCTGCAGGTGTGTAACACTCTACAATACAGATACACAAAGCCATATATATGTTATATATGACATGAAAGTACAGCAGAACTGTCTAGGGAAACAAAGAGGAATGGCAGAACAGGGAAGGAGTAGGAAGGGGCAGATTGGATGGTATGCAGGAGGGATATACTCAAAACACATTATCTACATGCATGAAAAAGTGTTCCAAGAACCCAGCACAGAACCGCAGAGCACAACCTTGGCTGAGGAAATATTGGCAGCAGATGGTGGTTAGGTGAAGAAGACCTGGGCTTCTTTAGAAAAGAGACTCAAGATAGGCTGCCTAGAGCTCAGGGGATGTGTTTGACACAATGGACCCTAGCACATGATGGAAGGTGTGAACTCGGGGAGATGGGTGGTGCCAGATGGGGCCAATGGAGAACTGGGTATAATGGGGATTAAGACTGAGAAAAATTATGTCTGAAACACATGAAAAATTCAATAAAGAGAAAATTTTAAAAAAGAAAAGGTCCTCATGGAACCTTCTGTATACATTTAATTATGCCAACAAAACGTTTTAATTTTTCATTTTAATTTTTCATTTTAATTTTTAATTTAATTTTTGTGTATCTCATACAAAATCTTAATCATCTTTATATCCCCTTCCCTATCAGCACCTTCTCATCGCCCTTATGCCAGATTTCATGCATTCTGTCATTTATGTTAAGACTATTGAGTCAAGTTTGTATACCCTGATGTCCCTCAGTGCAAGTTCATCAGCTGGGGTCTAGTCAGCCTATCTAAAGCCAATCCTTTAAATATCAGCTCTCCCTCACCTAGCAGTAATCAACTTCTGATAGTTCTTTGGCTAAAATTGGGGCCTGCTGCCCACTTCACCAGTTTTGCTGCTTTTTTAATTATTTTTTGATTATTTGATTATTTTTATTTTGTATGTAGAGTGTATTGCCTACATGTATGTAAGTGTACCCATGTCATGCAATACCCACAGAGGTCAGAAGAGGGCATCAGATTCCCCTGAAGCTTGAGTAACAGATGATTGTTAGCTATAATATGAGTACTAGGAATTGAACCTGAGTCCTCTGTAAGAGCACCCAGTGCTCTTACCTACTGAGCCATCCAGTTCCTAAAATATTTTTTATTTTATGTGTATGATTGTGTCACCTGCATATATGCAAGTGCACCCATGTTGTGTGATGCCCACAGAGATCAGAAGAGGGTGTCAGATTCCCCTGAAACTGGAGTTACAGGTGGTTGTTATCTGCTATGTGGGTACTGAGAATGGAGCCTGGGTCCTCTGCAAGAGTAGTCAGTGCTCTTAACCTCTGAGCCATCTCTCTAGCCCTGGGTCTCTGACTACTTGAGTTTGCATGGGTCTTGTGCATGCTGACATTATTGATATAAATAATTTCTTCATATATATATATATATATATATATATATATGTGTGTGTGTGTGTGTGTGTGTGTGTGTGTGTGTGTGAAGAAACTCTCAAGGAAATGATTGCTAAAGCACTAGGAAAGGCCACTAGTTTATTCTTAAGGAAATACTGTGCAGCAGAGGCAGCCATGTGCCTGTATATCCCAAATCTAATTGGCTGTTGGCTCTCTCCTTGGAGGAATAACCCATGGCTGATGCCACAAGCCTACATCCTCTACAGGTTAGGAGATGTCATAAGCCACAGTAAGACCCTGTTATATTTATCAGGGGGTAAAAATATAATTCATGAATTAACATATCATCCAAACATATGTGTCTATGCCAAAGTAACCTACCATAACTATTAGTGCTGCTTAAATACCTATATATCTAATTGCTTGTGCTTCATTAGTAGGATCGAAAGGTTACTTCCTGAACAAACTGTCAGCCATGAAAAGGAAACAGCCAGAATTGACCAGAAATCCAAGTCAACAGCTCCAGAGAGAGAGGACAGTTTTACTTCTCATCCACCTGTCCCCCTTTTCTAAAGCCTAGGGAAACAATCTGCGGAAGAGGGGGCGTGGTAGAATGTAAAGGCTTGCGATTGGGGGAACGGTTGAAACTACAGCGATGTAGTCTGGACACTCATTTGATCAACTTGATTGAACAAACAACCTGTCACCTCCCACTGAATGGTGGGACTGTGTGGGGTTTGGGCACAACAGTCTATAGATTGGATTTGCAGAAGGATGCTTATACTCATGGATATCACTTATAGCTAAAAAATGAAAAAAAATAAACCTGAAAGATTGCAGACAGTTATGGCAGAATACATGATCTGGGATGGGGGTGGGGGGTGGGGGGGAAGGAAAGGTGAAATATGGCGCTGATCTGAATTGAAAATGATGTTATTAAAATGCACAAACATCAATAAAAATTAAAAAAAAAAAAAAAAAAAAAAAAAAAAAAAAAAAAGAAATTCTATTCCTGGGGCTAGAGAGATGGCTCGCTAACTCCAGTTCCAAATGGCCTGACACCTTCTGATCTCCTCAGGCATGGCACAACACAGGTGCACTTACACTCAGGCATAACACTCACACATTCATACACTCATACATTAATACATAAAATAATTATAAATAAAATATTTTTAATGAAAGAAATTCTATTCTTTTAAGTCTTGGAAATTGATTCTCTGTTTATTTCATAAAGGAGAAATATGCTTATATTCTACAAAAAGTAGGGTGTCATCTTGTTTTAGAGAACAAAATTTTTTCTCTAAGTGCCCTTTGCCTACAAATTCATACTGTTCTCATGGTGAATACAAACATCGCCATATAGGGAACCTATTGTCTGGAGAGACCACCAAATGGATCTGGATCCCCAAATGTTCAACCAGTAATTCAAAGAACAGACAGGGTGCACACCTAGTTCATTGGCAAGTGTGCAGTCAGCACTTGTTAGACAACCGTTGGCAGTTCATCCCTCCAGCAATGATTTGATGAGAGCGTCCCATCCCGAGTTACTAGTCTAGGTGCTGCATGGTAAAGATGAAAAACAAGACTTTACCCTACATTCCAAAAGAAGGAGTAAATACAGAGACAAATAAGTGACTTCAGATCAGATAAAAAGAAATGTAACAAATGAAATGAGAGAATGACAGAAGAGAGATTACTGATCAAGGAAGGCTGGGGTGAGGAGGTCATTTTGCTGACAATGGACAGAGCTGGCCAAAGAAAGACTGAGGAAGAAACTTCTAGACAGAGAGAGGATCATGCCTGAGGTGGGAACGAGTTCTGGGATTTGAGAAACAGGAAGAGCAGTAGGACCAGGGAACGGAAGTGTGGAAGAGCGGCACAGAGACACCGAGGAACCAGCGCGTTCAGCCCTGTGAGCTACAAGATGTTTGGATTCAATTTGACTGCTTTTAAGCTATGGAGAATGAGCCTAATCATTAGGAGATACATTTGCAGTGTTCTACACTTCTTTAAAGGATTTGAGTAGAACAGAAAGTTGAGATGGGGAGTGTCTTAATTCGGATACTCAATAAAGGGCTCCAGCACAAGCAAGAGCCATGGAGACAATGAGGAGGAATAAAAATGGGGAGGTGTTTTCAAGGGAAGATCACAGTGTTGTTGATCATGAACAAGGAGTATATATTTACTTTACTTTTTTTTGTTTTTGACTTTTCTTAAAATACCTGACTAAAGCAACTTCAGGATGGAAGCGTTTGTTTTGGGTCACAGTTTGAAGTTGCAGGGATGGCACGGTGGAAGGAATGACTGTGTCTGCAGTCAGGAGCCAGAGAGGGGTAAAGCCTGATGCTCAGCTTGCTTTCTGCCTTTTATTCAGTTTAGGACTCCACCCCTTTAGGACGGTGATGTCCATAATTTATACTGGGTCTTCCCACCTCAGTTAACCCAGAAACTTCCTTACAGACATACCCAGAGATTTGTAGCCTGGGTGATTCTAGATCCTATTAGATTCACAATCAGTATTAACCATCATAGGGTGTTCATAGCAGAAGAATTACAGCTCCTTACATGGTAAATGGTGTCTCAGTCGATAAAACTAAAGATTAGGAAAGAGCACATTTGGTGGAATGTGGAGTGATAAGGAGAATTCTGTTTCGGGTGATTTAATTTTGAGATGCCCATTAGACATCTCAGTTGATATGTCTCTTCTGTGCATCTAAGATTTGGAGTCATGTTGTTGTGTCTATTAAATGACAATCAGCCCAACCTGAGGCCTTGTGGAAAGCTAAATCAGCCCCGTATCTTGAGCAGTCATCATTCCCAAGCATGTGAGCTCTTCCCAGAAGAAGGAGCCAGCCCTCTGGGACACACCCTGCCTCCCTCACTAGCAGCTTTCTTCTCAGCCTTCCTTCAAAGCATCTGAGCCAGATGATGACCCAGAAAGTCTCCCACTGAATTATAAATGTGGCCTCTCCATCTCACAGCTGGGGTTGGCTCCTCGGTCCCCAATTGCTTCTTGCTCTTAGAATCCTGAGGGAAAGGTTATGAAAGAGGAGCCTGACCCAGGAGTGAATCGTAGTTGAGCATCAAAGATGAGGGACTCCCTGCAGCTGGACACCCACAGGCCTGCCAAGCACCCTGGAAAGAGGAATGGAACATTATACTCATCACTCTTTTAAAGAAAGTTTATGCAGCAGACCAGTATGTTATGGGAAAGTCTGAGCTCATCAGAAAGGGAAAGCATAATGCAAGGAAAAAAATCATTTTTAAAAAATTTGAAAGCTGCACCATACCCACAACAGGTTCAATAAATCTACCTGGTTCACTAATTCAGCTCGACTCTAGCTAAACCTCTCCTTTCCTACCTGCTTTTCTCTTCTACTATCCTTCTTCCTGCCTTCTGTCTAGCACCAGCTTAATTTTTTCCAGGTAACCTTGTTTTATGGACTCCAGTTTTCCAAGTGTTTTTTCATGAGCAGTCCAGCCTCACATTTGGCCAGACTGCTTCTCAGTCCCTCAGATCCCCTTGAAGGACAGTCACTGTGTGCACAGTTAGCTTTTGAGAAGCTAACAAACAGCATTCCTGGGCCCCACTGGAGTTCCAAAAACAGTTCAAAAGCAAGCTCAGGAATGTAGAAGATGAAGATCAAAAGCTCTATTGGAAGCTTAGTTCTGATGATTCACCAGTGACAGGTGTGGCTGGAAAATGCCAAGAGCCTTCAGGGAGATCAGCCCCGTGGGCTTTTCCTAACTACAAACAAATGAAATACTGTGTCTACAGAAAGCAGAACTAAGGTAGAACTGAGTGACTCCATCCCAGCTTCTCCTTTCAGGCTCATCTTCTAGGAAATGATGCAGGGCAGAGCAGAGCAGAGCAAGATGTTCCTCTAAGGAAGGATCATTCACCCAGAAGGAACCATTAAGAGTGGAGGAAGAGGCTCTAGGAAGATAGTTTCAATGCTCTTCCCAAAAGAATGTCATGAAAGACCAAATGTCAGGCATCGGTGGAAGAAATCCTTGTGTGAGTCTTGGGATAGTTGCTGCTTCCACCTGTGGTAAGGCTGGTCATTCTCCCACTTCACATCACTGCCATATAAGTAGCTGTGTACCATCCACTTCATAAGCCACCTAAGAGGCACCAGAAGATATTTTAGAATTGAGCTTGATCATTTCTTTTCAGATCTCCTCTCAGGTCTCAGCATCCTAGAATTTGAAGTCCAACACCTCAGGCTGGTCTGGCATAGTCTGCCTATGTTTTCCATATGCATTCTAGCCTTACAATTGTGTGTGTGCATGTGCACATTTGTGTTTAAGTATGTGTGTGCACTGTACACACATTGCATATGTGCATGCATGTGTGTCCATGTGCATGTGGAGATCGGCTTCTTCCTTGATCATTCTCCATGCTATTTTTGAGACAGTGCTTCTCATTGAACCTGGAGCTCACCAGTTGGCTAAGCTGGTTAATGAACTCTAGGGATCTAATAACCATCCCTAACTCCAGTTCCAGGGCATCTGATGCCATCTTCTGTCCTCTGTGGGTGGCTAACAAACATCTTTAACTCCAGTCCCAGGGGCTCTGACCCCCTCTTCTGACCTCTGCAAGCATTGCACAACATGGGTGCATACATAGATGCCTGCATAACACTCCTGCACATAAAATAAAAATAAATTTAAAAAATTTAAAAAGACTAAATCTACTTTTGCTTTTGCTAAAGTGACCAAATCAATATATTACTAGTACACAAGCTTCTGAGTTCTTTGCACACATCCTATTTCCCTTTCTACCTGCATCCACAGATACTTTATTGAACTTGCCACATCCATCTTTGCACTGTGCCTTTGGTAGTTTTGTACTGGGATATCCCGTCCCTTCATCTCTTCTATCCAAGTTTATCCATCCATCAATGTCCAAGTCACATTCACCTTATTTCATTCATCCAATAAGTACTGATTAAACACCTACTATGTATCAAGTACTGTGTGACTCTCAACTATATTCTAAGGACATTCTAATGTCAGCTGTTAAATACAACACAGCTGCCCTCAGGTGTAAAGTTTCTATTTGAATTCCCTGCTGTGGGTCCTTTCAACAGCTTATATTCCTGAGTACCAACAACATTCTTATTAAATGCCAAATTTTAGGCATCTAATTAAAGCTTAAAGAATTTCCTATCATGGAGACCCTGTCTTGAAAAGACAAAAGAAAAAAAAAAGAATTTCCTATCTAATAATGTGGCTGGATTTTGTCTCAATACTGAAAAGTGGCCTATAAATGGTTAAAATTTCCCAAATGACAAAGAGACACTTTTGGTGAACTCTCCGGTGGTAGTTTATGATAATGATATGACTCAAGTGAGTTCCTGGATAGCTTTGATAACAAGGTGATTGGAGGTTGGGGCTGGACAAATGATTAAGGGATTGGTGCTTTAATGGCCCGTGCTCTGGAAAGGAGACTTGAGATTGAATTCAGTCATGAAGCCAATGACTCAATGAGCCATGCCTATGTAAAGAAACTTGGATAAAATCTCTAGACAGTGATGCTCTAGTGAACTTCCCTGGTGGAGGCACTCAGTATATTGTCATAGAACAATAGAATGAAAGAAAGATACACACATCCTGACTCCACAGGAGAGGGCATGGAAGCTGTGTGTTTAAGGCCCCTAAGCTCTAAGTGGCTTTCTACTTCTTGACTGCTTCTAATTTGGATACTTTGGGTGTTGTAAAATTGTAGTCATAAACAAAGCATGTCCAAATTCTGTGAGCCTGTCTAGAAAATTATCACCACTGATTCCCAAATCTGTAGCCAGCTGGGTACAACTGACTATATCTTAAACTTGCAGCTGATATCGGAAGTAGAGTGTCTTGCAAAGGTTCAGCCACTAACCTGGAATTTGGCTTAACTGAATACTTAGCATCAGCAGTCACGGCAATTTCTGCTTGATCTGGGTATCAGGATTGCTAGGTGTGTGTTTAACTCCTTCAATCAATTAGTAAACATATATTATCAACTACATGCCAGGTACTGAATTAAGAAATATATATATATATATATATATATATATATATATATATATATATATACTCGTTGTATTTTTTTCGCTCAAAGAGTTTGGAATATTGTGTAAAAGAAAATTTCCAGGGGCTTGAGAAATGGCTCAGTGGTTAAGAGTGTCAACTGCTCTTGCAGAGGACACGGGTTCGAGTCCTAGCACCCATATAGCATGTGGAGATTGGCTTCTTCCTTGATCATTCTCCATGCTATTTTTGAGACAGTGCTTCTCATTGAACCTGGAGCTCACCAGTTGGATAAGCTGGTTAACAAACTCTAGGGATCTAATAACCATCCCTAACGACCAATGCTGAACAGCTGGAACTTCACCCTAGAATTTTCTCCAAGTACATTCAAGGGACCAATCAATAGTAATTTTTTAATAGCTAAGCCATTTGGGGAAGACCAAAAGATATGATGAAGACAAACTTTTATAGACCTGCATTTTTAATTTTATTATTTTTATTTTATGTTTATGAGTGTATTGCTTGTGTATAAGTGCACCCAGACTGTGCAATGTCTGTGGAGTCAGAAAAGGGAATTGGATTCCCCTGGAACTGGAGTTACAGTTGGTTGTTAGCCCTCATGTGGGTGCTGGGAATTGACTTGTCCTCTGCAGAAGCAGCCAATGCCCTTAACCAGTGAGCCATTTCTCCAGCCCTTGATTTTTTTTATTTATTTTTCATTTAATTTTGTGAATCTCGTACATCTCCTCCCCATCTGTTATATATTGTAATATACATCTAGCACTATCCATTAACTTCTTATATGTAATATGTGTTGTTATTTAGTGCATGTTGTATGTATGTTATATATACACATACACCTATTATATATATTACATCTAATATACATTAAATATACATTAATAATATAATTAGATGCTATTAATATATACATCTAATAGTATATAAGTAATATGTATATATATACACCTATTAGTATAATAATACATCTAATATATATAGATGTATATTATACATAATACACCTATTATATATAATATACATATAATATATATTAGATGTATATGTATACATAATAGGTGTATATATGTATAACATATGTATAACTATAATATATATTATATATATATATATATATGCCTAGAGAGTCAAACTTGTGTCCCCAAATGCCCTTCACTGGGTCCATTCCACTGAATCCTGGTCACCCTACCAAGTGTCTTATCTTAAATGAGACTGACTTTCCCCCTCAGGTAGGGTTGAGGCCTCTTACCTCTATCCCCACATCCATGCTGGGATTTTGTCTGGGTTGAGCTTACATGGGACTTGTGCATGCAGTCACCATTGCTGTGCCTTCACATGAGTAACTGTCCAGCTGTCCTGGAAATTCTGGTCCCTGTGGTCATCCACCACCTCTGGCTCTTACAATCTTTCAGCTCCCTTTTTCACAATGATCCCTAAGCCTGAAGGCAGAAGTTTGATAGAAGTGTCCTATTCAGGGATAAGTGCATATGTAGTTTGTTCTCTGCAATTGGCAAGTGTGGGTTTGTGTTAATACAACTGCTGCATAAGGAAGCCTTCCTGTATGAGCTGAAAGATGCACTGAGGGGCTTGCAGAAAGGCTTCCAGAGGTTAATGGCACTGAACTGCTCTTGGAAGAGGACCTGAGTTTGGTTCCCGCACCCAATGGCGGCTAAGAACTGTCTTTAAGCCAGGCATGCTAGTGCATGGCCTTTAATCTTAACTCCGGAAGCCAGAGGCCGTTGGCCTCTATGGATTCAAAGCCAGCCTGGTTTTTTGTAGGTGAGTTCCAAGGCCAACTGGGGCTAAAAAAAAAAAAAAAAAAAAAGAAAAGAAGGAAGAAAGAAAAACAGAAAAAAAAAAAAAAAAAAAAAAAAAAAAAAAAAAAAAAAAAAAAAAAAAAAAAAAAAAAAAAAAAAAAAAAAAAGGGAAAAGAAAGAAAGAAAGAAAGAAAGAAAGAAAGAAAGAAAGAAAGAGAAAGAGAGAGAGAGAGAGAGAGAGAGAAAGAAAGAAAGAAAGAAAGAAAGAAAGAAAGAAAGAAAGAAAGAAAGAAAGAAAGAAAGAAAAGAAAGAAAGAAAGAGAGAGAGAGAGAAAGAAAGATGGATGGATGCACTGATCTGTGGGTATAACAATAAGTCATTAGGAGTCAGCTTAATACTATATCTATTTAGCAGAATAATAGTATTAGGTTCTTCCCTGTAACCTGTGACTTGCCTAGCCACTGGTCCCTAGGCCTGATATTAATGTCTCCTATTGACTACATCTTATGAAAGAGATCTTAAATACAATTAGGAGGTGGTTGGTTACTCCCAGAACATTCGTGTCACTATCGCACCAGTGGGTCTGTCTTGCGAAGCCAGTGGATGATGTTGTACCTCACAGGATTCACAGTTTGATAAGATTTGAGTTCTTATACATGCATGTTTCCATCAGAAAACCCAGAGAGATCAGGCAACTAATAAATGTCTGGGAGTGGGAGGAGGCTCTTCCTGGGAGACAAGATGAAATGCAGTAACTTTAGTAACTTTATTTTTATTTTATTTATATGTTTTGCCTGCATCTATGTAAGTGCACCTGTATCATCCAGTGCCTTTGGAGGCCAGAAAAGGCTATCAGATCCACTGGAACTGGAGTTAGCTGTCATTTGCCTACTAGGAACTGAACCTGGATCCTTTAGAAGAACAGCTAGTGCTCTTCTGAACCAGCTCTCTAGCCCCCAAATATAATTACCATGCTTAAAGAAACAAATGGTTAATATATGCATGGAGTAGGAAAGTTTAGAAGTGATTCAATACATGTGAAAAGAATCAAATAAAGTTCCAAAACAGGAAAAAAAAATACAATAACTCAATGAGCATATTTTGCTCTAGACTAAACACATCAGAAGAAAGAATTAATGAACTACAAGAAATTCTGGTCATTTTTCTGGACTCAAAAGAATCTCATTTTCTAGGTCTTTAAGGATGCCCATTCTTTCCATTCTATCTGGTGAATTTCCACATGGTGAGTTGCTACTCCTTTATGGGGCGTGCCTGGATAATAATTACCTCTGCTTCCTTATAGAGCCTGTCATTCCTGAAATGTTTAACACTATGGTTGATAGCTTTCATATCTCTGGTCAGCAGCTCAAAGAATGCCGCAGTTCACTTTTCTATCAAGTAGACATCCAGTCTCAACACCTAACCCAGGAGTCAAAGAATGGAAATTTGCCTTCTCGAGCAGGCAGGGCTATCAGTCTCACTTGATTAATACCTAATAGTTCACGTTGATAATGTTTCTCTTTTTTATTAAAAAATGGTGTTCTTTTGTTGGGCCATATCACCAACATCCGGTGTCTAGGACTTACATGACTATAGAAGTCAACCACCCTCCTCTAGTTCCATAAAGATACATGGGAGGGAGATTGCATGGCACCTGTGGGGCTGGGGGAATTTATCTGAAGTTTCCATAAGCAAGATTACAGTAAAAACCTCTTTGCCCTTTGCTAATTGAAAATAAACTGCTCTCCTTTGGAGAGAAGGCCTTGACCCTCTGGGGGCTGCCATGGAAACCAGCTCGCAAGAGGCTGCAGCAACTGCTCAGATATTTAATTTCACCCACACCAAAATGCAATCCAGAAAGGCTCACAATATAAAAGTATTTATTAGCAAGGGACTGCATGTGTATTCTGCCAGGTACAGAACTGTCTTTCTCTTTGAAAATATACACACATGGAATGTTTGGCAGGAGGGGGGACATTTAAGGCACATCATCACAAACCGCTATGAAGACTGGCCAAGAAGAATATGGGGTGAGGTTTAGGGGTGAGGTCCATCCCCCCAATTCAGAATGGAGGGTCTCAAGTCAGGAGCAGAAGACTCCAGAAAAAAGTTATGCCTGGGTCACCTTTTGTCCTGGTCTCAAAACTTCCTATCGATATTGAGGTGGTCTGGTCATACGTGCAAAACAAAATAGAGCAATGATGTTTCTAACTCCGAGGGGAAACAAAGGATAAGAGCAATAAGGAGGACAGGTTCTCTTTGAAGAGAAACGCAGAGCTAGACATCTTTTATCTTCCCCCTGCTGTGCAGATTCTATACTTCCTAGATGTCTTGTTACCGCATTCATCACTGGCAGAACAATGAGCAGTGTTCATCTAACATCTAATCTGAATTCCAGAAGAGGAAATTACATCCAACAGCATAAATGAGTGATGCGTCCATATAAGCTGGTGACCAAACTAGACAGAACCAGTCCCAACAACTTACCTCCTGACTACACTTGTCCCAACTGGCCCACACCCATCAACCACAAGTTCTGAGTCTCCCGTCCCAGCTGTTCCCTTGCTAGTCTTCCACAGAAGCAAAAGCCCTTATCACCTTGACCCAACACAAAAGAAAATAAGGTCAGGTTCTGCAGTCAGCTCTGGAAAAATGTCTTTCCTCAGAACGATCTATAGGGTGAGTGATGATTCCAGTTTCACAGATGAAGGAACAAAACGGTGGGGATTGAAGGGAGTCACACAGATGTCAAGAGGCAAACCCAGGCCTCAACCCCTCTGTCAGATTCCCAGTCCACACTCATTGGGACACTGTATGCAGACACTATTGGTTTAACCCTCTGTGTTTATTCCCTTCCATTAAAACCATCTTGTGCTCTGAAGTTGGATTTATCTGCTTAAACTTGCTTTTTTTTTTTTTTTGCTTTCTTTTTCCACACAATGACAAAGCTTTATTCATCCTCAGGGGCTGGAGAAAGGCAAACTCACTGCTCTATCACTTAAATATGCTGTCATTTTCGGCTTCTGCCAGCCCTCTCTCAATCCATTTCTGCTCATCCAGTCTTTTCTTTTGCTCTCCCGCCACCCTCCTCTCTTCCTTTGCTCCTGGTTTTCGGTAACTGTAGTGCTGGCTTCCATAGACCAGGCCGAGGACCAGGGCGGAGTATTGGTGGAGCTTGATGAGCAGAGAGACCTGCACCTGGGGAACCATCTTGACCATGACCTTCGCACTGGAAGCACAAGCAAGACCACTTAAACTTGCTTTTTTTAACTGTACCACTACCTTCCTCAAAAACGTAGCACTTGCTGGGCATGGCGGCACACGCCTTTAATCCCAGCTCTTGGGAGGCAGAGGCAGGTGGATCTCTGTGAGTTCAAGTCCAGCCTGGTCTACAGAGCAAGCTCCAGGACAGCTGGGACTAAAGGGAGACCCTGCCTCAAAAATAAAAAAAAATAATAAAAATAAAATAAAAAAATAAAAAAAATATATATATATATATATAATTTATTTTATCACTGAGAAGATTCATAATCTGCTCCCACTGTTGGGTCCAGTTTTTTTTCCTAGGCTCTTATTTGCTACCTGGTCAATGGATTTCGCAAACCTCTTCTTCTTGGAGCATCTCTTTCCTGTCTTTCTCTTCTCTCTCAAAGCCTGGTCCACAGTTCCTCTATTTCTTCCCCAACAACTGAATTAGCTCCTCTGCACTCCAAGAAGCAGTAGAGCTTGGTATTTAGAGTCCTGCCAACGGGGATCCCAACTCTAACTATGCAAACTTGGGTAAGTTTCTCAACCTTTCTGTGCTTCAGTTTCTAAAAATATAAGGATAATTATAATTGTTACTTGTAAGAGTGTTGAAAATATTATTAGTACAAATAAAGCCTTGGAATTGTGTGTCAAACAGAGTGACAACTCTATAAACATGAGCTAGCCCTAGCATTTATTGTTGGCATCTAGCACTGAGGTAGCTGATGGGATGTAGAGATGAATATGGCACACAGTCAGTCCTTTTCTTCCCAGTTCAATGAGCAGGATGGCCATTAGAGTCCCAACCAGGTACCCTAATCTTAGGATAGATGTAGAACCAGAGAACAGCATGGGGAGAAGGTAGTAAGGTAACTTTGCAACAAAGAAGTATGTCATCCCAAAATTAAAGGAATATAGGGCTTCTTCCTCAAGTCACGCATGCGCTCCTGAACGCACATGGTATACAGGAGTTACTGGGAGTGAGTGGCTGGAACACCGGGCCTGTGTGACGGGAAGCTGGAAGGTAAGTAAGGTCCTTGATATTATAAGCAGGGAAATTCCCATCCCAGACCATAATGATCTGAGCCTCTTCTGGGCTCCTTGCATATTTTACCAGTGCAGCGCTTACTTGTTGTGCAGCATTCTTTCTGAGTTTCAAGCATTTCTGAAACAGCTGACAGCCAACCCTCTAGCAGCCCTTCTTTGGGGTTTCTTAGCCTAGACTGACATATTTCACCCCAGTAACTCTGCAATTTTAGCCTCAACTAATTAGACCAGGGATTAACATCTGGCCTAAAGACAACTACCTGGTGGTTGGCCAGAGCTCTGTAGGAGGTGGCCCAGAGCAAAAGTCTGGCTCCTTAGTGCCCCTCTGTCATGGCTGCCAACTGTCTGAACAACCAAAGTCCCTCTCTTAGGAAATCTAAATATGAGCTACACAGGGAGGAAAATAGATAGAGGCAACGAAAGCAGAGCTCACTGTAAAGAAAGCCGTGAACAGAAGCCACAACTAAAGCCTGAGTCCATAGCAGCAGAGCAGGAAAAGTTTAGAAATAGTTGAAATTGGAGCACAGACCACTGGCCAAGGGACTCAATTAAGAAAGAAGCCATGGGGCTAAAGGGATGGTTCAGCGGTTAAGAGCACCAACTGCTCTTGCAGAGGACCCGGGTTCAATTCCCAACACCCACATGGTATCTAAGAATAATCTTTAAGCTGGGCATGGTGGCACATGCCTTTAAATCCTAGCACTTGGGAGGCAGAAGCAAGTGGATCTCTGTGAGTTCAAGGCTAGCCTGGTCTACATAGTGAGTTCCAGGCCAGCTGGGGCTAAAGACCCCCCCAAAAAGAAGTCATGTTGCCTTTAAAACCATGACCAATGGTCATCTCAGTCTCATTGTGAGTTGAGACAGTGCGGTGATCAAGGCAATTATCTATTTTTCTTATTTCTCTGAACATCTCCAAAGAACTCTAAGCAAGTCCTTCCTCCTTGCAACCTGAATGAGTCTAAGCAATGTAATAATGTCCTGCTTAGGGGTGAGATCCACAAGTGCATTCTCAAGGACGTGCACACACAGGCTGAAAAGCAAGAAGGTACATGGAAAGGAGACAGGCAGTAGAGAGAGCAGACAGACATTAACCAGAGCCGGGAAAGAGCCAGCCAAGATAAGGTGTCTGAGCTTTATCCTAAGATGACAAGATTCTGTCAAAGGGAATAGAAAAAGGAAAGAAGTTACCAGGTAGAAGGCACGTTCCTGTAATCTCAGCACCTAACAGGTGCAGCCAGGAGGATCAGGAGTTCAAGACCAGCATTGTCTGTGCTACATAAGACCCTGTCTCAAAAGAAAAAGGAGAAAGAAACAAAGAGAGCAGGACAAGAATGTGGGAAGGGGGACTAAAAGAGAGAAGGGGAGGGAGGGTCAGTTTGGGGATTGCTAGAACAAAATACCTGAGACTGGACACTTAGAGAAAAAAGAAGCTTATTTGGACCAGTTTCAAGGCTAAAACAAAAATCATTAGTCTGATGAAGGCTTCTTTGGGTGCATCACCCCCTCGGCATCTCCATGGCACCATACAACTGCAGGTGCACAAGCAAGGAAGGAAATCAGAGAAAGGGGAGAGGCCCCGCCTCTTAAAAGTCACACCGCCTTGCTAGCCATGGTGGCACACACCTTTAATCCCAGCACTTGGGAGGCAGAGGCGGGTAGATCTCTGTGAGCTCAAGGCTGGCCTGGTCTTCAGAGCAAGCTCCAGGCCAGCTGGGACTAAAGGGAGACCCTGTCTCAAAAAGACCAAAAACAAAAAAGAAAGTCACACTGCCTCTACCAAGCTTCCAATACATGAACTCTTGGAGAACAAACTGTATTTCAACCTCAGCATTATCTCAATTATAAAAGTATATGTGAAGTTTCTGGTGGCTGAAAGCAACTCTCTTTAGTGATATTGACTAACTTTTATATAACCAGGAAAGAAACCCATCTCTCTGGGAACATTACCCAACCAAAAATATAAAACAAAATACTTCACACAAGTAACATACTCCGCAGGAGTATCTAGCCTTTTGACATTGTGACATGACACTGTCACAATCTGCAAATCCATCACCTATCATCTAGCTATCCTGAGACATATGCATCCACAGGTTACTGGTTGGACATACTTGACCATGCCTAAAATAAGGACTCCATCTCCAAGAACAACTTCTCCAACAATTGTTTCTCTCAGACGTATTATAAGCACATATTGAAGAAGGAGTTGGTGGTGAAAGTATATGTGAAGTGAGGCTCTCCTTTCTTTCTCTTTCAGAACAGTCTCCATGAGCGACCCTACTTTACATGGCCCAAGTTTCGCAAGTTTCTCTTTCCACTACCCAAGGATGGACACTGAGAGGTGTCGAGAAAGACTCTGATGGCCTGAGACACTCCCAAGTTTCAGAACATAACAAACCGCAGTGACAATTAAGGATGAACTAAACATTGAGTCTGGGATCCCAAAGCCCAGCCTACGTGCACCAAAGCAAGTCTCCTCTTCTTCCTGCCTACCTTCTGTTTCCTTTTAAATGGTGCCTCTGATATCCCTGCAAATTCAGATGACCAGTGGATTATGCTGCCAATTCAAAGACCCAGACTTCAAAGGAAAGAATCTCACACATGCCCCCACCCTGCTCCCACATCTCCAGTGGCTGTCTTTAAAAGCTCTCCCAAGCAGAAAGGGAAAGGCCTTCTTATGTGATTCCTGCTCACATTGTGGTGGGGCTAATCAAGGCTCTAAAGCAGCAACTACTACCATTTACTCGCAGGTAAATTTCCAGACTGACAGAAATTCATGCTGCTTTTAATCCTAACTCAAAGACCAATTTCTCATACCTGCACAGAATCCTGTGCAAGTGGTGATTCAAAAGAGCCCCCCCAGGATGAATATAGAAGAGAGGCAGCAGAAACATCCTCAGGGAGGTTCCTAGTTCCCCCAACACTGAGCCAGGGGTGGCCATTAGATTGCAGAGCTCTGTTTTCCTCTATTCTGCCAAATTTGGCCCAACTCCAACCCAGGCTTCTATTGAACAAAATGGTTGTTTCCTTGGCTCCAGCTGCTGGCCACCTCACTTTGAGAACACTGGATAGACCCAAACCACAGGAAGCAGGAGAACTGCAAGGACTGTAAGGGCCGTGCCTCGGTTTCAATTTCCTCACTTCCTCTCGTTCTCCGTCCCTTGCTTCTTCAAGGCTCTTCCTTTGCAGTTTTTGGCCTCTGTGAAGCTCACTTTTCAGGACTCACCTCCACTCCATTTTCCAGAGGTCCTGTCACCTGTTCTGACTTTATCTATCCTCTCTTTCGCCTCCTGTTTCTCTCAGTGTTTTACCTTTCTTCATCTTCTTGTCTTTTCTCCATCTTAAAGTGGAAAAGAAACCACAGTCTCACAGTTGAATGGATTCAAGAATGTTAGCAACACATACCACACAGGTACTTACTCATCAGAACAGACACTAGTGGTTGAGCTAGAATCAGATCTGGAAGGTTCTCTGCTCTGCCACCCAACAGGGAATGTGAGGAGCTGTAGAAGAGAAGGGGTATGGGAACAAGTATGTGGCAAACCCTCCAAAGGCTATGACAATAGCAATACAGAAATATCCCTGTGTTTGGGTCATCAATATGGCTTCAAAAGAGTATACGCATTGAGAAAAAGAGCAGACCTCGGCATCCAAGGATTCACCTGTGTCTACAGGTATGACTCAGGGATGCTAGGAGCCGGTGCCAGTGCTGGGCCTTATTGAACAAACAATTTACCGAATACCAGTGACAGGCCAGGCCACACTATGACTGTAAGGAGTTAAAGCAAAACCAAGAATACCCCATAGTCATATCCAACCATGGATAAAAATATAAACATTCTCCAAAGCATCCAGAATAATTCCAAAATTCTTCCTTTTCTAACAACTTCTGCTTCTTTGCCCACTATAGCCACACCTTATTCAGACTTTTCCATACAAAGAATTTTAATGGCATCCAAGAACAGAAATCTGTTTACCCCCAAAGCATCCAACCCAGACCTTGAAAGCTTTCAGTTATAATTCCTTGATCCCTCCCCCAAATTACTAAACAAGCTAATACCTTATCTTTCTGTCACTATAGCTGAAAGCCACAAGTTGGGTAATTATAAAGTATAGAGATTTATCCAGTTCACAGTTCTAAAGCATGAGGCCAGCATATCCTCATCTGGAGAGTCTTCTTGTAGGGTTGTGGCATGGCTGACAGTATGTTCTAGAAAACAAGCATGCTTATTTGCTTGAATTTCAAGTACTTACTTGTAAATAAGGTCTCCAGGCAGTACTGGAACTCGTGATCTGGGTCTCTTGCGTGGTAAGATTATAGGTATGTATGAACCACCACACCAAGCTCTTTTCTTATTTAGCCACTAAGGAATCATGAGGGCCTGCTCTCATAAACTAATCTAACCCAAATACCCACCTCCAATATAACTTTAAGGATTGTTTCCAACATGTGACTTCCGCCACAGCAAGGTCCTTCCTGACTTCTTTTCACAGAAACTCCCCAACCTTTTCCCATGGAATGTGGTCTCCTTCACTGTAACCAGCAATAGACCAACCTGTTCAACCCAGGGGTGCATTGATGGTCCTTGGGGGAGGTCATTGACAAGTTTGTGAGTGTGAGTGTGTGCCCTGCCCAAACCTTGACAATTCTTCTAACAGGAAATCTGGTGAAGAAGACCTCAGCCTTCAGTGAGGACCACCAATTAAATCCCCCCATGAAAAAAGTGGTGCTCTTCCCCATGTTGCCTGTTTTCAGAGTTTTAATCAGGAAAACTTCCAAGACTGGAATCTGACACCACACACCCCCCCCCAAAAAAAAGGAGTCTTTAGCAACAGGAACAATTCAGTGGCTTCTAGAGGCAGGAAGTGAGATTCTGGCCTTACCTGGGGAGTACCACCTTAGGGCAACAGGGAGAATCAGGCACTGTGGGATAAAGATGAACAGCCTTCCTTGTTCAAGGGTGGTTATAACGGTATGGGACAGCTCTCAACATGCCTGGGAATTAATTCCAAAGCATCTGTGTTATTGCTGCTTCTTTCCCTGCCTCGGCCCACTTCCACTCCAGAACTGATTGACAGACTGATTGACAGAGTCGAATCACAGGTGCAAGGGGAACAAAGGACAAAAACAGGTGAGCAAACATGATTCCATTTCCTTTCTGTGGCTTGTGTTTTTCAAGCCTGGTTCAATCTTGGTTCCAGAGTACCAACAGGAATTCTTTTCCTCTTTCAAGATTGCCTTCGACTAACATGAAAGGGAAAGCTTAGAGCAAACAAAAAGCTTACTAATCCATCAATGCTGATGTTGGGAGATAAGACCAATGCCTGCCTTTCAGAACCACTTTACCTTCAGATAAGCACCACGTTTTCAGGAGCCTGATTGTCTGCATGGTGTGCCCAAACCCATGTAACGATGACTTCCCATAAAGCAACTCTTTCCTGCTCTCACACACTTGCATGCAATATGCTGCTTCACAAGGATGCATAATTGCCAGACAACAAATTCAAATTGCCAAACCGAAATTCAAGATTGCTCTTACATTATTCAAGATGTTGGAAAATACACAAAATAAATCAATCAAAAGAATCAAACACGTACCCTGCAGTTTTGAGACAATTAGGTGAGAAGCATTGTGCAATTGAACACTAACAATCATTTCTCCCACTGTGGGGTATCAGAAAACTTGGAAAAATTAGATTGTGGTTTCATATCACCAGCCCACAAAGTAGAAAGTCTCATTGTGAGCATTGGATATCAGTAAACAGAATTACAAAGCTTAACAGAATCATAATGTAAACCTGAGAGATTCACCATCTTGAAAATAAAATGATTATCTCCATATGTGAGCTTATACCTGCCCCGGGAGCCACTAGTTGTTTCAAAGTTCTTACAGTGGCAGGACCGGCACCTGGGGAGGCTGGGGCAGAGGAGCAGCTTTGGCTCCCCCAACACCTGCAGCCCACAGTTTAATCCAAGAGAACAAAGCAGCTGGCAGGTGTTGGGATGAAATGTCGGTGTGCAAAGGAAGCATTGTCTGTGTGTTCATTAAAAAGACATATTAATTGGGGTACCTGAGCTTCTATAACAAACCCCAAATTTCCAGGAGCCTACTACAATGAAGGTTTCTTGCTTAAATAACATCCCAACGTGAATGTTGTAGTGAGTGGCCAACTTTCTTTTGTCTTCCGGCTCCACTGACCTGTCCACCACACCTGATCTCTGACTTAGTTGTCTCATATCACTGAGCTCTGAGAAAGGAGACTTTTTTAAAAGAGCTTCTAGAAGCCGGGTGTGGTGGCCCTCACTCGCCTGGGAATACAAGTTCCACTCTCTATCTAGTTTTCCTCCTCTCCTAAACATACATTAATTAAACTGGAGGTTTTAGTTCGTATTTTTGAGGTTTCTCCTCTGTGTGCTTCTGCGTCCAGGTGTGAATACACATGTGAACATCTGCATCCAGGTGTGAATGCACGTGTGAACGTGTGCATGCAGAAGCCAGAGGCCAACCTTAGCTGCTGTGTTATTTTGAAACAAGATCTCTCACTCAGCCTGGAGCTCAGCTAGTAGAATAGGCTAACTGGCCAGTGAGCCACAAGGACCCACCTGCCTCTGCCTCCCCAGCACTGGGATTACCCGTGTTTGCTACCATGCCCAACTTTTTCACATGGGTTATGGAGATCGAACTCAGGTCCTTATGCTCACATGTCAAACATTTTTACCATGTGAGCTATCTCCTCCATCCCTGAGGTCAAAAGCAAAATCTCATTGAACAAAACACTGTTTTTTAACTCAATATCAAATAAAAAGCCAAACACTGACAGGCTTTCTTATCCTGCCAACTCTCTTGAAAGATCCTGAAGAATCAAAATCATATTATAGAACCATGTACGGCAATTTCCTTTCCCCCAACGAGTGAGCAGCACTGTTCTAGGGAGTATTTGATATTCTATACTGAGAACATAGGTGTGAAAATTGGGCAGGAAATCGAGACTTTTACAGCCCTGTTGGCTAGGAACCATAATGGCGTCTGTGTCTAAAGCCAAAGAGAAGCCTGTCATTTGCTAGGCTTCTATTCAGAAATTACCCTTCTTATTAACTTAAGTCAAAGCAGCCTTCTCTTCCTAATGTTGCAACAAAGAGAAGCCCAGAAGCAGAAGCAGAAGCAGAGGCAGTGGGGCTGAGAAAACTGTTCAGAACGGAGAGGAAAGCAGGCCTCTGGGCCTTACGAGAAGAAACCTTTCTGGTGACTGTGGTCAGTAGGGAGCAGATGTTTTTGCCAGCATGCTGAGGGGCATCAGCTTCCTTTAAGCACTATTAACATAGACTCCAGGCTGAAAATTGACTTGGAGTGCAGCAGAGAAGGACTGGAAGTGCTCCACATGTGCTACCGAGGAACAGGTTCCACAATTCGTAGTTTCAGCAAGAACAATAAAGATCATAGGAGACAACTTCAGCAAGATGAGAACCATGTAAAGAATGGTGCTGGAGCTAGGCATGGTGGCACGTCTTTAATCCCAGGAGTTGGGAGGCAGAAACGGTGGATCTCTGTGAGTTCAAGGCCAGCCTGATCTACAAAGCAAGTTCCAGACCAACTGGAGATACAGGGACACCCTGTCTCAAAAAGACAAAAAAAAAAAAAAACAATGATGTCTGGATCTGTCCAGGACTGAGACCTCCCTTTGGCCACACTTTGCTGAGGGTTTCACCAAAAGAAGTTGACACATAGAAATTCATGTAAAAGTGCTGCTGGAAGGTGTTGATGATTGCTGTCAAAAACCAAGCTTGGGCCTAGAGAGACAGCTCAGCGGTTAATAGCACCAACTGTTCTTGCAGAGGACCTGGGTTCAGTTCTCAGCACCTACATGGCAGATAGGAGCCATCTTTGGGCCAGGCATGGTGGCACACGACTTTAGTCCTAGTGCTCGGGAGGCAGAGGCCAGCAGATCTTTGTGAGCTCAGGGCCAGCCCGGTCTACAGAGTGAGTTCCAGGCCAGCTGGGGCTATGGGGAGACCCTGTCTCAAAAAGACAAAAAAAAGCATGGATTACTCCTGAGTCATTTGAATTCCATAGTTAATGTACAGACTTTGCCAGCATTGCCGTATGTAATCTATGTATGGTATGGTATGGTATGGTATGGTATGGTATGGTATGGTATGGTATGGTATGGTGTAGTGTGGTACAGCACAGTTCTGGTAGGGTACATAATGGCATGTTACAGCAAAGCATGGTATGGCATAGTATGGTATGGTATACTATGATACAGTATGACATGGCATGGTGTGGTAAGATGGTATGGTATCATATGGCATAGTACAGTGCACCATGGTAGCTATGCAGTGCTATGCTATGCTATGCATGCTATGCTATGGGATAGAATGATGTTAATAATACTTGCTTTAAATTATTTATCTAGATACCCAGACTAGAAGTGCCCCCACTAGACTTACCCAGACACAATCCCAGCATCTAGTGTGCAGCATCAGAATGTCATTTCTTCCAGAGTGAACATGCAGTCAGTAGTATCAGAAAAAAAGCAGGAGGACGACAGTACAACACAACAAAACCTATGGGATACTGAAAAAGCAATCCTAAGATGGAAGTTTATAGCCCTGGGTACCTACATTAAAAAAAAAAAAAAAAAAACAGGGCTGGAGAGATGGCTCAGTGGTTAAGAGCACTGGTTTGTTCTTACAGAAGACCCAGTTCAATCCCCAGCAACCACAAGGCAGCTTGTTTACAACTCCGTTAACCCAGTTCCAGGGGATATAATACCCTCTCTGTCCTCCTCAGAGCATGCATAAAATACACATGAAATTAAATAAATAAATGAAAGTTAAAAAAAAAAAAAAACAGAAAGAGCACAAATAAATGACTAACATTGCAGCTAAAAACACGTGAAAAACAACAACAAAATGAACTCTAAATGCAACAGACGAAAGAACATAACAAAAATCAGAGCAGAATCAAGAAATAGAAACAAGAAAATAAGACAAAAAAATCAACGAATCCAAAAGTTGATTCTTTGAAAGAATAAACAAGATAGTTAGACCTCTAGCACAGTTAACGGAAAGAAAGAAAGAAAGGAAGAAAGAAAGAAAGAAAAGGAAAGAAAGAAAAGAAGAAAGAAAGAAAGAAAGAAAAGAGAAAGAAAGAAAGAAAGCAGAAAGAGCACAAACAAAAAAACAAAAAAAAAAAAAAAAAAAAAAAAAAAAAACACAACAACAACAAAAAGCTCTAGACAATCATACAAGAACACTTCAAAACCTATACAGTAATAGAACTGAAAACCTAATAGAAACGGATGAATATCTGAAATCCCTGAAATCACCAAAGCTCAACCAAGAAGAGATCGACAGCTTAAATTGACCCACAATATATGAAGAAATGGAAGATGGTTGTAATAATAAAACTCCCAACTAAAAAAAAGCCCAGGCCCCGATGGGTTTTCACAGCAAATTCTATAAAACATTTAAGAAGGACTTACAACGCATTATTACTAAATTGTTCAGAAGGATACAAGTGAGGGAAATCTCCCAAATTTTTGTGTGAAGCCAGCATCACACTAGTAACAAAACCAGACAAAGAGACAAACCAAAAAAGAGAAATATAGAACTATAGACCCATCTCAATGAACACAGATGCAAAAAATTCTCAACAAAATCTCACAAACTGCAAATAGACCCACATCAAAAAGAATCATCCATCATGACCCAGTTGGAGTCATACCAGAGATGCCCAAGGGATGGTTCAGCATTTGAAAATCCAATAAATAGATAAAAACACATAAATGGACTGAAAAGAGACAAGAACCACCACATCATCATTTCAATTGATGCAGAAAAAACCTTCAACAAAATCCAGCACCCTTCATGCTTAAAATCAGATCATTTGACAGCAGGGCCTTATATCCTCTCTTCTTGCAGGTATCCGAGTTTACAGGTAATAAGCCTTTACCTTTTTGGCGGGGGGGGGGGGGCTTTTGGATCCCCTGCCAACATCCTCTTGGTAGAATAATCCCTTGCTGATATCAGAGCTCTCTGTATTTAATATATTTGTGCGTGTGTGCATAGCTTTAAGGAGACTTTAGTATTATTTTGAAATCTGAATAAGAATAATCCTTTTCACAGTTCCGTAATGTCTGTTAGTCAATTAAAGGAGGCAGGTTTACCGGTTTTATAAGAGATTACCTATACATTGGCTCCAATTGACAGTTAGAGAATGACTCCATCATCATCATAATTTTCTCCTTGTTTCTAATGGGGGGCAGGTAAAAAAGTCTTTCGTATTAAAACCTTGTGGCCCCTAGAAGGTAAGTTCGTTAGGAGGTCATTAGAAATAGTTGTTACAAGTAAGATACACCAAGGGGTTTTGCTGTCTGTGACTATCTAAGGCTTTTCTTCCTTTCAGATGTTCAGATGGGCCCACCTTTCTGCTGGCACTTACTAGTACATCCTACACAATGAAAAGCTGTATCTTTTCTCAGCCATTAAGTTGGTGACATTTGGACCTGTTGGAACATACAAATCTTTTTCCCGTAGTTAGTTTTAAAGGGCCCTGCTGTCGCAGACCTGATATAAGCATGGTAAGGTGCATTGAGACTGCACTTGCAAGTGGAATACTTGGTCTCTGAGAATACCCGATAGTTTCCAAAGGCGACTAAAACCAATAAAGCAAATATAGGTCTCCTTGAGTCCAGAGCAAGACTCCTCCGTCAGCACCACCTACAACACTAACCGGCCTGGAAATACTGTGCAAGAGTGGCAGCCATATGCCTATATACCCCAAACCTAATTGCTATTAATCTCTTCTTGAAGGAATAACCCAGCGGCCTGATGCCACAAGCTCACATACTTTACGATTAAGAGATTTTTATAACCACCGTAAAAGGCCCTGTCATATTTGACAGAAAAAAAAAACATAATTCATTGATTAACATACCATACAAACATATGTGTCTATGCCAAAGTAACCTACCATAACTATTAGTGCTGCTTAAATACCTATATATCTAATTGCTTGTGCTTCATTAGTAGGATCGAAAGGTTATTCCTGGACAAACTGTCAGCCCATGAAAGGAAACAGCCAGAATTGACCAGAGTCCAAGACAACAGCTCCAGAGAAAGTAGACTGTTTTGCTTCTCATCCACCTGTGCCCCTTTTCTAAGCCTAGGGAACAATCTGTGGAAGAGGGGGCATGGTAGAATGTAAGGGCTGTGATTGGGGTGAATGGTGAAACTACAGCAATATAGTCTGGACACTCATTTGATCAACTTGATTGAACATACAAGCCCCCCAGCTGGATCGTGGGACCCATGGGCTGTGTGGGTTTGGGCACAACTGCTTGCAAATTGGCTTTACATGAAGGATGCTTGTACTCATAAATTATTACTTATTGTTAAAAAATGAAAAAAATAAAGAAGTAATAAAAAAAATCCAGCATCCCTTCATGCTTAAAGTCCTAGAGGGAATTAGACTAGAGATCATTCCTCAAGGTAATCAAAGCCATATACAACAAACCCAGAGCCAGCATCATCCTAAATGGAGAAAAGTTAGAAGCATTCTCCTTGAATTCCAGGACAGATGGGGCTACAGGGAGACCCTGTCTCGAAAAGACAAAAAAAGAAAGAGGCCAGGCTGCCCTCTGTCATCTACTCCTCTTCAATATAGTGCTTGAAACACTTGCTAGGGCAATAACGCAAGAAAAGGAAATTAAAGGAGTACTAATTGGAAAAGAGGAAGTCAAGATATCCTTTTTTGCAGATGATATGATAGTTTACCTAAGAGATGTGAAAAACTCCACCAGAAAACTCCTAGAAATGATTAAGAGTTTCAGTAAAGTGGCGGGATACACAATTAACCTAGAAAAATCAGTAGCCTTTCTTTACACCAACAACAAGCACCTGAAGGTGTTTGTTGTTGGTGTGAAGAAAGAATACAAGAATAAGAATACAAGAATACAACAATAAAGAATAAAGAAGGAATACAAGGAGACCTTCTCACTCACAGTAGCCTCAAAAACAATAAAATACCTAGGAACAAACCTAACCAAAGACACCAAAGATCTCTACAAAAAAAATTTTAAGCCCTGAAGAAGGAAATTAAAGAAGACATCAGAACAGGAACACAGGTCTAGATTTGTTAAAAAAATAAAAATAAATTTATGTGAAAAAAAATAAAGAAGACATCAGAAGAAGGAAATATCTCCCATGCTCATGGATTGGAAAATTTAATATAGTAAAAAATCTCCATTCTACCCAAATTAATATACAAATCCAATCCAATCCCAATTAAAAATCCCCATGAGTTTCTTCACAGGCTTGGGAAAAAAATCTTTAAATTCATATGGAAAAACAAAAGACCCCAAATAGCCAAAGCAACCCTGAGTGAAAAGGGCAATACAGGGGGGATTACATTACCAGACTTCAAACTATCCTACAGGGCTATAGTCATAAAAAACAGTCTGGTACTGGCACAAAAACAGACCTGTAGATCAATGAAACAAAAGTGAAGATCCAAACTTGAACACACACAATTTCAGCCACCTCATATTTGACGAGGGGGCCAAAAAGACTCAATGGAGGAAAGACAGCATCTTCAGCAAATGGTGTTGGCAAAACTGATCACCACTTGTAGAAGAATAAAATTAAACCCCTACCTCTCACCCTGTACAAAAATCAACTCCAAATGGATCAAAGATCTCAATGTGAAACCCAAAACTCTGAAGGTGATAGAAGAAAAAGTTGGCAACAATCTACAAGACATAGGTGTAGGAAAAGACTTTCTAAATCAGACAGCAGCTGCACAGGAAATTAGGTCGACAAGTGACAAGTGGGACCTTATAAAACTCAAAAGCTTCTGTACAGCAAAAGAAACAACCAAGGAAGTGAAGAGAAAACTCACAGAGTGGGAGGAAACCTTCACTGTTGATATATCTGACAGAGCATTAACTTCCAGACTATATAAACTACTCAAAAAACAAAGAAGAAAACAAATGACTCACTCAAAAGATGAATTAAAGAGCTGAACAGAGATTTCACCAGTGAGAAAATAGAGATGGCTGAGAAACATCTTTAAAAAGTGTTCAACATTGGGGCTGGAGAGATGGCCTAGCAGTTAGGAGCGCCGACTGCTCTTGCAGAGGACCCAGGTTCGATCCCCAGCACCCACATGGCAGCTGAGAACCATCTGTAACTCCAATTCCAGGAGAACTCCAGTTCCAGGGGAATCCGACGCCCTCTTCTGACCTCCACGGCATTGCACGACACGGGTGCACAGACCTGCATGCAGACAATACATTCATACACATAAAATAAAATAAAAATAAAATAAAAAGTGTTCAACATCACTAATAATTAAGGAAATGCAAATTAAAATCACTTTAAGATATCATCTCACTCTGATAAGGCTGGCTAGGACCAAGAAAACAAATGATACCAAATGCTGGAGAGGATGTGAGGAAAGGGGAACACTCATCCACTGCTGGTGGGAATGTAAACTCATATAACCAGTATGGAAAGCAATGTGGAGAACCTTTAAGAGATTCAAAATGAGGGCTGGAGAGATGGCTCAGCAGTTAAGAGCACCAACTGCTCTTGCAGAGGACCTGGGTTCAATTCCCAGCACCCACATGGTGGCTAAGAACTGTCTTTAAGCCAGGTATGGTGGTGCATGCCTTTAATCCTAGCACTTGGGAGGCAGATGCAGGCAGATCTATGAGAGTTCAAGGCCAGCCTGGTCTGCAGAGTGAGTTCCAGGCCAGCTGGGACTAAAGGGAGACCTTAACACAAAAAAAGAAAAAAAGAAAAAGACTCAAAATGAGACTACCACCTGACCCAGCCATACCACTCCTAGGTATATCCCCACAAGACTCATACTACCGCAGAGACACATGCACATCCATGTTTATTGCAGCTCTCTTCACAATAGTGAAGAGCTGGAACTAACCCAAATGCCCCTCAACCAATGAGTGGATAGAGAAAGATGACATCATGAAATTTGCAGATAAATGGATGGAACTCGAAGATATTATATTAAGTGAAGTAACACAGTCCCAGAAAAACAAACAATGAATGGTATCCCTCATCTGTGGATGCTAGCACCAATTACCTAGTTGTAAGGCAACCTGAACAACATTAATGTTATATTCCTTGTGATCTGCAAACAACTGTGCTCTTATATTATGAATCCCTAGACAGGTTCTAGAATTAGCCTACCATTTATTTTCAGACTTTGGAATTTTGGTATATAAGCAGAGAGTATGTATGCATATTTTAGAGTAATATAAAATCAAAATGGAAAAATGTGAATCATGAAATATGATATGGAAATAACATAGTTTGTTTTCAAATGACATAAATTTAGTATAGGTGTGATGTATCAGGCTGGTGTAACTTAGCCTTTTTGGGTACTTAATGACCATACTTAATGCCCATACCAATTTGGCTGAGGGACCTAAGGGATAACTTTGTTCCTTGCCCTCAGAGGTCAACTAAGTCCCAGGGGACTATGCATGGGAGCATCTCTTGAAATGTCCTGCAAATGTGAGTCACCANTTAGCCTTTCTGGATGCTTAACAACTATACATAATGCCCATACCAATTTGGCCAAGGGACTTAAGGGACAACTTTGTTCCTTGCCCTCAGAGGTCAACTAAGTCCCAGGGGTGTATGCATGGGGGCCTCTCTTGAAATGTCCTGCAAATTTGAGTCACCAGTCTTCCTGTGCAGGGAGGTCTTGGAGATCCACTAATGGGACTTCAGCCAGTGTCCAGTCTATAAAGAGGAAAGTCTGCTCATCCTTCAAAAAGGGAACCCTTGTCTAGCAAGACCTGACTTTGTCCTCGAGTAGATGGAACTGGTAAATGAAAAGCCAAAAGGAGCCAGCCCCCCCCAAAAAAAATACCCCAAGTGACCCCTAAGGACCAGGTCCTCAACTGACCTTGAGAAAACAAAAACCTTGGTTAATCTGGGTTAACTGTGTGGCCTTAAACATCCAAAGGGAAAGTATAACCAGAAATAAATAATCAGTAAGGCCTGAGAAATTGTACTTCAGATATAAAACTTGAGATCTTAGCAAAAAGACAAAAAGTTAAAAGAGAGAGAGAGAGAGAGAGAGAGAGAGAGAGAGAGAGAGAAAGGAGAAGCAGAAGTAGAAGAGGCAGAGCAGGGAAGGGGATAAAGAAAGAGATGGCAGTAAGGGTACCGTGGTAAGGAGAGGATTAAAAAGACACAGTCCTGAGTCTTTGGTAAATGGAAAATAACACAAGCATGAAAAAAACGTGGGATTTAATAGAGACTCTGGCAAAAGCTAATTTCAGTGGCCTTGGACAAGTTCCTTACCTGGGGACTTCAGTGGCTTCTTGTAAATGAGAATGTTGAACTCGAGATCCAGCTCTGCAACAGTCTATCCAGTGGTGGAGATGAGTACATTTAACAAATTTCAAAAATCAACTTAGCATCTATTCAGTTGTTTTATATGTTTGTGTGAGCTTGAGTGTATGTATGTGTACCACATGCACACAGGGAGTTGTGAGCCACCACATGGGTGCTGGGGAACTGAACCTGAGTCCTCTGCAAGTGCTCTTAACTGCTGAGGCATCGCTACAGCCCCCAAGTTGCCATCTTCTAAGCGAGAACTTAGGAAAATCTTTCTTCATTTCTAAGTGTCTTCTGTGAAAGGCTAGATTAGGAACTCTGCAGCTTCCGCTTCCTCCTGTCCCTTTCTGTTTCCGCTGCCATCGACCATCATGTACGCTCGTCAAAGCTGCCATTAGATAAACAGTGAAGAAAGAGGAAAAGTAAAATGCAAACATTTGGGTTTCCTTGCTTAGTAAAGAGCAAATCTTGAGCAACAAAATCTCAGTACATACTACAGGACTCACATATCAAAGAAGAAAATGTGAAAGTAAAAAAAAAAAAAGGTAAGCACTACCTGACACCCTACAGTTTACTTCTCTATCTTTGGTAGGCAAAGACATGCACAAGATGACCATTTGCCCTTGTGTGCAAGAATTAGATTGATGATTTCCCCAAAACTCAGATCTGATATGCACTTTCCCATTAAAACTCTGGCCTCAGATTGTAGAGAAAATCCCAAGGCTGCCACATCCCTAGAAAAAATGTAATTTCTTACTATGTGCAAAATATGTATCTTTACATTTACAGACAAGTATTCCAGTCACCACTCATCAAAGAAGCTTCTTTTGTACCAGACGGAGAATATTACAGAGTACCACAATTGGTCACACACAGGCATCGTTTGTGAACTGTCCAACCTTAAGTCACACATCTACAATGTAACTTCTACCACTAAGGCTCATGAAACATAGAACAGGGGTAAAGGGGACACTAATGCATCTCTAAATTCTCATTAGTGAAGCTCCCTCATGCAACAGAGGGTCAGGAACGCAAAAGGTCACAAATGACCAAAGCATAGAGAGTAAGAGTCTATAGACTGTGGGTCATTGAACAGGACTCCATGTTAAACTTCGCCCACCCAGGGCTCAGAGACCATTTCAGAAGAGGAGGCAGAAAGATTGTAAGAGCCAGGGAGGCGGTGCATGACTACATGGAAATAGAATCCTACGAGCTCCTGGGACCCTGCTCATATGAACCTACAGCAATGCTGTCAATATGAACAAGAGTTATGCAAACTCAAGTGGACAAAACCCCAGCACGGACCTGTGGGAACGGGTGATGAGTCCCCATATTAACTGAAGAATTACTGGCAGCTGCTTACTGCTGGGTGAGGAAGAACTGATACTCTTAAAGTGAAGGACTCTCAATAAGCTGAGTAGACCTCAGTAGGTGAACTCATACTGAGGAACATCTGAGGACACTAACTTGACATGATGGGCTTTAATACAAACTATAAAACCTATGAATTCCAGAGGATGGTTATAGGAGGAGCCAGTGGGGAAGGGGGATAATGATGATTAAGTTTGATTAAAACGTTGTTTGAAATGCACAAAAATTCAATTAAAATTTTCCCAAAATAAAAACCCCTCTGGCCTTCTCAATTGTACAGATTTAAAGCTTTGTTCTATTCATGCTGTTTCGCACTGAGCCTAAGGAGGCAGTAGTAATTATGTAATTCTAGCCATTTTCAGGTACCAAATTCAGTCCGACTCTATACCCTGGGAAAGAGGTCATCTTCCAGAACTTTTGTGTTCATGAGGTTTGGGCATGCAGCTCCTTTCTTAGGTATTTTTCCACTCCTTGCTATATACTGAAAGGTGGCTCAGAGCGGCCAAAGACAGTGATGAACAGGCCTGTTGTATCTCACAAGTCAAACCCTTACTTGGTCCTTAGATAAGTGGGGATCCACTAAGTTACCCTTAAAAATAACTGCAAAGATTTAGTAGCTTACGGAATAAGAAACGCATCTTTCTCCTGTAACAAATTCAGGGACCCATGCCGTTGCCAAGGGCTGTTTAGGCAGTGCCATCAGCTCACTGGGATAGGAAAGAAGCTTAAAAGGAACTACCAGGGAGGTTTTATGAGCCAGACCTGACAGTATACGTATTATTTGTACCTACATTCCCTTGAAGAGGGCACAGCCATGGGTTATGCCTAAATGCACAGAGGTCTCATTGTAACAAAGAACTAGTACTATTCATTACACACTGTAGAGTGAAACTCTGCTTAGACACCACAGAGTAGCGGGAACAAGTTCATGTGTTCAAACGAGGTTTGAAGTCAGCAAATCAGTATTAACATCCAGTTGCTAGGCCATTTCATTCATACATTCACTCCACAAATATGTACTGAGTATCTAGCTGGGCGCCATGAGAGGTTGGACACTGAGTGTTACACAAATAGTCAAGGTCCCTGACTTCACTTTGGCTGGAGAGACAAACAATAAACAAGAAAACACATGATGACGAAATGTGAGGGACACACTGTCTCAACCTCTTAATGCCTCCTCATTCCCACTTACAAAGTGACTATTGTGTAATTTGCACCATAAAAGAACATGAGATTGCTTAGTGTCTAGACATAGAAGGAGTATTCATTTATTTATTCAGCCACAACTTGCTGAACTCTGGCCTCATGCCTGTGAGTTTAGGACCATGGAGTTTAGTTATTAACAAGTCAAACAATCTTGGTATGAAACAGCCTCACCTGGTGCTCTTGACTGACTGCATCTTTCAGAACAGATAAGTTGAAGCTCTAATCCCTAGAGATAATACTCCAGTGATAGAGTCTTTGCAGAAATAGCCAAGATAAAATTATTAGAATCAGTCCCAATCCCACCTAGTTTCTGTAGGCAGACATGTAAGAAAGCATAGATGAAGGCAGAGTTGCATTCACAGTGTGTGGCTCAGTTGGCAAAGTGCTTACCTTGCAAGCAGGTGGACCTGAATTCAATCTCTAGAACTCATTTTTTAAATATAATACTTTTATTGATGTTTTGTATATTTCATATATCATTTTCAGTTCAATTTAGACATATTCCTCTTCCCTCCCCCTCATCCCAGGTCATGCATTCTGCCATATATGTCCTATATTTTTCTCTCAGTCTTTTTAAAGTTTTTCTCTGCAGAAGTTTATTGCTTTGAGCAGAATTTAACTGTATCAATCTGTAGAACTCAGTTTGAAAGGGCTGGGGATGGACTAGAGTGATGTCTCCGCAGTTAAAAGCACTGGCTGTTCTTGCAGAGGACCTGGGTTCGATCCCCAGCACCCACATGGCGGCTAAGAACCCTCTTTAACTCCAGTTACAGGGGAATACGACCCCCTCTTCTGACCTCTGCAGCATTGCATGACATGGGTGCAACAACCTACATGCAGACTCATACACATAAAAAAAAATAATAAAATAAAATAAATTTTTTTAAGCGGGGGATAGCAGTAGTGGAAGGACAACCAAGGTTATCCTCTGGTCTCCACATGTATACACACACACACACACACACACACACACACACACACACATACCCCTAAACAAACACTTATATAAACAGACGTATCTATAGGCCAGGGAGTGCCAAAGACTGCAATCAAGCATAAGGAGCCAGGAAGATTAGAACAGATCATCCCTCAAGATCCACAAAAGCAACGACCTACCAACACCTTAACTCAGGCTTCAAGCCTCAAGAACTGTGAGAGAACAGCTTTCCACTCTTTGAGGCCCCCAGGGTTTGGTACTTTGCTAGGGTGGCCCCAACAATCGAATGTAAATACCTGGGAAGTCAGAGCTAGGATGGCAGCACCAAGCATTGGGACAGTGCCTCCTCTGATGAATGGATTCCAGGGTTCAAGGCCAGATACCCATGGAAAAGCTGAAAATGACAGCCACGGCATCCAAATGCTCCTCATTCTCCTTCTCAGCATTCCATGGAACAAAGAAGTCATAAAGTAGATACAGTGCCATTATTAACATCATTATCAACAACCCACTTATACAGATCTTAGTGAGAATTAGACTTTAATGCATCCTTACACCGAGTTCTGGATGCCAACAACACCCAGCTAGCGAAGGAAGACAAAGCTGGTTAAGCCGGTGTGTGATTTACTTTTGCTCCTATGGGAAGTTGACACTTTATTCATTAAACTACTCCCTTTAACACATTTCTAAATCGTTGCTTTCCACTCTGATTTGGTCTAGTTTTCATTTCTGAGTTTCAGCTAGAATGCCCTTCATAATGAATTCTTTTTTTTTTTTTTTTTACCTTGACAAGGCAAGTTAAAACATACCCCGAATAAACATTTAGTATGGGAAGTTGACACTTTATTCATTAAACTACTCCCTTTAACACATTTCTAAATCGTTGCTTTCCACTCTGATTTGGTCTAGTTTTCATTTCTGAGTTTCAGCTAGAATGCCCTTCATAATGAATTCTTTTTTTTTTTTTTTTTTACCTGACAAGGCAAGTTAAAACCTCCCCCTACTGAACATTTAGAAGGGAAATTTGGCCCTTTTTTGTCAGGCTGTTTATCATATCTTGCAAATACTCAAATCCATTTCCTTTGGAAAAGGTTTGTCTTTCTCTGACAGGCATATAAAAGGGTTTTATTACAATGCTCTATTCATTGGAGCTGCTCTGCCCAAAGATAAAAAGGAATTCATTTTCTGGATTTTCCTTGAATGTCAGCTCTATAGTTTGCTTCTATTATCAAAGTTCTTAACCCAAGAAGAATGGAGGGGAAGGAGAATTCAAACTGATATACAATATCAAGCTGCAATATGGAATAACATAAAAACCAAAAATTCTAAAATAAAATCTGAATTTAGATGTAAATAGTATAAGGACAGGAAAAAAAATCTCTATAGTTATTTAATAGCAAGCAATCGCTGGATTTACTTGAAACATAGCACCATACATGGCTGTCTAATATCTTCTACAAAATTAATGTCAGCATTCCTCTTTATATACAGTCTTATTGTCTAATATGGTATGGCACTTTCATGAGCATGTAAAGCCCCCCGGAGGTTTGGGTGGGGCCTGAGACTGCATTACTAGCCGTGTCCCTGGTCATGAGAATCAAGGACAATGCATTGGGTAACAAAGAGGGACATCCAGAAGGACCAAGGCATGTATTCCAGGCCTGAATACTAATATTTGCTTCATTCCAGCCCTTGAGCTGGATCTCTCTGAATACCAACCTAGAGGGGACATGAGAGGCTGAAGTCCTAGCATCGTGCCACCTTCTGGAATTCACTGAAAGCAATACATGTCTAAAGGGCTGACAAACAGTCTATGACTGATTCCTGACCATCTCTCAGAGTTCATGTCCAAATAGGTCACATTCGGAGAAAGCTCCAGATGGAAGCTGAAGAACCCGTATGCAGGTAAAACTCTAGAAAACCCAGAGACCCTTGCAGACAACATCACTGTCTTCTATCTAGGAAAGACTGCAAAGGACCTAGACAACAAGACCACTGCTAAGGTTTGCAATTTGGAAAGCAATAGGAGACTGTACATAGGCAATAATGAGCAGCTACACTTCAACCATATACACTGACAAGAGAGCACAAAATGGGAACAGGCAGGCAGGCCCAGAGGCCCCCAGGAACAGCTTGGTGGAGACTGGAACAGGGATGGAAATTTTTCATTATACAGCTGGAGGCATAAGCAGAGGAACTCAATTCCCCTATTCATATAAACTCAGGGGCTTAAGGAAATTTGGATTACACTTGGTAATAGTCACTGGGGGTTCTGGGCAATGAAATATAGATGAATCATTGCAAGCCTATCTCTGTGACCAGAAAAAGCAATGCAAATACAAACACCATCAAATGTGAGTCGTGTTTACATCTCATAGTCACAGACCTCTCTTGTTTTATAAGCCAGTGATGTGGTCAAGCCTCAGGCATAGAAATTTAGCGCCGTATAGGGAAAATGAGAGAGTAAGGGGGAGCCATCAATTCAGTGTCTACAGCACAGAATCTGGAGCACTCAAAGTTCAGGTCCAAGATGGAGCAAGTAATAGAAACCACCCCCTCTCTCTTTTCTACCAAGCTGAAGACACGTCTGATGCACTTCTTTTTTTCATGATTTAAACATTTTGTTATTTCTTTTATTGATTTTTGTGAATTTTGTGCGCTATATCTTGATCATATTTAGACTCCCCTCCCCTATCTGTACTCCCTCAAATTTTCATGCATTCTGTCATATATGTTAAGGCCTATTCTGCCAAGTTTGTGTCCCCGAATGTCCCTTGGAGTGAGTCTATCCACTGGAACCTCATCAGCCCATCTAGTGTCACTCCCTTAAAGGAAACCAAGTCTCCCTCCCCCAGTATTCATCTATTACCAAGGTTCTCAGATCAAGCTGATTCTTCCCTTCTATGCAAGCTCAGATCAGATACAATGTATTTTGTTGAGAACTTCATACATGAGTACTGACTGCATTATTCCATCCCTCTCAGGCCCGGTCAACCCTTCCTATTCCCCTCACTCCCTCTCAATTTCTTGTCTTCTTCTTTGATTATTATTGTTACATGTACATACATTTCTAAATTTTTTTTATTTTTATTTATTTCTGTATGTGTATGAATGTACTGTCTGCATGCAAGTCTGTGCACCCATGACGTGCAATGCCTCGGAGGTCAGAAGAGGGTGTCGGATTCCCCTGGAACTGGAGTTCTCCTGGAATTGGAGTTTCAGACGGTTCTCGGCCGCCATGTGGGTGCTGGGGATCGAACCCGGGTCCTCTGTAAGAGCGGTCGGCGCTCCTAACCGCTAGGCCATCTCTCCAGCCCCCATACATTTCTAAATATATATTTTATGCCAGGCATGGTGGCACACACCTTTAATCCCAGCACTGGGGAGGCAGAGGCAGGCAAAACTCTGTGAGTTCAAGGCCAGCCTGGTCTACATAGTGAGTTCCAGGCTAGCTGGGACTAAAGGGAGACCCTGTCTCAAAAAGACCAAAAAAATCAAATAAAATAAAACAAAATAAATCACAACAACGATTTCATTTTTATCTTTATAATTTCAGATATATACAATGAAATATAATCCTACCTACTTCCTCCATTCTATCATTAGCCATATCCTCAAAGAATGAGTCTCCTTCCCCAGGTAGGTATCAACTGCCAGTAACTCCTCAGTAAGGGATGGGGCCTAAAGAGCACCTTCCAGAACTATGCTATAATTTTGGCTAGCTTGACATTGTGCAGGTCCTATGCAGGCAACCACAGCTGCATGAGTTCATGAGTGTGAGAGCCACGTCATGTTCAGAAGAGAGCATCTCACAATATACCACTACCACACCCAGCTTAGTGGCTTTTAAATTCCATTGTTTTCTCACCTGAAAAAGATTAAGAATTACACTGGCATCAGGAATCGATTGCTCTAGATTGTGATGGTTAATTATGACTGTCAGCTTGATTGGTTTAAGAAACACTTCACAGGGCGTGGTGGCATACCCCATTAATCCTAGCACTCGGGAGGCAGAGGCAGGTGGATCTTTGTGAGTTCAAGGCCAGCCCCTGGTCTACAGAGTGAGTTCCAGGCTAGCTGGGACTAAAGGGACACCCTGTCTCAAAAGACCCCAAAACAAAAAAAAAAAAAAAAAAAAAAAAAAAAAGAAAGAAAGAAAAGAAACACCTAGAACATTAGAACATTAGAACATTAGAGGTATACCTTTGAGTACATTATCTATGAGGGGTTTTCAGAAAGAGTTAACAGTGAGGGTTATGGGAAGACCCACCCTGAATGCCCATAGGTTGGGGTTTCAGACTAAATAAAAAAAAAGAAAAAGGAGAAATACAGCTGAGCACTATTATTCTTCTCCCTCTGTTTCCTGATTCATCAAGAGATGAGCAGGCAGTTTCATGTTCTCCCTGCTACGGCTAGGATTCACTCCCACAGCCACGCCTTCCCCTCCATGTTTGACTGTACCCTCAAACAGCTATCCAAAGTAAACTCTTCCTCCCTAAGATCCTTCTTGTTACACATTCAGTCACAACAGCAAGAAAAGTAACTAATCCATAGGTTCAACCTAAAATCCCCTTCTTCTTTTTTATTATAACAAACAAGCAAACCAATGATGCTGGCTGTCTATCTGCCTTTGCCCACAGCTAACAACCAAATGACTTTTGTCATGATAGCCTTGGTGGACCATGATTGGGGCAGTGACCAAGCAGAACCTTGCCAAAGATGGGGGTCCATTAGTTGCTATGGGAGCAGGTCCACAACCTCAGTGCTATACATCTCTGAGAGACAGAAATCGTGTTTTTGCATGGTCCAAGCATTCTTGTAAAATGTTTATGAGCTTCCAGGTTTAGCCTCTGTGAAAACTTACATGGGTCCCTCACTCGTATTTTCAGTCAATATGATGGCTCCGGGCCAAGTGACACTTTAACATAGCCCCTACCCCCAGCTCTATCCATGGTGTTTGCCTCAACTGACTCTTCTATAAAATAGGAATGCAACAGTACCAAGTTCACAGTGCTATTAAGAAAATAAGTGAATGATGCATGAACAAGACAGCACAGTGCCCAGCATATAGTAGATACATGCACGCACATACCCACCACAATAATAACAATTGTTACTATTACTATAAATGGCAAGAGCCTTATTATCAACACTACAAAACATTTTTAGTATCTGGATTTTTCTCCCATAGAGTTCCTTGCAGCTTGTCTATAGTATAAAGGCACACACTTAAGTAAATAAGTGAATTTTAATAAGATGATTCTATCTCCTGTATTTTTTGGTATAAACAAAAATTATTTTCCAGAATTCTCTTATAGTCTATAGACAAGTATTTGAGCTTTCTTCTTAGATTGGAGCTGGCTTCGCCACAATGGCTCTGGCTTTGAAGAACATAGAGAAGTTATCCTTAAGGCAAGATAATCCTCTAAGAAAGGCGAACACAGTAAACACAGGCCACCAGTGTAGAGCCTCAAGTCTGGGCTGATGAGCTTGTCTCATTTCAAGCTTTCAGAAATTGCAGAAACTAAGTTTTACATGAAGGCCAGACTTTGAGCTGTCAGCTCTAGGGCCTGTTAGTCTGCACCTTCTGTCCTTCTATAAGCCATTCCTTAATATACCTCAGAGGCCTCAGCCCCCACTACACTCCTGCCCCAGCCTTTGACCCCCAATAGACACCTTGTCCCTGTCTTAGATTTGCTTCACTTCCTCTCTTCACAGAACTTTCCCTGCCAGGTCCAAGCTAATCAGCTCCCTGTTCTATTAGGAATGAATCAAACTTATCTCTCACAAGGATGGCAAAGGCAACTGCTTATCCAGTATGACTTAAACCACACCATCTAGAATGTTCTTACACACACACACACACCAAAATCCCTCCTTACCCCAACACCTCTCCCACAGTGCCTGAAATATCATCCGTGGAGGCCGTGCTACTACAGATTCCATTTCTGCTATTTCCACAAGTCCTCTTAGGGAATTACAATATCGAACCACAACGGCACCTTGGCAAACCCTCACATATAAAGCCATAGCCAGAAAGAGAACACGTGTGAAGAATGGGCCAAAAGTCAAGCCAGTTAAGAGAGAAAAGTAAAAGGGAGAGAGAAGAATAGAATATGAGGGATTATTTGTCTTTTTTAAGAGAAAGTCCTTGAATAAATAATATGGCATAAAGGCCTGAGCTACATAGAAAAGACCAAAAGAAAAAAAGTTGGGGCTGGAGAGATGGCCTAGCAGTTAAAAGCACCGACTGCTCTTGCAGAGGACCCGGGTTTGATCCCCAGCACCCACATGGTGGCTGAGAACCATCTTTAACTCCAGTTCCAGGGGAATACGACACCCTCTTCTGACCTCGGCAGCATTGCATGACACGGGTGCACAAACCTGCACGCAGACAGTACATTCATACACATACAAGAATAAATAAAAATTGGGGCTGGAGAGATGGCCTAGCGGTTAAGAACACCGACTGCTCTTGCAGAGGACCCGGGTTCGATCCCCAGCACCCACATGGCGGCTAAGAACCGTCTGCAACTCCAATTCCAGGAGAACTCCAGTTCCAGGGGAATCCAAGACCCTCTTCTGACCTCCGCAGCATTGCACGACAGGGGTGCACAGACCTGCATGCAGACGGTACATTTCATGCACATACAAAAATAAATAAAATTTAAAAAAAAATAAAGAATAAATAAAAATTAAAAAAAAAAACCTCACCCCTTTCCCAGCTCTGCCTTAGCTCCTGCACAGTTGCAATTCTCAAGCAGAATAGTTGGGTGTGCTAGTCCCCTTTTCAATGGGTTATCTGCGTGATTCATTACCTCCCATTGCCTTGCCCCTGTCACCTTCCCCTTCTCTTCCTCTAGTCTGTGAACTTCTGCCTAAAACAACTATGTTGTACACTTTAAAAATGACAATGACAGCTGGGCATGGTGGCACATTCCTTTAATCCCAGCACTTAGGAGGCAAAAGCAGGTGGATCTCTGTGAGATGGAGACCAGCCTGTGGCTAGAGGGAAACCCTGTCTCAAAAAGACCAAAAGAAAAAAAGAAAACAAGTTAAATGACAATGGCATGAGGATTGGCTGCTCCAGCGAGATTCTGAGGGACACATTTTGGGTGGAAGGTCGGGTCCTTTCAACGGACCTCTCAAGTCACTACACTTCTGTGACAGCTTGTTTCATTATAGATGATGGAGTTAGTTTTATTCTGTTTGTGTCCTTCAGGAGCCTAAGAATAGTATCTTTGTTTCTGCAAATATGTATTGAGTACCTCCTATATGCCAAACACTCTTAGGCTCTGGAGACACAAGAACAAAGTCATACTACTAACTTTGAAGACCTAGTATACTGGTAATCTGGCTCAAAAACAAAATGAAAGTCCTGATTTTGGAGCATTTGAAAACAATCCATAATTTCATTATGGTCAAAATTTAAACTATATGGTGTAACAAGCCAGCTGGCAACATTCCTAACGACGAACCAACAGCTCTCACTGGCTGAAATTTTAAGGCTCCTGTACAAACAAACAGTAGACTCCATAGTGCAGTGAGGGAGACAAGTTCATCTTGAGAATCCAGAGACAAGCACGAAGTGCTAGGTACCCACAGGAGTGGGAGACAAAGTTGGGCTGCACAGCACCAAAGAGAAACCGTGAAGTTCAGTCACAGAAAGATCAAGTTTAATTTTTACAATGTGCCCACCAAACAGTAAGTTCTCTGAGGGCAGACATTGCTTTCTTTTTTTTTTTTTTTCAACACAGCTCCTACACTGAGACTGAAGATGGAATTAAGTGAGGGCTCTGTCTCTTACTCCTGGTAGCTGCATGAGTGATTTTCAGATGTTCTAAAAGGAAACCTTGCTGTTGCTAAGTACAGCCTGAAAATTCATTTAATTTTTAGACAGGGTCTCCCTGTAGTCCCAGGTGACCTAGAACTCATTATATAGACCAGGCTGGCCTCAATCTCACAAAGATCCACCTGCCTCTGCCTCCCTAGTGCTGGAACTAAAAGCATGAGCCACCATAGTCCAACTCATTTTATTATTTTGACTTCTGTTTTAATTAACTGTACATATGGTTTCTCACTCATTAGGGTCAGACGGTCCATCTGGAATGAATCTTCCCTGGCATCTGGGCTGAGTTAACAAATGCCCTCGGGATTTGGGACTGTAATAAGAGGTTGTCAAGGAGAAATTCAGGAAAGGTTACAAACTAAATTGCCAAAAGCAAATACATCAGTTCCTCTAAAGTGAGACCAAAGAACAAATGGCCCCAAGGTAACTGTTCACATTCCCTCCACAGCAGAGGTTGAACAAGGTCCAGGTAAGCCTACTGGGGGTCTGCAGGGGGCAAAGTATCTACAGGCTTTAAGATTCATCAATTTTCAAAATAAGAACTCTATGACACACCACTAAATTCAATAGCTGGAAACGCCAGTGGCCCACAAAACATCACTGGACAAAGATGCTAGTCACCCTGACAACCACTTTTGTTTGTGCTACTGCTAAACCTCATTTCTTAGAGCAAAATTCAAAAGATGCTTAGTAGAAAACAGGATCATAACCCTGATAGACCACATGGCATGCTGCCTTCCAGAAAAGAGGCTTCCTATCTGGCAACCGTATGTTTCCATGAACTTATTTAAAATTGAAAATTGAATCTTTCCCTCATCTGCAGATGCTAGTGCCAATTACTTAGTTGTAAGTATTTCTTATGCACTATGCACGGCCCCTTGAGCTTTTGTCCAAAGCAGCTGGGAGTGATGCATATTGGAAACAACAACAACAGAAAGGACTGCATCGAAGAACTAACTGAAACAGTGAACTTCTACTCAAAACAGTCAACTTCCTCATGGAGAATATTGAGAAAGACTGAGAAAGAGATGAAAAGCATGTTTGGCAGAATGCATGAGCTCTGGTGGGGGGGGCACGGGAAAAAAAGAACTGAATCTTTGACTGCCAGTGCCGAAAAAGGCCGCCTGTCTGATTATTTTAGTTGAAAAAAATTATCTACAATTAATAGACAAACAGTTGGTTCAGGAAATGTTTCAACTGACTGCGCAAAGTACCTGGAGTGAAAACACCACTCTAAGAACAGAAGAGAAGAAGGGAGAGGGACAGATGGGGGAGGGAAGAGAGGAGGCAAGGGAGAGGGAGAAGGAGGGAGGGAGGGAGGGAGGAGAGGAGAGGAAGGAAGGAGAGACAGAGACACAGAGAGGCAGAGGGACTGGTGGATGAGTTTCTTTTAAAAAGAAACTATAAGCCAGACGTGGTGGCACACGCCTTTAATCCTAGCACTCTGGAGGCAGAGGCAGGAGGATCTCTGTGAGTTCAAGGCCAGCCTGGTCTACAGAGTGAGTTCCAGGACAGCTGGGGCTACAGGGAGACCCTGTCTAAAAAAAATAAAAATAAAATCAGGAAAAGTTGTTTGGGTAGAGGGACCGACACAGAGGGTTGGCAGTAATAGCAGAGCCGAATGACTCTCAAAAGTGCCTGGAGGCCAGACCAGGGGCATAGATAGGAGTGGGTCCCAGAGGGGGTGACATGAAGCAGATGGAGACTCGCCAAAGAGATTGCAAAGAAGGAATCTGGTCAAGTTCGTGTTAGGTAGGTCAGTGGCAAAGTCTGAGGAGCAGGAATTAATTTTTTGAGGTGCACTCGTGTGTGGAAATGCACTTACTTGGTCGTGCTCATGTGGAGGACAGAGGCTGGCCTCAGGAATCCTCCTGTCGCTCAGCTGGATTTTTTTATTACATTTCATTTAGTGCATGTGTTTGTGTGTGGGCATGTGGGTATGTGGGCATNGTCCCACCATTCAGTGGAGGTTGACAGGTTGTTTGTTCAATCAAGTTGATCAAATGAGTGTCCAGACTACATCGCTGTAGTTTCACCGTTCACCCCAATCGCAGCCTTTACATTCTACCACGCCCCCTCTTCCGCAGATTGTTCCCTAGGCTTAGAAAAGGGGCACAGGTGGATGAGAAGTAAAACTGTCCTCTCTCTCTGGAGCTGTTGACTTGGATTCTGGTCAATTCTGGCTGTTTCCTTTCATGGGCTGACAGTTTGTCCAGGAGTAACCTTTCGATCCTACTAATGAAGCACAAGCAATTAGATATATAGGTATTTAAGCAGCACTAATAGTTATGGTAGGTTACTTTGGAAATCATTATTTTAAACAAACTAAGCCAGATTCAGAAAGAATCTGGGGTTGGAAAGATGGCTTAGCGGTTAAGAGCACTGGCTGCTCTTGAAGAGGACTCGGGTTCAATTCTCAGCACCCACATGGCAGCTAACAACTGTTTGTAACTCGAGTTTCTGGGCATCGGTGTCTTCTTCTGCCCTCCACAGGCATTGTACAACACAGGTACACTTACGTAAATGCAGGATATACACTGATACACATAAAATAAAAATAATAAATAAAACACTTTTTCAAAAGTAAAAGAGAGCCAGGTGTGGTGGCACATGCCAGCACTTGGGAGGCAGGGGCAGGCGGATCTCTGTGAATTCAAGGCCAGCCTGGTCTACATAGTTAGTTCTAGGAGACCTGGGACTACAGGGAGACCCCCATCTCAAATAGACCAAAAAAATAAAAAATTAAAAATTAAAAAATTAAAGTGAAAGAAAGATAAATACTGTGTTTTCTCTTATATATGGAACCTAAATTTTAAAGTATGTATAGGGGCTGAAGAGATGGCTCGGTGGTTAAGAATGCCAATTGCTCTTGCAGAGGATCTGGGTTCAATTCCCAGCACCCACATGGCAGCTAAGGGCCGCCTTTAAGCTGGGCATGGTGGTGCATGCCTTTAATCCTAGCACTCTGGAGGCAGAGGCAGAGGCACTCCCTCTGTGAGTTCAAGGCCAGCCTGGTCTACATAGTGAGTTCCAGGCTAACTGGGGTTTAAAAAAAAAAAAAAAGTGTGTACAGAGCCAGGCAGGGTGGCACACATCTGTAAATCCCAGCACTCAGAGGCAGAAACCCTGGATCTTTGTGAGATTGTGGCTAGTCTGGTCTACATAGTGAGTTCCAGGCTAGCTGGGGATACAGGGAGAACCTGTCTGTCTGTCTGTCTGTCTGTATAAATAAGTAAATAAATAAATGTGTGTATTTAGGTATGTGTATTTTTTGTTGTTAAACTTTTTATTTTTTTTATTTTTTTTTTTTTTATGTGTATGAATGTACTGTCTGCATGTAGGTTGGTGCACCCAGGTCGTGCATTGCCGCAGAGGTCAGAAGAGGGTGTCAGATTCCCCTGGAACTGGAGTTAAAGACAGTTCTTAGCCGCCATGTGGGTGCTGGGAATCGAACCTGGGTCCTCTGCAAGAGCGGTCGGTGCTCTTAACTGCTGAGCCATCTCTCCAGCCCCAGGTATATGTATTTTTAAGTCAGGAATCTGGGAAGGGGATCATGAGAGGCGGGGAAGAGATATGAAAGGAGGTGAGTGTAATGAAATACACACAATAGGAAAGCAAAGGAAGTCAAAGGGGAAGAAAAGAAGCGAGCTTGGAGGCAGAGCCTAAGGGAGAGCAGTGAAGGAAGCGAGCAAAAAAACAAAGCATGTTGGTGTACATGCGTGAAGATGTACATGTTGGTGTACATGTTAGTGTACATGCGTGAAGATTTACATGTTGGTGTATATGCGTGAAGATGTACATGTTGGTGTACATGCGTGAAGACGTACATGTTGGTGTACATGCGTGAAGATGTACATGTTGGTGTACATGCGTGAAGATGTACATGTTGGTGTACATGCGTGAAGATGTACATGTTGGTGTACATGTTGCTGTACATGCGTGAAAATGCCATGATGAAATCCACTGCTGTTTATACCAACCTAAAAAAAATAGTGAAGGTAGAATGTAACGGCTGCGATTGGGGTGAATGGTGAAACTATAGCAATATAGACTGGACTCTTATTTGATCAACATGCTTGTACATACAAGCCCCTCCAGCTGGACAATGGGGGCCTTGTACGGTATAAGTTTGGGCATAGCTGCTTGCAAATTGGTTTTACATGAAGGATGCTTGTATTCATTACCTATTACTTACTATTAAAAAAAGTTAAAATAAAAAAATAGTGAAAAGTAAATAAATAGGGGCTAGAGAGATGCCCTAGCGGTTAAGAGCACCGACTGCTCTTGCAGAGGACCCAGGTTCGATCCCCAGCATCCACATGGCGGTTGAGAACCTTCTTTAACTCCAGTTCCGGGGGAATCCGACACCCTCTTCTGACCTCTGCGGCAATGCATGACACAGGTACACAAACCTACATGCAGACAGTACATTCATACACATACAAAAATAAATAAAATTTAAAAAAATATTTTAAAAAAAAGAATAAGTAAATAAATAATATAAAAGAAAATGGCAGCCATGTGAGGTGTTAAACTAAATTTAGCCTGAGGATGACTTCACACTTGTGTCATTCCATAATTAACTGCCATTTAACTTAGTAAGTAAACTAACTGAAAGCCTGGCTCGGGGTGGACTATTATAACAAGTAGCTGAGTCCTAGCACTCACAGCTGCAGGATTCAGTCAGTCACAGGCAGCCAAATGGTCAGAGCAGGTTCAAATAAGGCAAAGACCATGCTGTAAACAAAGCCAACCATGCTGCCTTGGCAGCTCACTTGTGTTTCTTTAAATGTGGCCTGAGGGCAGTCTGGGCCAGGGATCTCTGAGCCTGTTCTTGTCCTGGGAGCTGCTCAGTTTACAAACAGTTCTCTGCTCAATTAAATTCTGCTAAACTCAATTTGTCAAAAATCTTTGTTTTAATAGAAGTGATTTATATGTTTGGCTTGATGGTGACAATTATTTCCTAATGTATACATAGACATAAATGATAAACCTGAAATGTATACAATTTTTTCTTGTTAATTATACATCTATAAAGATGAAAAGACGGGGCAGGAGAGATGGCTCAATGGTTAAGAGCACTGATTGCTCTTGCAGAGGACCCAGGTTCGATTCCCAAGCACCCACATGGCAGCTATGAACCATCTGAGGCTGGGCGTGGTGGGGCACACCTTTAATCCCAGCACTCCAGAGACAGAGGTAGGCAGATCTCTGTGAGTTCAAGGCCAACCTGGTCTATATAACAAGCTCCAGGCTAGCTGGGACTAAAGGGAGACCCTGTCTCAAAAAAGAAAAAAAAAAAAAAAAGATAACACTGCACTGCAGGATGTAAGCAAAAGAATATGAATAGGGAAATACTTTTTTTTTTTTTTTGGTCTTTTTGAGACAAGGTCTCCCTGTAGCCACAGCTGTCCTGGAACTTACTATGTGAGAACAGGCTGGCCTTGAGCTCACAGAGATCCGCATGCCTCTGCCTCCCAAGTGCTGGGATTAAAGGTGTGCACCACCACACCCAGCTAGGAAAACACTTTTTAAATAATGAGCAAAGCTTCTAGCATCCTTAAGCATCAGTTATGAAAGACCACTTACTATCGAGTTTTTTGTTTCTTCATTGAAAGGAATAATTTTTCACTAGTGGCGACCCACCTCAGCCCCTCCCTTTACAATAAAAACCTTTTCACAGACTTAAATTCAAATCAGCTACAACACAGATACATCATCTGACTGCTCCAAGAGCCCTGAAGACACGTTCTTAGTACCAGAAGCCCACTGGTAACTAATCTCATTTACCATACATTTTAACATAGAAAGTCACTAGTCTGGAAACCCTCTACAATACCAGAAATTTTTCTAAGATCATTAGCATTTTTCCTACTGAGCAACACTATTAATAGTGTGTGTGTTGAATCGTATTCATGGTCTGCAGTATAGCTACTTCAAAAAAATCCTTGAGGTCACATAGAGAACAGATAGACTTTTCAATCATTAAAATAATAAAGTTCAAAAGTATGTAATTTAGAAAAGATCATTATGCCAAAAGCTGAGACTACGGAAAGTTACTATAATTAAGTCTTAAATTTTGCTTTGGACTTTTCTAGTGGCAAAATAGGAAATTTGGTGACTTTTATAAATCTCACTCATTAAAGTATAAAATTGTTTTTCCTCTTTGGCACTAAAAATCCTTTTCTTAAAGTTTTTTAAAGCTTTTTATTTTATGTGTATAACTGTTTTGCCTGCATGTATGTAAGTACACCCAGGAATGCAGTGCCCTCACTGGAACTGGAGGTGTGAACAGTTGTTTTCCACTATGTGGGTACTGGAAATTGAGCCCTGTGCAGGAGCAGCCAGTGCTGTTAAACACTATGCCCTCTCCATCCCTGGCACTAGTGTATGGTGGAATACATGCGGTCTGGTGGGGGTCGGAGGGGCATTGACTGGAAGGATGTAAATGAGGTAGGGGTCTAAACTTGATTAGGAACCATTCTACAAAACTACAAATGCTCAGTAAAAAAAATCTTAAAGAAAATTGTTGAAGAAACAAATAGAAGAACATTAAACAATAATAATTAACTTTCAACGCAATTTTAAAGATGCAAACAGGTTTTTCATGTGAACATTTCCACACAAAGTCTCAAGGATATAATATTAAATCATAATTACCTGAAGGTACTTTTCCAGAGAAATGTGAACACATAGTCCAGACATGTGATTTTCTGAGACTGGAATTTGGTAAGGAAATGGGGCTCAGTCTTGCTCCATGCCTGGCCGGTGTCTAGAAAACCCCTTTGCTCATTGGGTTGGTTGTAGCTGTTATAGAGCTATTTCCTCCTAATTGAAACAGTGTCTCCTGAAGGGAGGAGGGAGGTATATAAAGGAAGTTAAAGGAACTTGCAAGGCTCAGGAAGTACTGAAAGTTACGCAGTTCACAAGGTGGGTCCCCAGGGTTATATAAGCAGCAAGAGTTACTTGGGGCGTGGAGACTGTCTCCAATCAACCAAACAGTGTCCAAATTGTTTAGGGTGCTCCAGGGACACAGCTCTCAGGTGCTGTTACTCCTGCTGGGGTGGGCTTTTTGTTGATATGACTGTCTTTGAGACACCTAAACTCCTGTAAGTAACCCCCCAGCCATACTCTTATAAGTAACCCCAATAAACTCGCTGCTTCATTAATCTGCACTTGAGTGGAATTATTTCTTTAGTCTGTTGTCAGTGACCTAAGATAAATAGATATTTGTACATGCTCCCCAGGAAAAGCCACACAAAACATTGGTAAAGCTAACTGGATTAGGAGCAGTCGCTAGACAATCAGAAACTTAAGTCATAGTGGGAAGAGGAAAAAATAGTATTCTGTTCCTCACAAATCACAAGGTTCATAGCAGAAGACATTATAACAAAAGGGAGATTAACAATTGAAAAGTATACAAATGTATTAACAACTTTTACATGATGCAGGAGCCTTCAAGAGCAAAGATCCAAAGCCGGGCATGGTGGCACACACCTTTAATCCAAGCACTTGGGAGGCAGAGGAAGGAGAATTTCTGTGAGATCAAGTCTTACATGTCTACATAGTGAGTTCCAGGTGGGCTTGGGCCAGGGAGGATTGTCAACACAAGAAAAAAAAAGGTCCAAAGAAATAAGGAAAATCTTTCTACTTGGGTTTGATAAAGGACAGACAAAAGGGGAGCGTACCCAGGGCTGGGTATGGTCACGAGCCTGTAATTCTAGCACTCAAAATGCTGAAGCAGTGGAGATCATGAGTTTGAAGCTAGTTGAAGATACACAGCAAGACTCTGTCTCAAATAGTACACATAGCAGGGTGACGGGGCGGGGGGGGGATAAAAGGACAGAAGAGAGACATATGATCTGAGGACAAAACGGTACTATCTCTCAGAGAAATGAATTACCTAAGACAACACCTAGCTCGGATTCTTCTCCGCGTCCCTGTCCCTTCGGAGGTGAGGGTGGGCAGCTTTGTAATGAAACTCTTCTGACCTGCTTCAGAGGTCGACTAGGTTTTATGGCCTGCTTTGGGGGAAGAAAGTGAGAGGAAGACCCATCTGCCTTTCCTCAAATGCCAAGCTGCCATATTTGGGGGTGCTGTGTCCTGAGCTCCATCACAGTTTATATTGACTTGAAAACATAAACCTATCTGTTCCAGATCCCTCCCTTCATCATTTAAATCAAGAAATACTAAGACTGTAGGAAAAATAACTGAAAGATCACATAGAGATAGAAGCTAGGATTCACATTGCTCCATGTGTAGAACAAAGACAAAATGGAGAAAAAGCCACGAGAAGCAAATGGAAGACAGAGAGCTACACACAGATAAAGAGAAAGCTGAGCAGAGTGCACCAGAGGAGGGGGCGGAGCTGGAGAGCCGCAAGAGTTTCCAGAATCAGATCCTCCTACCTCCCACCACAATATCTGGTTCTTCACTCTTTCCTGGTTAACTCTGTGCGTGTGTGTGTGTGTGTGTGTGTGTGTGTGTGTGTGTGTGTGTGTGTGTGTGTTGTGCACGCATGAACATGCATGGGAGCTTAGTAACAAATGGTGCATCGCCTGAAATCATTTTCTTAGTCATTCTTTTTGCACTCACAAAGGATAATTTAAATATATAGCATTTTAAAGCTGAGAAGATACTTCAGTCAGCAAAGTACTTGCTTTACAAGCACTAAGACCTGAGTTTGATCACCATAACCCATATAAAAGCCAGTGTGGAAGCAATGTTTGTACTCCCAGTGCTGGAGAGGCAGAGGCAGCTAGATCTCTGGGGCTCGCTGGCCAGCCGGCCAGGCCCATTTGGTGAGTTTCAGGACAATGAGAGACCCTATCTCAAATAAAAGAAAGGTGGACAGTGGTTGAGGAAAACATCTTTCTTTCCTCTATTCTCCTCTCCCCTCTCCTCCCCTCCCCTCTTTTCCTTTCCTTTCCTTTTCTTTCTTTTTTTCCTTTTCCTTTCCCTGCCCTCCCTCCCTCCTTCCCTCTTGCTCTGACTTCCACACATACATGTCTGCACATGCACACATACATGTGTGCATATATATACATATATGTAGTGTATGTATGCATGCATATATATATATAATTTCAGCTATGGAAAATGCCTTTCACCTCTTCAGCAGTTTTGCTTCAGGAATGTATTTAGCTGAGGCTAAATGTTAAGTAACATCTTAGGGTTCTGGACAAACTGAAATCAACTGAACTATACCCCAGTTTTTACCATGAAATACAAAAGAAGCATCTTTGACCTGAGAAAAATATTTGAGAGCAAGTTCTGCCAGTTATCTGCCCATGTGGCAGGAAAAGGTAAAGGAAAGGATCGATGGTCCAGATCTCTTGGATATCTGCATTTAAGCAGAAGTGCCTCCTGGCCAGACCTAGTTGGGGATGACTAGATGAACGTGGGTCAGTGCGTGTCGTCCAAGGCACTTTGTGGCATAGTCCACTGAATATTGAAAAATAGCCCCAAATGGCATTCTTCGCTTTGGTAGAATTAATGGAAGAAAAATGATAAAATTGAGTGAAGTATTCACTAGAAAAAAAAAAAGACTGGATTTGAATTTGCTAGATGTAGAACCTTAAATGGGTTTCTGTACCTTTATTTATTCATCCATTAAAATGGTGACAGATTGGTTTTGAGTTTTGAGGAAAATGATCTGTGGAGAATACTTAGCATAGTGCATGGCATAAAGCAGCCCCTCAGAAGATGGAGTTATCTCCCTCCTGCCTTCCTGTCATCTTGTTTCCCTTACTCCAGGCACCATCTGAAGTCACTGTGCTCAGGAGTCATCTGTGGAAAAGTTTCAAAGGAGAAAAATCAAAAACCAAATCATATTCAGAAGGTGGGTCATATTGCCATGGGGACATGAGGATATTTGGGGATTAAAATGCATGGCTCTGAAGCGCTAAACTCCCAAGGGCTCTGCTGAGAATGAAGCAGCCCTCTATCACAGCAAAGACTCCGATATCCATCCAAAGATCTGCATCCTGCAGAAAAATAGTTTTTAAACCCCATTTTTAAAATAAAGCCAGGTGTGATGGCATACACCTCTAATCTCAGCACCCAGAAGGGAGAGAGAGGAGTTCTAGGACACTGTGGACTATAAGAGACATTTTGGAAGGAAAGAAGGAAGGAAGGAAGGAAGGAAGGAAGGGAGGGAGGGAGGGAGGGAGGGAGGGAGGGAGGGAGGGAGGGAGGACAAGGAAAGGGAAAGGAAAAGGAAAAAAAGGCAAGGGCAAGGCAAGGAGAGAGGGAGGGTTGGTGCAATGTAAGTGAAATAACAGCAAAACAATTTTCAATCTAATTTTTTATTATTTTCGCTATCATTATTAGTGTTGCTAGAGTCATACAAACTTCCTTCAATGAATTTTCTCTAACTTCCCCAAATAAAGCCCTCCCTCTGAGCGTCTGCAACAGACACTGCCATGCCCCACCTCATCCCACAGGCTGCTCACCACAGGGGTGTAGCTGCACTTTCTGGTTTCTATAGAGGCTGAGGGCTGGTCCACCCTGTGCAGCAGAACAGAATTTCCAAGAGGAAATACCCTTGAAAACAGCTTTCAACTAAAGATTGGAAGTCCAAGTGCTAATACTCTACCTTGATCCCTCTCCAACTCCAACTACAACTCAAAGACAAGTATTCTGCCTCTATTCTCAGAGTGTTCCTGCAAAATTAAGTCCCAGTCCCCTTAACAGTTGCCAAGTTAATAATGTATCCTTATCAGCTGTCTTTTTCTCTCAGAATTACCTACTTGTGCCCATAAATATTCCCTGCAACTCTCACATAAATCAGTTGTTTTAAATCCTTGTCTCGGGCTCTGTCTCTAAGGAGACCCAAATATTTGCAGAAATATTTTCCCTTGAAGCAAGCTGAACTGTCCAGTAGGGCAGTTAGAGCTCTCAACTAGCCTTCTGTACTGATTTTTTTTCTTCTTCTTCTTCTTCCCTGTAGATTTGCCAAACTGTCCAGAAGACATCTAGACACCTTCTCTGAGCTCAAGAACTAGGAAGCTTCCAGGGGGTCCGTGAGGAAAGAGCCAGGGCAGCTCTGCAAGAGGCAGCTTAGCTTTATCGTGGGCACTGTACTATCCTGGGAGACAGAGATGGCAGTCCATGGCTGCTTTTCTTCTTGGCTCTCCGGCACAAAGTGGCTGTATCACCTTTGCTAAGGTATCAGTTTTCCCATAGTGAAGACTGCCAGGCAATTAGGTTCTCACACCCTCTACAAATCTCAAAAGGAACACATAAGTTTTATTTTTAACTGTGCAAGATGACATTGCCATGGTAACATAACGAACTCCAACAGCAATTTGATTGATTGATGATGTTGTGGGGTAGGAGAATTGATCTGAATGACAGTGGGGGGTGGGGGGATCATACAGCTTTATCACTCTGGACTGAGTTTATAGAGCTTCCTTATAAAACAATAACAGCATGTGATACCTAATATCAAATGCAAAGGGAAACATGGTCCCCAAAGCAAGATGATGAACTAATGAGTTGACCACCAGGAAAGTGAGCTGATATTGTGACTTAAGAGATTTGTGATAAATGGGGATGAGAGAATCTATGTATTTGGGGCAAGCTAGGCAGAGTACAGCATTCAGACACCCCACTCAACAGGCAACTGTTGGAGAGCATCCAGCTTCTCCTTGATCTAAGAACATTTCACTTTTAACTATCACCTCCTTTCAATTAATCTTTCTCTTGAACTCCTTTGCCTACAGCCTAGACACTGCTCTTCCCCCAGGGAAGATAAGGAAGAGAGGTGGTATGGCACGAAGCAGTTCCCATCTGACAGGAAAGGGTTGTGGAAAGCCGTTTCAGTTGCAGAGGAAGAAAGTTCTAGAAGAACAATTCTCTAAGCGTTCAGGTTCCCCTGTGTGTCCTCCTAATCCTTTCAGGGGAGCCATATGATCAGAACTATTTTCATAATTCTAATAAGGCATTATTTGCCTTTTTCATATTTATTTAGGGAAGTAACCTGGAGTTTTCTAGTGTCCAACATATACCACAAAAGTTTCAATGCACAAAAGTGCACAGCTTCTTCTACTAGAGATACTTCCTTAACCAGAAGCTGTTTCCTATGAAATCAGCTATCAAAGAGACTCAGGGAAAATGTAAAGGGATGCTACTTTTTAAAATATTTTTGTTGCAGGGTGTGGTGGCACACGCCTTTAATCTTAGCACTCAGGAGGCAGAGGCAGGTGGATCTTTGTGAGTTCAAGGCCAGCCTGGTCTACAGAGTTCCAGAGCAGCTGGGGCTACAGGGAGACCCTGTCTCAAAAAAGTCCAAAAAAAATTTTTTAATAAAATAAAATATTTTTGTTGGGCTGGAGAGATGGCTCAGCAGTTAAGAGCACTGGATGCTCTTGCAAAAGACAAGGGTTGGAATCACAGCATCCAAATGGCAGCTAAGTTTGCAACTCCAGTTCCAAGGTATCGGATGCCCTCTTCTGACCGCTTCAGGCATTGCATGACATGGGTTCACCTGCCTACTTGCAGGCAATACACTCATACACTCGTAATAATTTTTATTTCAGAAAATAGAACTTTCGTTCATTTTTTTGAGACAGAGTCTCCCTATAGCCCCAGATGTCCTGGAACTCACTCTGTAGACCAGGCTGGCCTTGAACTCACAGAGATCCGCCTGCCTCTGCCTCCTGAGTTCTAGGATTAAAGGTGCGCCACCATGCTCGGCTGCTTTCTTTCATTTTTAAATATTATTTTGTGGGACTGGAGAGATAGCTCAGCAGTTAAGAACACCAACTGCTCTTGCAGAGGACCCGGGTTTGACTCCCAGCACCCACATGGCGGCTAAGAACCGTCTTTAACTCCAGTTCCAGAGGAATCCGACGCCCTCTTCTGACCTCTGCAGCATTGCATGACACAGGTGCGCATGACACAGGTGCACCAACCTACATGCAGACAGTACACTCATACACATAAAAAATAAAGAAATAAATAGCCGGGCGTGGTGGCACATGCCTTTAATCCTAGCACTTGGGAGGCAGAGGCAGGCGGATCTTTGTGAGTTCAAGGCCAGCCTGGTCTACAGAGTGAGCTCCAGGACAGCTGGGACTACAGGGAGACCCCGTCTAGAAAAGACCAAAATAAATAAATAAATAAATAATTTTTTTAAATAAATATTATTTTGTAATTTTGTTAATATATAATGAGTTTGGTTTTAAATGAATTCATAATTTTAATAGTTTTTCATTTTATTTTTATCGAACTTTTGTGTCTTTCATACAGAACATATCAATCAGTATTAATCTCGTTTATACCTACTACTCCACGAGCACCCTTCCACAACACACACCCCCACACACACTGGAATTCATGTGCTCTCTTCTTTGTGTGAAGGCCAATTGTGTCAAGTTATTAACCCTGGACATTTTTGCTTTCTTTTTAATTTACAATGCATGAAGCATATTAGATAGAACTTACTCAAGCAAAAGCTCTTTAGGGTTTCAGTGACTTATCAGAGTATTAAGGGGCCTTTGTTACTTTTCTCATTGCTATGATGAAATACCTGACAAAAACAATGTAAGGGAGGAAGAAATTATTTTGGCTCATAGTTTGAAAGGGCAGAACTGACTCCATTTTATTCTAGCTGACTTTTGCTCACTCTGTCTCTGTTGAGCTCTATCAACTGAACTAGGGAGTCTGTCTCCTTGTGTCTATAATGCTTGTGAAACTTACAAGTACCCGGGCAGAGTGTCCTTTCCCAGCCACACCTGAAACTCCAGGGAGCCCATTGTTTCTGCAATTCTGAGAAACTTGATTTTCCTAACCCAAAACTTGGAAATTTATTAACTGAAAAACTTTTTGTTAACTCACCTGCCCTTGGTCTGCTGTAACTATAGTGATTATAACTATGGTTATTGGCTTTGGCCCTGGCATGATCTAAATGTGGTTTTAAGTTTTATAAACCCTGCTCTGCCCTACCCTGGTGTTGATAGTTCTTTTAGGCTAATTAAAAGATTTGACCAGCAAATAATTGAAGGACTCTTAATTTGACCATCACTATGTGACATTCCTCAGTATCTGGTTCTTGGTATTACACAATCCATCATGGTATGGAAGGCGTGCAGAGCTTGTGGCAGGAACATGCATCTGGGACTACTCACATCTCAACAAAGCTCCAGCTGAAAGCAGAACTATCCTAAAACCCCCATACTCTTCTCTTACAGCAAGGCAACACATCCAGAAGGTTCCACAACTTCCCAAAACATCACCACCAGCTAGAGATCAAGTTCAAACACACGAGCCCATGAGGGAACATTTCACCTTCAAACCATAGCAGGACCTGAAGACCAACATGTTGACCACTATTCAGAAAAGGGGCAGCTGAGATAAACACATGATCGAGCTACCTGAGAAAGCAATCATGATCTCAGCCTAATGTAGGTTAGAGGAGATGACACACAACTCTGCTTGTCTCTGGTAATGGCAGGAAGTTCTGTGACCCTTCGGGAGAAGTTCCACACTCACTCAACACCAAGATCAATAGATTCCAGAGCAGAAAAGCTGCAGTAGGAGGCAATGCCAGGCACAAGGACCCAAGTCCTTCGTCTTTGCCCTGGTGAAGTTTCAAGCTCGTCCAGGCACCCACCTTCTCCTTCCCCAGCCGCAGCAATCCTATTATCCCCACCGTCCCCCTCCCCTTGGGTTCCCTCACCCCCAACCATGTCCCCTTGCATGCTTCTCCCACCCACACTTTCTCTACTCCCCCCAGTAACATTTGTTCCCTACGATCCCTCTCTTTCGAGTTCTTTCTTTTCCTTTACCTCTGTGTATCTTTTCCATTCTCTTGGTTCCTGGTGTTACATCAGGGAACGGTGCTACCTAGTGAAGGATAAAATAAAGGAAAGCACTTCAAAAGTCCAGCGACGCCCTCTAGGAAGAGTAGACCTTAAGCCAACTACATATTTAGCTAAAAATTATTACTTTATGCTGGAAAATACAAGGTTGGCATATTTAAGAAATTTTAAGGTGTTCTTTTTTCCACGACAGTTGAAATTCTTGCTCAGAGCGAGATGAGAGCAACATTTTTGTGTTTCTGAATCATGATGTTTAAATTTTGACTCCAGCTAAAAGTTCTTTTTTCTCATATTTCTCTCTTACAAGATTTCCTTTGGGGCCAAAAATATGGCTCAGCAATTAAGAGCACTCATAGGTCTTACAGAGGACTGGAGTTAAGTTCCCAGCACCCATGTCAGCTCACAACTACCTGTAACTCTACCTCCAGAGGGTCAAATGCCCTCTTTTGGCCACTGCAGGTGCACGCGCACGCGCGTACACACACACACACAAACACACACATTGCTCTTTACCTTTTTCCTCCTTTGTAGTCCTCTTGTTGCTCCATTTTTTTCTGTGTCTTCTCCCTCGGTCTTTCCTCTCCTTCTTCTGTGTTCTTTTTCCTAGTTTTCTGCCTTAGACCAGTTAGTGACAACCTAAGCCTATTGACCCAGCAGTGTCCCAGAGTTGCTAATTACTGTGTCATCAATTGTGTGTGCATCATAGCAAATCAGCCCTCCACACAGGACAGTTCATTTAATCTTCAGCCTCCCTGCAGGTGGATTTTTTACACTGAATGGTGTACTGCAGTCTGCAGTTCGAACTAACACAAATTCATTCAAAATCAGGTCTCAGATTTGAAAACTCATCTAAAACTTTATTTCAGTGTGTGTGTGTGTGTGTGTGTGTGTGTGTACTCGTTCACATGTAGAAATCAGAGGACAACTTTGTAAAGTTTGTTCTGTCCTTCCATCTCTGTGTGGACTCAGGGATGAAACTCAGGTCACTAAGCTTACACAGCAAGAGCCTTTACCCACTGAGCCATCCCACCAACCCTTGAGGCTTCCTCTATCAACACGCCCATGAGCCTTCTTCATCAAGGAGCTTCTGTGGTACTTACAAATCATAAACAAGAACTATATGCACTACAACCTTCCCTTCCCTCTCTTAGATGTTCTTTACAGCATGTTTCTTCCATACCCATACTCTCTTCATAGCTTAATGACTAGCCATAAGAAATGGGGAGCAGGGGTTGGAGAGATGGCCTAGCAGTTAAGAGCACGGACTGCTCTTGCAGAGGACCCGGGTTCGATTCCCAGCACCCACATGGCAGCTGAGAACCATCTTTAACTCAGGTTCCACGGGAATCCGACACCCTCTTCTGACCTCCTCGGAATTGCATGACACGGGTGCACACACCTACATGCAGACAGTACATTCATACACATAATAAAATAAATAAAATTAAAAAAAAAGAAATGGGGAGCAACCACAACATTGTACTTATTTTTTTAGGAAGCAATCCCAAGGGTCGGCAGACAGAAAAGCAAAGGGCCCCTTCTCAGAGTGCTTTTAAGTGTCTGTTGAATCTAGAAATATTTTCTTTTTTAAATTTTTACTTATTTATTCTTAAGGGATTCACAATATAAGAGCACAGTTGTTTTCAGATCACATTAACATTGCTCAGTTTGCCATACAATTAGGTAATTGGTGCTAACATCCACAGATGAGGGATACCATTCATCGTTTGTTTTTCTGGGACCGTGTAACTTCACTTAGCATGATATCTTCTTTTTTATTTATTTTTTTATTTGTTTACTATATTTTAAGGGATTCACAATATAAGAGCACAGTTGTTTTCAGATAACATTGACATTGACGTTGCTCAGTTTGCCATACAATTAGGTAATTGGTGCTAGCATCCACAGATGAGGGATTCCATTCGTCGTTTGTTTTTCTGGGACTGTGTTACTTCACTCGGCATGATATCTTCTAGTTCCATCCATTTACCTGCAAAGCTCATGATGTCATCTTTCTTTACTGCTGCATAGAACTCCATTGTGTAGATGCACCACAAGGGGCACTTGGGTTGGTTCCAGCTTCTTGCTATTATGAAGAAAGCTTCAATAAACATGACTGTGCATGTATCTCTGCGGTAAGATGAGTCTTATGGGTACATGCCCAGGAGTGGTATGGCTGGGTACTTATATTATTAGCTAAGAAAAATGTGGAAGCTATAGCAGGGGCCCCAGATTTATAACTTTTGTTCATGTATGTTCACGTGTGTGTGACTAGGTATGTTGATGTGTTTAAGGGTGCATGCACATTGCAGGTGTATGAGCATTCATGTGGAGGCCAGAAGCTAACACCAGGTGTTGTTCCTCAGGAACTTTCCACCCCGTTTGTTGAGACAGGCTCTCTCACTGGCCTGGAACTCACCAAGTAGGCTAGGCCAGCCAGCCAGCAAGCCTTGGGGATGTGTCTATCTCTGCCTCCTCAGAGCCAGGATTACAAGAATGTGTCATCATGCCTGGATCTCTATGTAGGTTCTAGTATTGAACTCAGATTCTCGTGCTTGCATGGTAAGTACTGATCTCTCTCCAGCCCCTCTACCTTCCTTTAATCAATGATCCCTGTAGAGGATATGTACTAGATATCATGATAAAGTCAAAGAATTGCCAACATCATCTTAAATATAACTTAGAATATCTTTAATCGAGCATTTGCTGTGTGTGGGCACATAATTAATTACTTTCCTTACATTATCCCATTCAGTTCTTAACAATAACCATGCATGGCCAATTTTATTAACTCTCTTTTACAGAGGAGGAAACTGATGCTCCAAGGACTTAAATACTTTCTTATGGAATCACAGCTTGTAAATCGAAACTCACGTCTGTCTCATTCCAAAGCTTAAGTTCTTTCTGTTCCTTATAACGATCATATTTCACTGATGCATTACAATCCCACTGCTAGCATGTAACTTGGAATTATTAGATTTTTTTCATTCTGGTATAAACCTTTTCAGATTCAGTTTGTCACCTCAGGCAGAAAACTGCCACATAGAGATGATGCATTGTCCCAGGAATGTGTTTCTTATATCAAAAAGTAAAATCAATTTATCTGCTTTTATATTTCATGGGTGTCTTTCCTCCTTTTAAAGTTCTCCTGAGCGATGGGAGTGTCTCAAATGGCATTTTGCATGCTAGTTTACTTGGTTACCCAGCTTCTAACTTTGGCTTCTTGTCTTTCTTTCATTTTCTTTTTTGTTTTCGTTCTGTTTGTTTTGAGAAAATAGTGAAACAGCTTAGCTATTAAACCATATATTGCATCCAAAGTACAAATAAGAACTGAAATAAACCTCTTTTTTTCAGTAGGAATTTTCAAACACAAATACTATTCATTATCCAAAGATGAAGATGGATCTGAACCTGACCATTTTTCTCCAATGCCTAGGTGACATATTCAAGAACTTCACAATCAGAATGCACTTTCCAGAGGCACACAGCTAGCCTGCCTGCATGAGGCATGGGTTCAATTACAGCCTAAGAAAACAAAACATGCCACACAGCAGTGAGCTGAGTATATTATCTGTGCTTAATAAATATACAGGGCTGGACCGGCCTGGTGGCACATGCCTTTAATCCCAGCACTTGGGAGGCAGAGGCAGGAGAATCTCTGTAACTTCAAGGCCAGCCTGGTCTGCAGAGTGATTTCCAGGCTAGCTGGGGCTACAAGGAGATCCTGTCTCAAACACACACACACACACACACACACACACACACACGCGCACATGCACACACACACAATAATAAAAATAATAATAATTTATTTATATATACATATGTATATGGCCAAAAAAAATTCAGAAGTTACATTGGGTAAAGTACTGTCTTCCAAAACAGTAGAAAAGAATTCTTTTTATTTTTTTGGAGCGGGAGGATGCTTTTAAGACAAAGTCTCCCTGTAGTCTCAGCTAGCTGGCCTGGAACTCACTCTGTAGACCAGGCTGGCCTTGAACTCACAGAGATCCACCTGCCTTTGCCACTCTGAGTGCTGGGATTAAAGGTGTGCGCCACCATGCTCGGCAATAAAACGAACTCTTAAAACAGCAATAAAAGGGCCTAGAGAGATGGCTCAGCGTTAAGAGCACTGACCGCTCTTGCAGAGGACCTGGGTTCAATTCCTGGCACCCATGTGGTTGGCTAACAGCCATCCATCACTCCTGTTCCAGGGGATCTGATGCCTTCTAACCTCCAAGGGCATTGCATGGCACGGGTGCATTTACACACATGTAGGCATAACACTTATACACATAATATAAAAAATTAAAAAGACCAAACAAAAACAAGAACAAAACAAGTAATTCATTAAAATCCAAGGAACTGGTACCCACCCTTGCAATCACAGGCCTAAGCCCTGAGGGAATCTCTCTCTCTCCTCTCTCTCTTTCTCTCTCTCTCTCTCTCTCTCTCTCTCTCTCTCTCTCTCTCTCAAAGATATCTCTCCATCCTCCTTGTTTGGTTCTTTTTTGGTTGTTAAGACAGAGTATCCCATAGACCCAGCCTACCTAGAACTCACTAGGAGACCAGGCTGGCCTTAATCTCACAGAGATCTGCCTGCCTCTTCCTCTCCAGTGTTGAGATTAAAGGTGCCCAGTTTGTTGTGTTCTTTTCTGACAAAGCTGAATCATCTTTATTTTTTTCAAGTTACAGTAACAAATTCTCTGGAAATTCCATTCATGTCTGGATAGAGAAGGCAACAACTTGGTTTTTTTAAATGCTCCAGCCAATGAGTGGGCTGGAGAGATTGCTAAGCAGTTACAAGCACTGGCTACTCTTGCAGAAGACCCAAGTTTGGTTCCCAGCACCCACATAGCAGCTAACATACATCCATGATTCCAGTTCTGGGGAGAAACCATCTTCTGGACTCTGCAGACATTGTACACATAGGTGCAAATACATACATATGTGGGCAACACACATACACTTAAAGTAAAAATAAATCTAAAATAAATAAATGGGCCAATGACCTTAATAGACTGCTCACCAAATAAGATATGAATATGGCAAATAAACCTATGAAAGATGCCCCACGTCCTATGTTATCAGGAAATGCATATTAAACAACAGCACACTTATGATATGCTTACATACTATCATGTTACATACATGTCATTGTAAAATTGTGCAAACCCACAGAACAGGCATGACACCTAATGTAAGCAGGAGCAACACCTAATGTAAACAATTAATTCTAGGAAGCAATGATGTCAATGTAGGTTCCTCGATTGTAGCAAATATACTACTATGTTGGGGATATTGACAATGGGATACCATGACAATGTGATGCCATGACAGTGGGATGCCATGACAATGGGATACCATGACAGTGAGATGTCATTGACAATGGGATGCCATGACAATGGGATGTCATGACAATGGGATGCCATGACAGTGAGATGCCATGACAATGGAATGCCATGACAGTGGGATGCCATGACAGTGGGATGCCATGACAATGGGATGCCATGACAGTGAGATGCCATGACAGTGGGATGCCATGACAGTGGGATGCCATGACAATGGGATGCCATGACAATGGGATGCCATGACAGTGAGATGTCATGACAATGGGATGCCGTGACAATGGGATACCGTGACAATGAGATGCCATGACAATGGGATGCCATGACAATGGGATGCCATGACAATGGGATGCCATGACAATGGGATGCCGTGACAGTGAGATGTCATGACAATGGGCTGCCATGACAATGGGATACCATGACAGTGAGATGTCATTGACAATGGGATGCCATGACAGTGAGATGCCATGACAATGAGATGTCATGACAGTGGGATGCCATGACAGTGGGATGCCATGTCAGTGAGGTGCCATGACAATGGGATGCCATGATAGTGAGATGTCATGACAATGGGATGCCATGATAATGGGATGCCATGACAGTGAGATGTCATGACAATGAGATGTCATGACAGTGGGATGCCATGACAGTGGGATGCCATGTCAGTGAGGTGCCATGACAATGGGATGCCATGATAGTGAGATGTCATGACAATGGGATGCCATGAGAATGGGATGCCATGACAGTGAGATGTCATGATAATGGGATGCCATGACAATGGGATGCCATGACAATGGGATGCCATGACAATTGGATGCCATGACAATGGGATGCCATGACAGTGAGATGTCATGACAATGAGATGTGGTGACAATGGGATGCTATGACAGGGAGATGCCATGAAGGCTTGACAGTGGGATACCATCACAATGCAATGTCATGACATTGGGATGCCATGACAGAGGGATGTCATGATAGTGGGATATTATGACAGTGAGATTCCATGACAGAAGATGTCATGACAGAGGGATGTCATGACAGAGGGATGTCATGTATATGTGGTAAGTGGAAAATCTCTGCATTACCACCCATATTAGTCAGGCTTCTCTAAAAGAACAGAGCTGATGTATCAACACATATGAACACATACATACACACACACACACACACACACACACACACACATATATGGAATTTATTTGTTAGGTGCACTTACAGGGTATGATCTGGGTCATCCACGTGGCTGTCTGGTACTGGAGAGGCCAGAATCCCATGGTTACTCAGCCCACATAGACTGGATGTCTCAGCAATCCCAGTCTAGCACTAAAGGCCTGGACGATTCCTGGAGAGCTGCTGGTCTTCATTCTAAGCTGGAAGCCCAAACAAGCTGGTTCTACTATCAGGCTACATGAACTTGCCAGGAAAAATGAAGGCAGGCAGACAAAAAACAAAGCTTCTATCTTCTAAGTCCTTTTACTTGGGCTGCCACCAGAACGTACTGCCTATATTTAGGGTGGTTCTTCCCACTTTAAATAATCTGATCAAGAAAATTCCTCACAAAGAGCAGGCATAGTAGCTCATGTCTTTAATCCCAGCACTTAGGGTGCTGAGGCAGAAGGATCTCCTCCATCTGTGAGATGGAGGCCAACCTGGCCAACATGGTAAGTTCTAGGCCATCTGGGACTACAGGGAGACCCTGTCTCAAAAAAGTCTCTCACAGGAGTAGCCAGTGGCTAGCATTTTAGGCGATTCCAGATCCAGTCAAGTTGGCAGTCAAGATCAGCCACCACACCACTCAACTGTATCATGAGTCTAAAGCTGCTCTGAAGTACAAATTCTATCAAAGTAATTATAACTACAGACAGAGGGAAAGTATGAACACACACTTGTGCATATTGGAGGATGGAATAAACCCCTGTCCACAGATGAAATCTGGAGCAGGTCTATATCTACAAACTTTGTAATAAAAAGTCTTCCAGTCATTTCTGCTCATAAAAGTACCTCATTTTAACATGTGTCTGGTCCTGTGACACAGGCCAAACTCCAGAATTTACTTTCTGCCCTCTGCCAGCTCAGGCTGGAAAGAAAGAAGACAGGGCCACCATTTTCTGTGTTTGCCTTGTCTAGTATCCCTACATCTTCCTCCAAACATTAGGGCAACCCACCCCTCTAGAGTTGAAGAGCAGAAAGCAGAGTGGTAGGGAGCAGGGACAGTCCTTCCAAAGGGGTACTGTTACATCCCAGCCATAGAATAGCAATGGTTTCATCAGAGATCTCTCCAGTGACCTCTTACACAAATTCCTTGATGTCTGATGTCCTCCAAACTCGACACTTTCTACCAACCTTGAGCCCTGTTTCTGGCAAGCTGCTCCAGATTCCTGAATTCCTCCTACCCTCCGGGTTACCCTTTAGAGCAATCTCTCTAAACTCACTCTACAATATAGTCCATACTGGATCTATTAGAAATAAGCATCTTTTGCTCCTACTAACTAGAAGTGCATGCCACTCTCCAAGCAGCCAATTTTCTTTACTCTGTCGTCAGATCAGCAGGCCACCCATAATCCTCTGGATTGAACGCTTCTCTGGAGCCTCTAAACTGCACTGCATCCCGAGCTATTCCCACTTACCACCAACTCAAGTCTTCTGTTCTATGAGGCCAATATCATTAGTTGCTGTATCAAATAACCACTGCTATATAACAGATCTAGAAATTAATGGTTGAACGACACCATTACTATAGGTCACATATTTACAAGTGAAATGGATTGTTTTGCCTTGTCAACTTCTCTAGGCCTGGTTAGCCTGTTTCTGCTGAATACATATACATATATATGTGAATATATATATATATATATAAAACAGCCAAGTGTCAGGTCAGCTGAGAGTTGTCTCTAGTCAACATTCCACTGTCCTGTGTAGCAGGTGACTGGCTCTTGGCTGAGGTGGAGGCATTACTAGGCTTTGTGTTTCTCATCACTCAGCAGACAAGCCTGGGCTTGTTCATATGGCAGAAGCAAGATTCTAAGGAACATGAAAGGGCTCATGACCTGCCTGTGACACTGCCATTTTCATCATATTTTACAGACCAAAGCAAATTATGAGGCTTGATTCAGAGGACAGAGAAACAAACTTCAGCCCTTATAAGAGGAGTTGCATAGTATAATTGTAAAAATATATGGAAACAAGGTAGACAGTGAAGTTTGGGGTACATTTTTGCCATCACTCTACTACTGCACAGCCAGTTCCCTAGTCTTTGTCTTTATAATTATCTCCACTTAGTCACATTTCTATCAGTCTAGACTAAGGTGCATGATTACATATAAGAAAACCATGAGCCAGGCGTGGTGGTGCACACCTTTAATCCTAGCACTTGGGAGGCACAGGCAGGTGGATCTTTGTGAGTTCAAGGCCAGCCTGGTCTACAGAGTGAGTTCCAGAACAGCTGGGGCTACAGGGAGACCTTGTCTCGAAAAGACCAAAAATAATAATAATAATAATAAAATAAAAAATAAAAATAATAAAAATAATAGTGGCTGGAGAGATTAAGAGCACTGACTGCTCTTGCAGAGGACCTGGGTTCAATTCCCAGCTAACAACCATCAGTAACTCTAGTTCCAAGGGATCTGACACCCTCTTCTGAATTCTATAGTCACCACACAATATGGATGCAGGTAACTACACACAAACAGTGTACTCATACATATACAATAAACATAATCATAAATTTTAAAATTCAAAAAATAAAATAATTAATGAAATATTTTCAGGAAGAAAGAAAGAAAGAAAGAGAGAGAGAGAGAGAGAGAGAGAGAGAGAGAAAGAAAGGCCATTAAAAAAAAAGCTTTGGGCTAGGAGATGACCTAAGTTTGATCCCCAGATCCCAATGATAGAAAGAATGAACTCCCACAAGTTGTCTTCTGACTTCCACACACCACACACATGCACACACACACATACACACAATAAATGTAAAAAAATTAAAAATAAGTTTTAAGTGAACACTGATTTTGTTCTGAGTGTGTTTTCTTCGTCTTGCTCCTGATGCTGACAAGTCATATAAACTTACGTCGCAGATTTTTCATTCCTAACTCTGAATTTCTAATTTCATACATCTCTGTCAAATTTCATCCAGGCGCTTTTGTTCATTCTCCTTGAGTCCCTCAGTCCTCAGAGTCAAGATGCCTGAGAAAACAATCCATACTATTTCCTGTCAGAAAGTCCAGAAAAACCTAAGTCCAATGAAAATTGAAAGTTCTTGGTCAAACCAACAGCTCTCTTCATACATGTGAAGACCCTAGAGTCTGATTCACCTCAAAAAGGAAGTCAAATTTGCACATATGGTCACTAGGGTTTGTGGCAAGAGAACTGTGGTTTCTGTTAACAAGGCTCCTTTATACAGGGCAGATGCATGGAGCCCAGTCCATCCTGCAGCCCTCTTTGCTTATAAACCTGAAACGACTCAGAAATCAATGCAAAAGGAAAGAGAGGAAATTAAAGATCATGATGGTGAAGGAAGAAATCAAAAGGGAGAATCTAAGAAAAAGAAGAATGTAGAAATTGCCCAGTGGCAAACTTTATTTTGATGGAGTAGGAGGAACGTGTTGGAATATGAGACAGAAGAAAGGAAGTGGGACAAATCCCTGAGGTATTTCTGGCCCTTCCTTTGGGCTGCAAAAACTATTGCCTATTTGGAAGATCTCTTTAAAAAGCCTCTCCTCATTCCAGTCCCAGCAGGGAGCTATTTAAAGGGTAAGGCTGACTGATCAATTGAGAGGCCAGTCAGCATTTGGAAGCTTCTAGGGAGCCATTTCCATCTCTCTTCAAAGGGATCGGTTACTAGTCTATCACCACAAAGATGCATCATAAGAACCAGTGGTCTGTACCACATCTCACTAAAGTGCCTCTTCCCAGAGCTCTGCTTCAAGCTTCCTAAAACCAAAGCTGTTGGCCTGGATTTCCCTGGTGAATAGCTACTGAGCTAGATGTCACATTAGCCATTTGGGGAGCCGTGCTGGTTCCTGGCTCCTGTAGGAGCTGTCTTCCCCAAACCCTCAGACATTTCTTTTCTGTGGAAACCACAGCTCTCCCATATCGTGAGAGGATTGCCTTTCTTTAAAGCTTTTGTCAAAAAGCTTTCTCACCAGAGAAAATGTATGCTCACATATAAACTGAATAATTATGAAACAAAGACATAAAGAAAAGATGAAAGAATTATGGCAAAAGAGTGAAGAGTGTATTTATGCCAGAGGTAGAAGAGAACAGTTGATGAAAAACATTATAATGGTTTTTAAACCCATGAGAAAACTGAGGTCTCTGAACCACCAAGTTGTGTGAGATCTAAGGGGAAAGTTGGGGGATATATTTGAGAGACTACCAGAATAAACTGCTACAAAATAGATGGCTTAAAATAACAGAAATTTGTTCTCTCATAGTTCTGGAGTCTAAACATCTGAAATCAAGGGACTGACAAGGCCATACTCCCTTTGAGACGGTGGATAGAACCCGTCCTCTCCTCATCTAGCTTCTGATTGTTGCTGACAGTCCTTGGTAGTCATTAGCTTATAGCAGAGAAATTCTGTCTCTGGCTCCGTCTTCATGTTGTCTTCTTCCCTGGGTACCTGTGTCTCTGTGTCTAAATGTCACTTTATTTTAAGTGCATCCATCATGTTTGACTGAGAACCTACCCTAACCTCATTATAAGTTCATCACAACTGCAAAGATCCAGTATCCAAAGAAAGTCAAACTCATAGGTTCTAGATAAACATGAATTTTTAAAGGATAGTATTCAACTTAATTCAAGAGTAAATAACACTCTCTGGGTCTTAGCGCCATCGTCTTTGAAACGCCTGCACCATGAGAGCGAAGTGGAGGAAGAAACGAACGCGCAGGCTGAAGAGCAAGAGAAGAAAGATGAGGCAGGGGTCCAAGTAAACCAAGTTGTGCACGGATGGAGGCTGCAGGAGCAGAAATGGGGAATGCGGGAGCCCGGGACGCTGGTGCAAACCGTCCGACTGGGCAACTGTCGAGAATGCGTCCACTGAATCTGGAACTTCATCCGATCGCCAGGACCACCCACCACTGGGAGCTGGCCCTGATACACCACCCAAAGAGCCCCTGCTGCCCTCTCCCTTGACCTGTGACATTCTGGACTAGTTCCATTCTCACTTGTGGCCAAGTGTAACAGTGTACAATAAATCATCTTTTGCTGTCTCAGCTGAGGAAGCAGAAAGAAAAAAGAGTAAATAACAGTTTTCACCAACCTTTCAATTAAGATAAGAGGAGAGGAAAGCAGAGGAGGAAGGAAATGATTTTATTGGGGGGGGTGGCAGGGTCTCCCTTTAGTCCCAGCTGGCCTGGAGCTCACTCTGTAGACCAGGCTGGCCTTGAACTCACAGAGATCCACCTACCTCTGCCTCCCGAGTGCTGGGATTAAATGCATGAGCCACTACACCCAGTGGAAATGATTTTAAACCTGATGTGGAAAGACTGAGGTTTTTTTAGCAGATAACATATCGTCTCCACTGCATCGAGCATGTTAGGAAAAATAAAGGAAGTCAAGAGCTAGTTTGATGGCATGTGGTCACTTGACATGTGGTTCACTTAGGTAGATGTGAGAAAGGTTCACAACTTGATGAGCCAAGAGGAAAAAACTCTCCAATAATGGTCACACATTCACATAAAACACCTTGAACAACATGAGCATTTCCCGTATGTTCCAATATGCTCACAACAGTGAAAAAATTAGATAATAGTCACTGCTCTCATGAAGTGCATTCTAGTGGGTGGATACAGGCAGTAACTGAAGTTTTCAAATAAGATACAGAGAATACCTAGTGATAATAGTGCCGTGGATTAGATGAAATAAGCAGCAAAATGGGAAATAAGGTTCCCAGTTCGGGGAAGAGGTGTTCGCTGTTTGATCACAATAGTGAGGAAGGACCTCACTGATGAGAAGGTAGCTGATGTGCAATGCTAAGTTCATGATGATGCTAGACAAAGAGATGATACAGACTGAGGGAACCCGAGCCGAGGCCACGATGAGAGCTGTCTTGTCGTATTCCACGACCAGCAATCAAACCATTATGGACAAAGTGGCATGAGCAAAGGGCGAATGAGAAGAAGCCAGGTTGGGAAGGACTTAGGAGCCATGTTAATAACTTCGGCTTTGACTCCGAGCTGCGTAATAAGCCACAATGTGTTTTAAACAGAGTCACATGACCTGACTTGGAATTTTTAAGTTGATGCTGACTGCTATGTTAACTCTAGATGTGAGGGATAGTGATATGGCCCAGTGGGTAGAGCACTTGCCGCACAAACCTGCTGACCTGGAGTCCACCATGGAAGGAGTGAAATGACTCCAAAAAGTTATCCTATGATCTCTACATGTATAACCATATCCACACAATAATAATAAGTAAAATAAAAAGTTTTAATATATTTTTATTCATTTTTATGTGTACGAGTGTTTTGCCTGCGTGTATGTAAATGCACCTGCATCAGACAATGCCTGTGGAGGCCAGAAGAGAGTGTTTGGATCCCCTGGAACTGGTAATTTTTTTTAATTTTTTTTTTAATTTATTCTTGTATGTGTATGTGTACTGTCTGCATGTAGGTTTGTGCACCTGTGTCGTGCAATGCTGCGGAGGTCAGAAGAGGGCGTCGGATTCCCCTGGGACTGGAGTTAAAGACGGTTCTCAGCTGCCATGTGGGTGCTGGGGATCAAACCCGGGTCCTCTGCAAGAGCAGTCGGCACTCTTAACTGCTAGGCTATCTCTCCAGCCCCGGAACTGGCAATTTTAAGAACAGTGAGGAATGGTCAGAGTCTAGATGTGTTCTGAAGATAGAGTCAACACAACTTGCTAACAGATAGAATATGCAATAAGAAAGAAAGAAGAGTCAAAGGGGAATCCTGTCACTTTGACCAGACAGCTGAAATAAGAGTGGCATTTGCTGAAGTGAGAAGACAAGAGAAAGAGATTCAGGGGAGTTTAGGAATTTGGTGTTAAATATTAGCTTTTAGGTCAAAGTGTTTAAAAGACTATTGAAAATAAACTATAGGTTAATTCCAAAACAGGTTTAAGGATTCACATTTTAACAGTAAAGTTGCATGCAAGTAAAAAGAAATACAACTTTACATTCTTTTCTTTCTTTTCTTTTAGAATATGAATACATATCTTCTACCCATATATGGTAATTACAATGTGTGACTATAAGTGGTAGGTCAATTCTAGAGCCCATTAAGAGATTCACATCATAATAGCACAGTTGCTTTCAGATACAATGAAATATAATAAAGTTGCTCAGTTTCCCTGCCAACTGGGTATTTGGTGTTAGCATCCACAAATGAGGGAAACCATTTGCCTTTTTTTTTTCTGGGTCTGTGTTACTTCACTTAGCATAATGGCTTCGAGTTCCATCCATTTACCTGCAAAGTTCATGATGCCATCTTTCTTTACCACTTCATAGAACTCCATTGTGTAGATGTACCACATATTTGTTATCCAGCCATCAGTTAAGGGTTGGTTCCAGCTCTTTGCTATTTGAAGAGAGCTGAAATAAACATAGCTGTGCATGTATCTTTGTGATAGGATGCATCTGGTAGCTATATACCCAGGAGTGCTATGGCTGGGTCAGGGGGTAGGCTCATTTTGAGTCTTTTAAGGGTTCTCCACACTGCTTTCCACAGTGGTTGTACAAGTTTACATTCCCACCAGCAGTGAATGAATGTTCCCCTTACCCCACAACCTCTCCAGCATTTGGTATCTTTTGTTTTCTTGATCTTGGCCAGTCTTATGGGAGTGAGATGATATCTTAGTATGGACTTTGTAATTTTGATTTATGTGTGGAGTGTATATATGCATATTTTGTAATAATATAAAATTAAAGGGAACAAAAAGAGAGAGAGAAGAACCTGTTCAAAGAACTGACCAAAATGGTAAACTTCTGTTTCGAAAAGATTATAAAAGACTGAGAAAAAGATGCAAGACAGGACTTAACATGTATGGCAGAATCCATGAGCTCTGGTGGGGGGAGGGGGGGGAGTGAGGGATGGTCATGGATGGGGGAATGAGTCTAAATTTGATTAACAAATGTTGTGTGAAATGAGCTCAATAAAAATTAACTTAAAAAAGAAAAAAAGACTATTGAATATGTGTTAATTTGAAGTTCAAAGAAGGAATCCATTGTTGTAAGGTATGAAAAATACTTAAAGCCACAAGACTCATGAGCACTGCTACCTTCGGTTGTTTAAATTGTACAGAGAACTATTTTATTCACCTTGCAGCTATTGTGAGTAGTATACCCTAAAATTAAGCAGGACACACATGGTATACCTATGACTATACTGTTTATAGTCCCCCTAGATAAAAATCACCTAGGATATGAGGACTAAGCTCCAGGAATTATGTTGAGAATCAATTCCAAGCCGGGATGGTGGTGCATGCCTTTAATCCTAGCACTTAGGAGGCAGAGGCAGGCAGATCTCTGTGAGTTCAAGGCCAGCCTGGTCTACAGAGCGAGCTCCAGGATAGCTGGGACTAAAGAGAGACCCTGTCTCAAAAATACCATTAAAAAAAGAAGAGGAAGAAGAAGAAGAAGAAGAAGAAGAAGAAGAAGAATCAATTCCAATACTCAGGACCAAAAGAGATGGCTTGGAGTGAACAAACACTGAAAATAAGAGGAATCCAGAAGATTGGATCCTAGAAACAAGGTGAAGAAAGCCTTTTAAGAACGAATGTAATCAGAGCTGGAGAGTTAGCCTAGCGGTTAAGAGCACCAACTGCTCTTGCAGAGGACCTGGGTTCGATCCCCAGCACCCACATGATGGCTAAGAACCGTCTGTAACTCCAATTCCAGGAGAGCTCCAGTTCCAGGGGAATCTGAGACCCTCTTCTGACCTCCACAGCATTGCACCACATGGGTGCACAAACCTACATGCAGACAGTACATTCATACACATACAAAAATAAATAAAATTTTTAAAAAATTTTAAAAAAAGAAAGGATGTAATCAACTATGGCAAATTCTTCTGAAAAGTCAAAGATGATGATAGTGAAGGTTGATCCCTATGGTCCTCCCATTACACACAAGCTCCATGGAGGCTCTGTGCATTACAGTGTTTTCCTCAGTCTTTTCCATGTCCTCCCATTACATACAAGCTCCATGCAGGCTCTGTGCACTACAGTATTTTCCTCAGTCTTTTCCATGTCCTCTTGCTGTGCCTGGTCCAACCATGGCCGTTGGTGCCATTAAGAAATATGTATCAAGTCTGGCCCTGGAAGACACTACAAGTGCCTTAAATTTTTGTAAACACCCAGAGTCCAAGCCTATGAAACCTATATTGGGGAGGGCCTAGTGAAAGTTCCCTCCCACTCACCACATAAGACCATGCAAGAAAAGGCCATTAAATACAATACTAATCCACTGAGTTCAGGCAATTCATGCACAATGAAGGATGAATTCAGGGTTCTGGGCTCCTGTGCTATGGGGGTTGTGAAGGTACTGTGAGACAATTCTGAGCCATTTTGTTCAAATGTAGTGTCACCTCTGTCATGAAGATAATACCCTCATTTCCCCAGCGTGAGCCTTTTCTGGCACCCACAGTCACCCATCCTCCTCTTAAGGCTCCACCCTATACGTCCTCAAGAAGAGGCATGTCTTTCTCCTCTACAAACTCTTTGAGACCATTGTTCCACAGCACAACCTGGCACTGTGGAACCAGATGTGCCATCTCACCAGCCTAGAGTATATCTTTTTTCTTTGGGAGGGCCTTTCAAATGTTATCCTCTCTAGCCTCCAATTAATGCGATGGGAAACTCCCCTGAATCTCTTTCTCTTCTCTTCTCACACTAATTACACATTGATCTCTAGCCTTGTTGGATAGGTAGCAGGTGTTCCTACAGTGAATGGGCTGCCTTTCTTATTCCACAGGCCCAACTTCTACCAATGGTAAGTGTGCTGGATAGCTTTAGTGTCAACTTGACACACCTGGGTTGAGGGAGCCTCAATTGGAGAATTGGCTCCATTGGATTGGCCTGTGGCCACATCTGTGGAGTACTGTCTTGATGGTGGAGCAGTGTGGGAGGCCCAGGCCACAATAAGTAGTGCCACCCTGAGCAGGTAGATGTGTATGGTATAAGAAGGCAGGCTGGGCATGAGCCAGGGGAATAAGCCAGTGAATAGCATTCCTCCATGGCCTGTGCTTCAGCTCCTGCCTCCAGGTTCCTGCCCTGAGTTCCTGCCTTGGGTTCCCTGAGTGATGAACTACGACCCAGGAGATATGAGCTAAATAAACCCTTTCCTCCCCAAGTTGGTGTCAGTCAGAGTGTTTTGTCACAGCAATGGAAGACAAACTAGAACAGAAATTGGTACCAGAAGAGTGGGGCATTGCTGTGACAGACCTGACCTTGGTGTTTTGGGGAAGGATTGTGGAGGCGTTTGGAACTTTGGGCTGGGAGATCATTGAATGCCTAAAGACTGTTGCTGTGGAACTTAAAGCAGTTTTGCTGAAAGAGTTGTAGAAGATGGAGGCCTGGCTTGTGAAGTTTCTAGTTTCAAAGGGGAGCAGAGATCATCAGGACTGTGTTATCTGTGGGTTCTGGTCAGCTGGGGCTGAAGAATCAGCTGTAAGTAACAAGAGACCAGAACCTGAAGTGAAATCTTTGTTTCTGGGACAATTGATGCTGGTTAGCTGGGGCTGAAAAATCAGCTGTAAGTAACAAGAGACCAACATCACTGTGGTGAGATCTTCTGGGAAGAATTTCTTCAGGGTCAGCACAAAGAAGCTGTGCTCCAGAAGGGGCCTGAGCCTCCATCTCAAGCCAGAAGCAGGACTTGGCAGTGTGTAAGAGTCTCCTATATAGTTCTGGTGTTGAAATTTGAGGGGGTCACAGAGAGCAGCCGAGGCTTGACACTGTGAGAGGTCAGGAAAGACCACTGGTGGAAGTGCACCTCGGTTGCAGTGGAGACCCCAGGATTGCAGGGATCATGGAGCAAATCTGAGGCTTTGCACCAGGAGAGGTCAGAAGAGACCATTGGCGAAGGTGCTGCCTCAGTTTCAGTGGCGACCCCAGCTTTTTGGAGATGCCAAGACCATGGGACGACCACCGAGAGCAGCAGCAGGTGTGAGATGGAGCTGATGTGGGCCTGCGAGATGAGCTGTGTGTGCCACGGATGACAGAGTCAGAGAGGGGGAGCTGCTGGAACCCTTTGGAGCCCAGAAGTTCGTGAGTCCCAGGTGTCCAGCCTTGAGCTACTTTGCTGGACTTGGGTTTTGTTTGAGAGTGCCTGCTTCTTCCCTTTGAAATAAGACAGTACTTGCTTTGGATTTTACAGCAGCCCACAGTTAAGAGACTTTTAACGGATGTGAACTTTTAAGTGTTTGGACATTTTANTAAAATCATGACCAATGTAGATAGCACTAATACATTCTTCCAACAGAGAGTAAATGCTATGAAAGTGGACTGCATAGCTCTTGTCACAAAGACATCATCAGCATTTAACACAATGGCTGATACAGGCAGTTTCTGGTGGATATTATGGCATATTGACAGCACAGCACAATGTTCTATTTTAAAGTTGTGGCAATTTCAGGCACAGAAGGACAAATACTAGTAGCATTTCATTACATATATATATATATATATTTGTCTTTTTGAGACAGGGTCTCCCTGAAGCCCTAGCTGTCCTGGAACTTGCTATGTAGACCAGGCTGGCCTTGAACTCACAGAGATCCGCCTGCCTCTGCCTCCCAACTGCTGGGATTAAAGACATGCACCACCACACCCGGCAGAAAAATTTTTAATCTTCATGCAATCAACTTCTGTATGAGTATGATTCACTTAACAGAGCCAGAAAAAAGTCCCATTCCCAGTTTTTAAATGTTTTGCATTTCTGGTGGAGGATTTCATCTGTAGTGGTCGTCAATGAAGTCCAAAGATAATGACTCTGAGGGAATTATTTGAAACTAGCATTCGTGGATACCTAACAGATGATACCACATCAGGTATAAAAACCAGCATGCAGGAAACACTCTTAAGGAAATGTGGAGGCAAGAAATTTAATACTCTTTGTATACAAACAAGTTATAAAGTACCACAACAAAGTAATTACAGCATTACTATCTTTTTCTTGTAATAGGAAATGCGAAATTAAAAGTATCACTTTTGACAATAAAAAAAAACACAAAGAGATCTAAATATAAAGAGAAAGACAGATCATGGACACTACAAAGAATATTTATGCTATGAGCTGGGCGTGGTGGCGCACGCCTTTAATCCTAGCACTTGGGAGGCAGAGGCAGGTGGATCTTTGTGAGTTCAAGGCCAGCCTGGTCTACAGAGCAAGTTCCAGGACTGCTGGGGCTACAGTGAGACCCTGTCTTGAAAAGACAAAAAAAAAAAAGAATATTTATGCTGACAATAATAATAATTAAATGCAGAGTAACTTCTTTGACCATTATCTTAAATGTTCATAAACAAATAACTAGACCTTATATATAAGCCCAAGAATTTTGTGGTACTTTCTTACAATTTTATGACCTTTTATTTATTTATTCTGTGTGTGTGTGTGTGTGTGTGTGTGTGTGTGTGTGTGATGCGTATAGAAGTCAGACAGAGGACAACTTACAGAAGTTTGTTCTACCATATGGGTCTCAGGGATCAAACTCAGGTCATCAGTCTTGACAGCAAGCACCTTTACCTACTGAGCCATCTCAGCAGTCCATAGTGTATCTTTTTTCTTTGGAAGGGTCTTTTTTGGAGACAGGGTCTCCCTTTAGCCCCAACTGGCCTGAAACTTACTATGAAGACCAGGCTGGGCTTGAACTCACAGAGATCTGCCTGCCTCTGCCTACCAAGTGCTAAGATTAAAGGCATGAGCCACCATGCCTGACCCTAATCTTTTAGATAAATTTTTATATAGCCAGGACACACATACACACACACTCAGTGTTCCTTCATAGCTGAGTGGATGAGATGGGATAGGAACTTAGGCAAAATTGGAGGTGGTTTTCAGCTAAAGCATGCTAGCTCTTCCTTGTAGGATGGTAAGCAGAGTGGATAGACATGGGTACTGTTGGGTAAAATGTGGTAATTGCTTCTATTTTCTCAGTTAAGATAGGCAGAAAGTGGAGCATAAGGATTGTGGACTAGGTTTGAGAAGAACCAAAACAGTGTGAAATTCCTAAGTAGAAGAGTGAGATTGCAAATGGACAAGGAAATTATATGAGAAAGCCAGGCAGCAATAAAGGCTCACTTGAGGTCAGTAGCCATGAATTTAAACGACTCCAGTCAGCATGATCATAAGAGTTTTCCTCCAGCCACAGGCAGTTGAACAGATATAAAAATCAAAAGCATTATATTTAAATAGGGATTTTCCAAGAAAGTATTTGGAAGTGAGAAAATAAGGAAATTAAGAGTTCGTTGTATGCAAGACGGTCATAATTTGGAACATGGAATCTAGATAAAGTAGAGAAGAATGAGGACATGTAGAATTGATGAGTTGCACAGTCGGTGTGCTGAAGAAGTCTTGTCATTGGGGCAAGAAGAAAGCTCCAAAGAGAGAACATTAGAGCGGGACATGATGTGGTTTTTATTAATGACACGACAGGGTATGAACATTGAATGAGAGGCTGAAATAGGGTGGAAAACAAGGTCATTGCAGAGCAGGAAAGGCAAGGAACTAAGAGGCAAGGATGCTAGAATATCACTGGTGTGGGTGTTAAAGACTTCTTAACTGTGGCAGAAAGACTTATATACCTTATAGAAAGCATGACCCTTCAAGGAGTGAGAGATAAAGAGAGGCAGGGCCTGGAAGATGTCTAGAAAATATGAGGAATTGCAGGGCGTGGGGGTGCATACCTTTAACCCCAGCACTCGGGAGGCAGGGGCAGGCAGATCTCTGTGAGTTCGAGACAAGCCTGGTCTACATAGTGAGTTCCAGGACAGCTGGGGTACAGAGAGAACCTGTCCCAAAAAGACCAAAAAGAAGAAGGAGGAGGAGGAGGAGCAGGAGGAGGAGGAGGAGGAGGAGGAGGAGGAGAAGAAGAAGAAGAAGAAGAAGAAGAAGAAGAAGAAGAAGAAGAAGAAGAAGAAGAAGAAGAAGAAGAAGAAGCTACGTACTGCAATATGATTAGACTTTAAAGATGAAGTTTGCAAGGAGAAGCAAAGAGAATGGTGATAAGGAACAAGGAAGATCTCAAGCCCATGTGCCAGCCCCCATGGTATGAGGGGTGTAAAAAAGACTTAGGGTACTCAGTTAGAGGGAGGCCAGGTAAGGAGTAGAATTCAGATGTCAGAGCACAAACAAGTGATGGAGAACATTAGAGAAAAGACGAAAGGTCATGAGTTCCAAAAGGGACAGTATAACATATATGAGAATGAATTTGGGGTATGAGGCGCAGGGATGTTAGCTCAGAAAAGGGGATGCCCAGAGCCTCCCAGGCCTAAGAATCCAGAGGAATGGGGGTGAACCTAATGATAAAGCTCAGCTGACTCCAGGGCGATTCACTCTGAAGACCTCAAGGCAGGGAGCAATAGTAAAGCCTTCAGTGTGGCAGAGGGGCTGATGAGAGAATTTTCAGAGCTCTTGGGAGCCCTTTCTGCTGCCACGGAAATGGATCTGAGGAAAGTGCTGATCGGTCACCTGTGCACTGTGCATTCCCGAGCTCTCCACTGTTCACTGGGCTAGAAACTATACATAATTTCATTCATATCCTCTTTCACTCCTCTGATTCTAAACTTTCTATCATAAAATCACATCCTTTTTGTACTAAGAGTTTTCATAATTTCAGAAACTCCCAATTTCTTCACCAATCATGACTTTGAATTAGTCATCTTAAAAATATAGAAACTGTCCCATCTGTTTATAAAAGGTGTGAAAGTTAAAATACTTCTTACATATACAAATGTAAGAAAGTATCCTATTACTTAGGAAGAGCTTTCACAAGTATGTAAACCTATGCTCCAGAATCATCACCAATTGATGTAGAACATGGTCTTTTCATACAGTTGCTGAGATAACTTACTCATAAGAAAGCCAGTGTTGGCCTGGAGAGATGGCCTAGTGGTTAAGAGCACCAACTGCTCTTGCAGAGGACCCTGGTTCAATCCCTAGCACCCACATGGTGGCTGAGAACCATCTTTGACTCCAGCTCCAGGGGAAGCCGACACCCACTTCTGACCTCCGCAGCATTGTGCAACACAGGTGCACAGACCTACATGCAAACAGTACATTCATATACATAATAAAATTAAAAATTAAAAAAAAAAGAAAGCCAGTGTTGGGGCTGGAAAGATGACCAAGCAGTTAAGAGTGCCAACTGCTCTTGCAGAGGACCCGGGTTCGATCCCCAGCATCCACATGGTGGCTGAGAACCGTCTGTAACTCCAATTCCAGGAGAACTCCAGTTCCAGTTCCCTCTTCTGACCTCCGTGGCATTGCACAACATGGGTGCACAAACCTACATGCAGACAGTATATTCATACACATAAAAAATAAATTTAAAAAAGAAAGCCAGTGTTTTACCCACTTCCTAAATGTGTTTGCAAACTTAGACATCAAGATAGGATGAGCCAGCACAAAATCATAGAAATCATTCTAATTAAATCAACCTCGGAAAGGAGGCTGTAGCAAGTCGCCTAGGTATCTAAGTCCAGGCTCTAGAAGAAATAATTTGTGAGAAGTTAGCAAAATTTTATCCAAATTATTCTTAAAGCATTATGAGGCACATCGTTACTAATATCAGGATAAGCTAGTTATGTAGCCCTAGCTCCTCTTAAACCAGACAGAACATTTTCTTCTCTGCAAATGGCAAGAAGGTATACTGTGTTGCCTTGTCCCCTTGTGAATTCCTTCCCACCAAGAGAATCTCAGCAGCACTCCCATAAAATTCATCCCTTCATAACCAACAGACTATTCCACTCTCCAAATTGCAAGAAAGACTTCAAAATGGGTCATTTAGAATAAAATGTGTTTCTTGAAGAATAAATTGGAATGGTCGCTTGGAGCATTGAAAGCTTGTATTTATCCAAGGAACAGGAACTTCTTTGGGAGTTTCTTTTCCCTAAAGTGGTCAATTTTGCTGTTACATTAAAAAGAGAGAAGAAGGAAAGAAACAAGGAAGGAAGAGAGAGACACAATAGGACAGAAGAAGAGAAGGAAGGAAAATAAAGCTAGGTTTCAGCTGGCCCAGTGCTTACCAGCCTTCCTTCCTGAACATTTAACAGCAACGGCAATGAGGCCTCCGCTTGGACCAGCCATGCATGATCTAGCAGCTGTCTCACCCTAGGTGCCATCTTTAAAGAAACCAACTTGGCTTTTCTCCATCATTACTTAGCTGACCCAAAGCCCATTAACCTAGAGTCCTGGTTCATTCTGTTTCACCTTTGTGTCTAACATGAAAGGACTGTTTTCATACAAGACATTATGTTCAATATTTCTTCTTTTAAGTTGTCTAAATTTCACAGGCTGATATAATTAGTCAGCAGGAAGATCACTGAGGAAAGGATGCCCATCTGCCTAATGAGATTGATGCTCAGCTTCATTGGCATGTTGATTCTGCACCCACAGCAAGTTGCCCAGAAATTATTTCTACAACATTTTCCTATTCTCTTGCTCAATGAAATTTTAAAGGATCACAACATGGGGCCCCAGTTGCTTCCTAGGAGACACCAGAAGGGCATTTTCCTTCTTCAACTTAAGAAGGCTTTGTCGCTCAGCACGGAGGCATTCCTCTTGGACATCAGTAAACCATTTATCTCATCCATGATGTTTATATTCCAAATATTGTGAGCAGTTTGTTATGATCTCTCTGTAAATACAGCTAGCCATTTCACTTCTTACTTGACTTCACCCTTACTCAGCCCATAAAAAATCAGTACTCAACTAGTTGTAGCTTTTCTGAACTTTGTATTTTTCAAGCATTCTAGCACTTGATGAAGTATAATTGCATTGTTCTTTATCCCTGAGTAACAAAAAATTGCCATGCCTTACCATTTAACAGCAAGCATTTATATAACTTGCACATCTGTGTTGTCTGGGAGTCAGCTGAACTAGAGTGTTTTGAGGTGAATTCAGCTGGATTGGTTTTGCTCTTCATAATTCTTCTCCTCCTCCTAAGACCAGGGAGCTACCTAAGACATGTTCTCCTCAAAACAACAGCAGATAATAAAAAAGAAAGTGGAAACACAGGCCTCTTTAAAAGGAGCCTCAGTGCCTAGCATGGTAGTGCTCGCCTATAATCCCAGCACTCGGGAGGCAGAGGCAGGTGGATCTCTGTGAGTTCAAGGCCAGCCTGGTCTACATAGGACAGCTGGGACTATAGGGAGACCCTGTCTCAAAAATACAAAAAATAAAAAGAGACTCAGCAATGTTGACCAGAACAAATCATGTGACCTAACCCAAAGTCAAGGGAAAGGGAAGGAACTTCCTCTCTGTGAAGGAACTGGCGTAGACTCGGGAAGCAGTAAGTAGTTGGGGCTAAAATGCAATCTGGAGCTCGGCATGGTGCCACATGCCTTTAATCCCAACACGGGAGGCAAGGGCAAGTGGATCTCTGTGAGATCTAGGCCTGCCTGGTCCATCTATCGAGTTGCAGGCCGCCTGGAGCTACAGGAAGATCCCAGTCTCAAAAAGACCCAAAATAAAAATAAAATGCAATCTGCCACAGTGGCCAGTATGTCTGAGTCATAATGAACTCAAGGCTAGTGTTCTCAGTGGTTCTTTAGCACTACTATATACTACATTGCTGTCTAATATTGCTTAATAGCATTTTAATAGTGCTGCTGATGCTTATCAGAATTCGTGAGACCCTCAAGAACCTAGTGAACTTGATTTACATAAAGTATCTTGAACAAGAAAGGCATTGCATGGACAATCCTAATCTAGAATGATGCTGCCAGGACAATGATCCAAAACTCTTAACTGGAAAAATCCATGCCGTCCTTCTATATAGTGTTGGTAAATCCCAGCTGTACTGGGCCCCAAATGGGACTACTGTCTTGTTTCCTGCCCAGGATCCTTTGCAGTTCATGGTGAAAGAGCCTAAGGTCTCTTCCTCCCTTCCATGGACTTCCTACTGGATGCTGTTGTCCCTCCTATTTATTAGCTTTCTGCTACCAGTTAACTAAAATTATGTCTCTTGAATCAGTGACTGCTTTTGCCATTTGCAGATAATTGTTAAACATTTAGTGTTATATTTAACTATAAAATACAGTGAACATTTTAACATAACATAATTTGTATTCATAAATGAGTGTTATCATTTCAAAATACCCACTCACTTTATCCTAAATTTTTATGCCCATCGCAATATAGGCAATTATCCTTAGAGCTGTTATTCTTGCTATCAAGTGAAAACCAGGATGATATTTACTCTTGCCATGTTCATCATTGAAGTCCTAGTTGATGAATTGTCTCCTTTCTGGGATTTTCAGGTGTTCATTCTTTACCATCCTGTAGTTTATAATCCTAGCAGATTGAGCTTTCCCAAGATGGCTGTGATAGCATCTCCTGTCTACATACTGCTCTTCAATAACTTTTATACTTCTTCCACCTAGATGGGGTGATGGTTAGTCATTGTCAACTTCGCTACATTTAGAATCACCAGGGAAACACACCTTTTGGTGTGTCTCTGAAAGTCTTTTCAGAAATATTTAATTAAGCAGGGAAGATCCATCCTGAAATGTGGGCAGCAGCATCCCATGTGTCCTGGATAGCTTCAGTTGTGCACTTGACATACCTGGGTTGAGGGAGCCTCAATTGGGGAATTACCTCCATTGGACTGGCCTGTGGCCATGTCTGTGGGCATTTTCTTGATTGTTGTGGAAGGTCCTAGCTTACTGTGGGCCATACCACCCCGGGCAGGTTGTTCTGTATTGTATAAGAAAGCAGGCTAGCCAGGCATGGTGGCACACCTCTGTAGTCCCACTGCTTGGGAGGCAGAGGCAGGCAGATCTCTGTGAGTCCAAGGCCAGCCTAGAATACATAGTGAGTTCCAGGACAGCTGTGGCTACAGGGAGACCCTGTCTCAGAAAGACCAACAAGGAGAAAGAAAGAAAGAAAGAAAGAAAGAAAGAAAGAAAGAAAGAAAGAAAGAAAGAAAGAAAGAAAGAAAGAAAGAAAGAAAGAAAGAAGGGAGGGAGGGAGGGAGGGAGGGAGGGAGGGAGGGAGAGAGAGAGAGAGAAAGAGAGAGAGAGAGAGAGAGAGAGAGAGAGAAAGAAAGAAAGAAAGAAAGAAAGAAAGAAAGAAAGAAAGAAAGAAAGAAAGAAAGAAAGAAAGAAAGAAAGAAAGAAAGAGAGTTCCTGCCCTGAGTTCATAACTTGGGCTCCCTCAGTGATGAACTGTGACTGGGAGATGTAAGCCAAATAAACCCTTTCTTCCCCACAGTGGTATTGTCAGAGTGCTTTGTCACTGCAATGGAAAGAGTAAACCAGAGCACACAGGCTGGAGTCCCAGGCTGAATGAAGGGAAGCAGCAAGCCGAGAACAAACATTCATCTCGCTCTGCTTCCTGCCTGCAGCTGCGTGCGACGTGGCCAGCTGCCTGATGCTCCTCCACTGCGCTTTTCCTTCATGATGTCCCTCAAACTAAGAGCCAGAATGAACCTTTCCTTTTTTAAGTTGCTGTTGTCAGGTGTTTATCATGACAATGAGAAAAGTAACTAGCATAATGTATCACTTCAAGTGGGCATAAACAGGATTTTCTGAAAAATTCACCAGAACAAAGAGCAGCCTGCAGAATGGGGGTGCATATTGCCATCCACACATCAGGCAAGAGATTAATATATAGGGTATATTTTTAACTGCAAAAATAAACAAATGTAACCCATACACTCAGTTCTTGAGTAAATTAACTAAATAGACAGTTCTCAAAAGAATATATAAAAGGACAATAAATACTTTGAAATGTTTACTAGCCTTAGGTATCAAAGAAATATAAATTAAAACTGTTTTAACATTCCCTCTCACCACAGTCAGAATAGCTATCATTGTGAAAACAAATGACAACAAATGCTGGTAAGGGTGGCCTTTATTCACTGTTTGTGGGACCCAAACTGATGCAGCTACTATGGAAATCATTATGTACCTCAAAAAAAAAAAAAAAAAACAAAAATGGAACTGCTACATGACCCAGCTATAGCACCTTTGGGTAAATATATACAAGGGATTCGGAGTCAAAATATCACAAAGATACTTGCATATCTGTGTTCGATGGCTTTAGTGTCAACTTGACACACCTGGGTTGAGGAAGCCTCAATTGGGGAATTGGCTCCATTGGATTGGCCTGTGACCACATCTGTGGAGTATTGTCTTAATGGTCAAGCAGTGTAGGAGGGCCCAGCCCACAATGAGTGGTGCCACCCTAGGCAGATTGTTGTATACTGTACAAGAAAGCAGGCTGGGCATGACCCAGAAGAGCAAGCCAGTGAACAGCATCCTCCATGGCCTGTGCTTCAGCTCCTGCCTACAGGTTCCTGCCCTGAGTTCCTGCCTTGGACTCCCTGAGTGATGAACTGTGACCCAGGAGATGTAAGCTGAATAAACCCTTTCCTCCCCAAGTTGGTGTCAGTCAGAGTGTTTTGTCACAGCAATGGAAGACAAACTAGAACAACATCCATGGTTATTTGCTGCAGTGTGAGCAAGAGCCAGGAAATAGAATCCGCCTAGATCTATCAGCAGATGGGTGGATAAAAAAAAATGAGGCACATATACACAATGGAGTTTTATGTGGCCAAAGAAAATAATGAAATCATGATATTTGCAGGAAAATGGACACAACTGAATATCATTGTGTCAAGCCAAACAATGCAGAATCAGAAAGACAAATACCCACATCTCTCATACAAGCAGAACCTAGATTTTAAAGTATAAATAAATAGAGTGTATGCTTATATGTGTGCATGTATAGGTCATAAAACTAGAAAGGGGATCATGAGAGGAGAGGAAAAGATTTTCAGGGAAATGAGGGAAAGAGAGGTTAATGAACAAACCCATCAAAAAAAGCAAAAGGGAAGCTCTCAGGGAAGGAAGGGAACCTGTCAAGTGAGGACAGGGGTGTGGAGAGGGCAGCGGAAAGGAGGAATGAACAAAAACAAACTGTAATGCCACATGTGTATGGAAATGCCATAATGAAATACTTTGCTTTGTATAATAATCTAAATTTTCATTTTTAATTAATTTTATTTATTTTTGTATGTGTATCAATGTACTGTCTGCATGTAGGTTTGTGCACCCGTGTCATGCAATGCTGCAGAGGTCAGAAGAGGGCGTCAGGTTCCCCTGGAACTGGAGTTAAAGATGGTTCTCAGCCACCATGTGGGTGCTGGGGATCAAACCCGGGTCCTCTGCAAGAGCAGTCGGCACTCTTAATCACTAGCCCATCTCTCCAGCCCCCTAAATTTTCATTTTTTTTTTTTTTGGTCTTTTTCGAGACAGGGTCTCCCTGCCCCAGCTGTCCTGGAACTCACTCTGTAGACCAGGCTGGCCTTGAACTCACAAAGATCCGCCTGCCTCTGCCTCCCAAGTGCTAGGATTAAAGGCGTGTGCCACCACGCCCAGCTAAAATTTTCATTTTTTAAAGATAATGTGGGGATTGGAGAGATAATTTAGTGGTTAAGAGCAATGGCTGCTCTTTCAGAGGACCTGGGTTCGATTCCCAACATCCACGTGGCAGCTGACAACCAGCTGTAACACCAGCTCCAGGAATCCAATGCCATCTTCTCAGCTCCTCAGGCATTGCATGCACAGGTGCACTACATACATGAGGCAAAACACAGACATAAAATAAAAATAAATCAAAAAAAAGGATCTTGGACCAAACGTTAAACCCAGATGTTAACACTAAGATCTTTATTAAAAACTGAAAGAATCCTTCAAATTGACAAAAGGCCTTGCAAAGACTTTAAAGGTATACTCAACAAATAAGGGTTTTTTAATAAAATATTTTATTGATCTTTTGTAATCATTTTAATAGAATATTTTTATTGATCTTTTGTGTATTTCATCATTTCTCAGTCTAATTTAGACACATTCCCTTTTCCATGTCGCCCACCCCACCCCAGTTCATGCATTCTGCTATACATGTCTTGCATCTTTTTCTCAGTCTTTTTAAAGTTTTTCTCTACAGAGGTCTGTTTGGGCAGAAGTTAACTGTTTCAGTCAGTTCTTTGACCGAGTCTTTTTGTCATTGTTGTTCTCTCCCATTTGTACTGCTCCAAAATATCCCTATATATGTGTCACATATATACCAAAATTATGACCTCTGAAAATAAACTGTATGTTAATTCCAAAATTTTATATTACTCTAATATATAAATACATACCCTCCACCCATATACCACAATTACAAAGTCTGAAAATAAGTGGTAAGTTAATTCTAGAGCCCATTAAGGGATTCACATTATAACAGCACAGTTCCTTTCAGATAAACAGAAATATAACATTAACTTTGCTCAACTTGCCTTTCAACTAGGAATTTGGTGCTAGCATCCACAAATGAGGGATACCATTCATCGTTTGTTTTTCTGGAATTGTGTTACTTTGTTTAGTATAGTGGTTTCTAGTTCCATCCTGCAATGTTCATGATATCATCTCTTTAAAGACATTATTCTACAGTAGCTTCACAAGGCAGAAGCCCAAGGTAGAAATGGTTTCTTGCCAAGAGTTTTGTGGATATGTATTTTCTTCTAATGGATTGTGTTTATAAACAGATACATAGGAAACACAAAGTTTTTTTTAGTATTGTATCAACTTTAACTTTAAAAGCAACAAGAAGAAGTAGTTAAGCATCAAACTACTGTGGACAGTAAACTATTCAGTGCCAAACATTTACAGGTTCTTACACAAGAAAAAGAATAATTCAGAAGATAGAGTCAAAAGCCGAGAGAAAACTCCAGAACTTAATCAAAGAAGTGACAATATGCAATTTGGTTTTATAACTGCTATGGATTGGTGACAGTAATATGCTCCCTGGCTTTTTCCCTTTTGAGTGGGAGTGTTATTACTGTTACTTGGTCCCTGTCCCACAATTGTCTACTGGATGGGAAAGGACAGAGGCCTATAACTTCTCTCTAGATCACTGCCCTTCGGAGGAACTACACTGAAGAACTGCACAAAAACAGCTTCATCCTCCTCACTGGACCTGATCTGAATGATGAGATCTGAGATGTCTAGCTGATGCCATGTCGGACTCAGACTTGGGGATGTTAAAAGACAATGCATGTATTTTTTTACATTAGAAGAATATGAGTTATCATAGCCAGAGAATGAATTGTGGCAGATTACATTTTCCAACCCCATGTGTTCTTACAATTTGATATTCCTCCCACTAAGATGTGGGTTTATGACCTTTCCCTTTGCATGTGGGGTAAGAGTGGGTCTTAGAACTCTAGCAGAAATAGCACTGTGTAACTCCCAGCCTGTGTGACTAGGTGATAAACAGCTATGCAACTTCTACCGGTTCTTAATGGGAATCTGGCTCTTAAAACCCAGATACCATACTATGAGGATGTTTGGGCTAGTGGCCTCAGCTGAAGTCCCAGCTGACAGCTGTCATCCACTGTCCACGGAGTAGGTCAGCTTTCTGCCCACAGCTGTTGAGTCACTGTACCCTTCAGTCTAAGACCTTCAGTCTAAGACCCACTCATCCCAGCAAAGAGGTAAGCTATTGTCCCTTAGCGTCTTAATGGTTCATGACACACATACACCTAGATCTATGGGTCCAATTCAATGGGTTTTTTTATATATTTTATTCTTATTTTATGTGTATGAGTATATTGCCTGCATGTGTGTAAGTGCGCCCATGTCATGCAATTCCCACGGAGGTCAGAAAAGGAGGTCAGATCCCCTGAACCTGGAGTTAAGGATGGTTATTAGCTGCCATTTGGGTACTGGGAATCGAACCTGGGTCCTCTGCAAGAGCAGTGTTCTTAGCTGCTTAGCCATCTCTCTAGCCCCCAATGGTTGTTGTTTTATGTCACTAAATTTGAGGTGGATTGTTACAGAGTCATAAAAACTGAACAACCAGGAAATAACTGAAAAGGATAACAGTTGGGCCTCAGATTGTAAATGGGCCTATATTTCAGTCCCAGTGTCACCCAGCTGTGTGACTACTGTAAGCACATCTCCTAGATAACTATGACTCCCCCTCATGGTTTGTTACAAGGAATTAACAGAATAATACAGAGTGCAACGCCAAGTGCATGGCACATGGTAAGCATTCCCTACATGTCTGTATACCGAGTTCATGTTTTCAGTATGCCTTTATCAGTACGCTTACCATGGAAAATTACGTTAATGTGCCTGTATCTCCCATGAAGCCAGAAGTGTCTTGGTACCAGGAACTATGCCTTATACATTTGTGTAGTTTAGAGCCTGGTCCTGTAATTTACTTCATTACTTTAGGTCTCGGATACTAGAATGTATACAAATGATTTGGTAAATGGTAACATATTCAAAAGTGTTAGATATAATTATATCTAATTAACTTCAGATTTGACTTCTAGCCACAATTGCATGGTCAAGAATTTTCACACATATTGTCAAAAGGTATCTTCTTAGCCACACTGAATTAGCAATTTCAGTTTGAAAGACTCCTAGAAAGGCTCAGATTTGCCCATGCCGGGCCCATAGGCCCAGCAGTCCTTCTCATTATGCTGATAGACCTAGGCCTCCCCGACAATTTCAACTGTCCCCACAATGAGCAAAATTTCATCTGTTAAAAAGGGCAAAGATGGGGGGCTGGAGAGATGGCTCAGTGGTTTAGAGCGTGGACTGCTCATGCAGAGGACCCGGGTTTGATTCTCAGTACCCGCATGGTGGCTAAGAGCTGTCTTCAAGCCGGGAGTGGTGGTGCATGCCTTTAATCCTATCAGAAGCAGGTGGATCTCTGTGAGTTCAAGGCCAGCCTGGTCTACAGACTGAGTTCCAGGACAGCTAAGGGTATAGGGAGACCCTGTCTCAAAAAGACCAAAAAAAGGGAACAAAGATTCATACAAAGATCTCCTGGATTCATAAGGAAGGTGTCTATTTGTTCATCAAAACTGACATAACTACCTGCCAATTTCCATGCAGGTTATAGAAACTTTCCTAAAAGAAGAGTCACAGAGGTGTTTCTTTCTAACAACTTTAGATTCCATGAGAGAAAGAAACACTCATTTCAGTGTATCACATTTTACCTTCTAAGTATTCCTTCTAACTCCCAGGCCTGGTCATAAGGGAATGTGAAGCTTTGGAAAGATACTATGCAGTCTATACCAGCAGCCTAGAAGAAAAATAAAAGGCTGTCAGCAAAAGAAAAGGAAAATATGTTAAACAACCTATTGGCTCATTTCATATTCAATGAGTGTTCCTGCTTATACCTTAAGTGATGAATCTTTCAAGAGGATATTTGAAATATACTCAAAATTATATTTTATGTAGGAGAGTGGAGAGGGAGACTTCAAACAATTTAAGAAAAGCACTTTTTTTAATCCCACACTGTTTCCAACTTGAGAACTATTTGTACAAGAGAAATCCTAAATATTTTCTCAGTTCTTTGAAGAAAAATATTATGTCTATGTATAAAAAGGCAGGATTTCAAGATTCCAAGAAAGCATTCCTGCCCCTCAAATAAAATGCATTTTAACAAGAAAACTTCTGTTCATAAAGTATTGGCCTCCAGATAATTTTGAAAAACTGAAATAAATTTTTTAAATATAATTTAATCATCATTGATTGACTCACTCAGCAAATATTTATAAAGTAGATGCTGACAGCAAGCACGGCCCTCTTCACTGGGAACACAGCAACTAAAAACATCCTCTTTGCCTTTAGATCACAGTCTGACTGGGAAGACAGACTCAGCAGTAATTGCTAAATGTCATAAGGAAGTGAAAGAAAATGTAGGTGGTAAAGGATCATGTAACAGGGTGGTGTAGTCAAGGCTGCTGTGTGGGTGTGAGTCAGGAAGTCTCCAAAGATGGCATTTGAACTAAGAGTAAAAGGATGGTGTATTCGTTTCCAAGGGATACCATACCAAATCACCACAAACTAGTCACTTAAAACAACAGATACTTATTCTCTCACAGTTCTAGACATTGGAAGGCCAAGATGAAGCAATCAGTAGGGCCATATTCCTTAAGTCTTGCCTCTTCCTGGCTTCCAGGGATGGTTTACAGCTGCATCACTCCAGCCTCTGCCTCTGATGGCACACGGTGTGCACACTGTGTTTCTCATGATCTTCCCAGAGCAATCCCAGTCGTATTGGATGAATAGCTCAATATATTCCAGAATAATCACATCTCAATTAATTATAGCTGTTATCTTATTTCTAAATAAAGTCACATTCTGAAGTCCTGGGGGTTCTTTTAGGGGACACAATTCTTTTGGGGGGATGTAGTGCAATTCATTAAAGATGACAGGGCGTCAGGGCCAGCAAGATGGTTCAGCAGGTGAAAGCACTTGTTCTGCAAGCAACTCAAGAGACCTGAGAGCAATCTTGGAACTTATGTAAAGTTGGGAGGATAGAACAGACTCTATACATTGTCCTCTAACCACCACACATGGGCCATGGCATGTGCATTCATACATACACACACACATACACATACATACATTGTACACACATATGAACATGAAAATAATAATAATAATAATAATAATAATAATAACAACATTACCGGACATGGTGGCTCATGCCTCTAATCCCAGCAGTAGGGAGGCAGAGGCAGGCCAATCTCTTTGAGTTCAAGGTCAGCCTGGTTTACACAGTGAATTCAAGGTCACCTGACAATACAGGGAGACCCTGTCTCAAAAGGACCAAAATAATAATAATAATAATAATAATAATAATAATAAATATCATCATCATCATTGTCGTCGTCAAGGTGGCAGAGGGAAAACTTCCAAAGGCCCTGTGTGCTTTTTGGAACCTATGATATCAGAGCCACAGCACATCTAAGGATAACTGACTGTCCTGTAGTCTCCCTTCTTCTTGACTTACCTTGCTGTTCCAATCTTCTGTCATGACAGTTTATCAAAACTATGGTGACAGTCACCTTGATCAGAGAGCAAGCCATAGCACTGACATTTTTCTGGCTATGTTCCTGAGATCCTCCTAGATACATCCCTAAGGATGCAACACGGGTCTTTTTCTGGACACTATTGTTCTCGGTAGCCACAACTGAAACAAAATTTAAAACAGTTTGCCCTTCACTCCCCCGTGTCCTGGGGGATCATGCATGATGCATGTAGTTTGAAGTCTCAGAATAAATTATTAAACCAAGCCTCATTAAAAAAAATAAATACATAAACACAAAAAGAAAAACACCTTGATAGTCCCTTTCATGGTACAAAGCAAACTCCTTCCCAGAAGGCTGCATCTCAATGAGCCTTTGCCCTTGTTTTTAAAGCCAGCTCACATCCTGATGCTGTGGTCATTTGCTTCTTTGAATCCAGATCAACTTCATAAGCAACTGTGAGACCACAAATCAAAATGCAAAGCCTGGTTAAGCAATTCTTATAAGTCATTCATCTGCTTACAACATTTAAGGTTGCAACAGATCCCAAAGGGCAGGGAAACTTCACAGTTTATGCCGGGCCGACCAAACAGTGCCAAGGTGTCATTTTTTTGGAGTAATTTTCTGGCAGAGAGCAGAATGGGTGCACTGCACCAAGCCGTGGGGTGTGTGTGTGTGTGTGTGTGTGTGTGTGTGTGTGTGTGTGTGTGTTATTGTTATCCACAGTTTACTTTGGTTTTGATTTTTGTTGGTTTTTTTTCAAAACCAATTTTTATTGAAGCTTGGTGCATTTCATACAAAATTTCCAATCAAATCTAGACCTGTTCCCCCTGTCCTGCCCCCCGACCCCATCAGAGCTCATGTACTCTGCCAAACATGTTTTTCATCTTTTTCTCAGTCTCTTTTAAAATTTTTGATGCAGAAGTTCACCATTTCAGTCAGTTCTTTGACCCAGTCTCTTTGTTGTTGTTGTTGTTGTTTTTGTTCCTTCCAATTTGCATCACTCCAAAATATGCATATATGCATGCCACATATATCTTTTAGCATCTTCAGCTTATGATTTCTTTTTTTTAATTAGGCTGAAAGGTGTCATGTTTGAAGTCTCCTCCTTGGCAAGCCCAAACAACCATCAGTCCTGCCCTTGTGCTCCACACTGGAGTTTTCCCTTCCCATAGTCACCAAATGAGGTCCAATAAGCACCACGTCCTGTCTTGATCCTCCTGTACTGGTCTCCATGATACAGCCTGGATAGTCCAACAATGGCAGTCTATACTCTGAAGAGGCTGAAACCCCGGTAGTAGCTCAGTCCACAAGCTGGATACCTCAGCAGTCCCCATCTGGCACTGAAGGTTTGGAGGATTCTTGGAGAGACATTAGTCTTCAGTCCATATTGGAAGGTTGAAAAGCCGTGTCTCATGTCTTTGAAGGATGGCAAAAGCAGTGTCAGCCTCAGAGTAGCTGCAATTGCCAGTAAGACAGGCAAAACAACTGTGCTCATTTTGTTGTTGTTGCTGTTTTTTACTTTTTGTCTTTTTACTAAGATCTCAAGTTTTATATCTGAAGTACAATTTCTCAGGCCTTACTAATTATTTCTGGTTATACTTTCCTTTTGGACGTGTAAGGCCACACTATTAGCCCAGATTAACCAAGGTTTTTGTTTTCTCGGGTCAGTTGAGGATCTGGTCCTCAGGGATTTTTGGGAGGGAGGGAGCCCCTGGCTCCTTTTGGCTTTCCGTTTACCAGTTCCATCTACTCGAGGACAAAGTCAGGTCTTGCTAGACCAGGCTTCCCTTTTTGAAGCATGAGCAGACTTTCCTCTTTAAAGACTGGACACTAGCTGAAGTCACATTAGTGGATTTCCAAGACCTCCCTGCACAGGAAGACTGGTGACTCACATTTGCAGGACATTTCAAGAGATGTCCCCATGCATAGTTCCTTGGGATCCACAGTTTACTTTGGAACAGACCAAAGTTTCCTTTCGAACAGATTCTTCTAAGAGGCTTCAGGGGACCCTGAGAACATCATGTCTTCTTGGGTCAGGTTTTCCTGGAATACAATACTAGTTCCATGAAATTCATCAAATAATACATTTCCCTCCCATTCACAAGTTTTCTTTGACTTCCTGGAGCCTCAGCACCTAAGCAGCATTAAGATTTGTCATTGATCTGAAGTTCAGAACTAAATTCCTCCTGTGTCACCTTCATTGCACTTCAAAGCACTGACAGCAATCCTGGCTGATGCAAAATGGAGAGGAAATGACTGTGTTTATTTCCCCTCAAGCCTCGCCTATTCTGATAATGTCTTTTATGAATAGCATGAACACCAACAACAGAAAAGACTGCATCAAAGAACTGACTGAAATGGTGAATCTGGTGGGGTGGGAGGGTTGGGAGGGGGACATGGGTCTATATTTGATTAATGTATATTTAATTGATGTGAGTTTAACAGATATCCAAATTTGCCCAAACTTTGTCTACATATTATATGGTATTTTAGAACTTAGTAAAAGTAAAAATGTCTATATTAAACAACAATGGTTAAAAGGTTTTAATAAAAATGGTAATACATTTAAGTTAATTGGAAATATAAATTGTTGTCCACATTTGTTTAACTTATAATTTGTATAACAACAACTTTGGGGTTAATGTATACAAATGTTCTCTATAATTTTTGTGTTATACAGTATCATCTTGTAACATTTTCTTTTACCTGTAGAATAATTTAACTTAAGGAATTAAGTTTCCTTCCCAAATTAGCAACATACAGTCAATGATAAACAGTTTGGGTAAATTTAATGAAAATTTACACCTTTATTCCTGCCTATAGGTATGTGTACTACAACTGCCTTTTTGAAATTCATGGATCAAAAAATAAAAACCTAAAATAAAAAAGGGGGGATACAGTTATATATTACATCTTTTGTCAAATTTTTTCAATTTAAATCTTAAAACTAACTATGGGAAAAGATTTGCATATTCCCACAGGTCAAAATATCACCAACTTAATGGCTGAGAAAGAAAAGATACAGCTTTGCATTGTGCAGGATGTACCAAGAAATACCAGCAGAGAAGTTGGCCCATCTAAACATTAAAAGGAAGAAAAGCCTCAGACTGCTACAGGCATCAAACATCTCTGTGGATCCTATTTGTAACAACTGTTTATAATGAGTCCTAATGAACTTTACCTTCCAGGTGCCACAAAGTTTTAATATGAGAGACTTTCTTACCTCCTTTTCATAGAACAAAGAAAATCATGATGGTAATGAAGTCATTCCCTAACTGTAAATTAGAGCTGACTGTTATAGAGGTAATCTCTTATAAAACCGGTATAACTGCTTTCTATTTTTTTTTTATTTTTTTTTATTTCTGTATGTGTGTGGATGTACTGTCTGCATGCAAGTCTGTGCACCTGTGTCATGCAATGCCGCGGAGGTCAGAAGAGGGTGTCGGATTCCCCTGGAACTGGAGTTCTCCTGCAATAGGAGTTTCAGACGGCTCTCGGCCGCCATGTGGGTGCTGGGATCGAACCCGGGTCCTCTGTAAGAGCGGTTGGCGCTCTTAACCACTAGGCCATCTCTCCAGCCCCTGTAACTGCTTTCTTTAATTGACTAATAGACATAGGAACTGTGAAAGGATTATTCTCTATTCAGAGCCAAATATAATACTAAAGTCTTTATAAGCTGTGTAATTAAGCAAAATATATTAATACAGGAGAGCTCTGATATCAGCAATGGATTATTCTGCCAAGGAGATGTTGGCTAGGGGATCCAAGCCCCCAAAAAGGTAAAGGCTTTTTGCCTGTAAACTGGGATACCTGCAAAAAGAGACACAGTAAGGCCCTGCTGTCAAAGACCTGATGTAAACATGGGAAAGATGTATTGAGACCGCACTTGCAAGTGTACAGTTGGTCTCTGGAATACCAGAGAGTGTTACCAAAGACCACTAAACCAATAAAGCAAATATAGGTCTCCTTGAGTGAAGCAAGACTCCTCCGTCAGCATCAGCTACACCTCACCTGTCTGGAAATACTGTGCAGCAGTGGCAGCCATATATCTGTATATCCCAAATATAATTGGCTATTAGCTCTCTCCTTGGAGGAATAATTCACAGCTGATGCCACAAGCTTACATCCTCTAGTGGTTAGGAGATGTTATAAGCCACATTAAGACCTTGTCATCTTTTACAAAAAAGCTATAGGTCATGGATTAGCATACCATCCAAACATCTGTGTCTATACCAATGTAACCTACCATAATAATTAGTACTGTTTAAATGCCTGTATATCTAATTGCTTGTGCTTCATTAGTATGATTGAAAGGTTATTCCTGGATAAAATGCCAACCAATGAAAGGAAACATCCTGAACTGATCAGAGTCCCAAATGACATATGCAGAGAAAGTAGACTGTTTTGCTTCTCTCCCACTTGTGCCCCTTTTCTAAGCCTAGGGAACAATTTGTGGAAGAGGAGTCATGGTAGAATGTAATGGCTGTGATCGGGGTGAATTGTGAAACTACAGAAATATAGACTAGACTCTTATTTGATCAACATGACTATACATACAAGCCCCTCCAGCTGGACAGTGGGGGCCTTGGGCTGTATAGGTTTGGGCATAGCTGCTTGCAAATTGGTTTTACATGAAGGATGCTTGTATTCATTATTTATTACGTATTATTAAAAAATAAAATAAAAAAGAAATGTAACTACAACAGAAAAAAAAAAAAAAGAAATCACACTTTTGGTGTATTGACCACACGTTGTGGGTCCTATTGACATCTTCTCCTACTTTGTTGCAATTTCTTTGTTTCGGTAAGGTTGAAATACACATTTATTTTTAATATGTAAAAATATTTCTCTTTTGGAGGCTGGGCATGGTGGCACATGCCTTTAATCCCAGCACTTGGGAGGCAGAGGCAGGCAGATCTTTGTGAGTTCAAGGCCAGCCTGGTCTAGCAAGTTCCAGGACAGCTGGAGCTACAGGGAGATCCTGTCTCAAAAAGAACCAAAAAAAAAATTTCTCTTTTGGAAATATTTGGAATAAGTATTTAGAGGACTAACAAAACTTAAAACCTGAAAAAAATGAATAGCATGAAAATGTTCTTCTGGATCTTCACATTATAAAGAACGAAGTTCCCTGCAACTGTCCCTCACTAGTTAAGTACATGAAATGGACATCTCTTGGTTGCAGATGTTTTTCTAGGACACCACTGTATCACTTGACTCCTTACCTGCAACCACAGATGTCCATTTCATTGTGACCCCATCACCAGATATATTTTGCTATGGAAGAGTGACCAATGTATCTTGGATTGTGCATAAAGCTTTTCTTTCTTCACTTGGGTATACCATTCAAGTATTACTTGTAAAGTATTACAGGGTTCTATGATTTGTGGGTTCTAATCATTTGTGAGAAAGCACTGAACATGGTAAAGGGCCATGAATATTGAAGTTCTGATCATTGGTTCTTTTAGCTCCAAGAATCTCTCTGAAATCTCTGGCCACCAGCCTCTGCTCTTTTCATTGCCCAATCATCGGAAGAAGAGGGCCCTGTGTCCTCAGCAGGCTTTGGCTCTCCCTCCCCTGTTCTTTCTCTTCTACCATTAGTCATGCCCTGCTATTGCAGGATATCAGTTAATTGTCCTGTTGCTGTGATAAAATAACCTGAGAAAAGCAACTCAGGGAGGAAGGGTTTATTTTGGCTCACAGTTCCAGGGCACGGTCCATTCTGGCAAAAAAGTCATAGAGGCAGAAGCCTGGAGCAGCTGGACACTGTGTCTGCAGTTAGGAGCAGAGGGAGATGAAAGCCAGTGCTCAGCTCACTTTCTCCATTTCATATACTCTATGTAATTCCTATGAGTTGGAATGACTTTTTTGGGAATGCCTTCTGTTGTGGGGAAAGGGAAATGTTCATTCAATGCTGGTGGGCTTGAAAACTCATGCAACCACTATGGAAAGTATGGCGAACTCTTAGAAAACTAAAAATGAATCTACAGTATGATCCCATTATGCCATTCTTTGGCATATACTCAAAGGACTCATCCAACTGGAGAGATACCTGTGCATCCATGTTTGTTGCTGTTCTTTTCACAATAGCTAAAAAATGGAAGCAACCTGAGTGTCCCTCAGCTGATAAATGGATAATGAAAATGTGGTACATTTATACAATGGAGTTTTCAGCTAAAGAAAAATGAAATCAAGAAATTTGCAGTTTAATTAATGGAACTAGAAACATACTAAGTGAAGTAACACAGATTCAGAAAAACAAATGACAAAAAAATTAAAAAGAAAAAGAAAAACAAATGGCATATGTTGTCCTTCATTTGGAGCATGAGCAGACTTTCCTCTTTATAGACTGGACACTAACTGAAGTCACATTAGTGGATTTCCAAGACCTCCCTGCACAGGAAGACTGGTAACTCACATTTGCAGGACATTTCAAGAGATGCCCCCATGCATAGTCTTTATATATGAGTATCAAATCTTTATATGTTAGTATCTGTCCTGATATTAACTTCAGGAACCAGGAAAATGGAAAGAAACCATGGCGGTAAAGAGAAAGAAGGATGCTGAGAGAAAATAATAGTGGGAGAAAAGGGAGAAGTGGGTCCATAGAGGGAAAAACAGAGTTATATAAGGATTCATGCGGTAAAGGGAAAGAAGGTGCTCAAGGTCGGGGAGTGACAGGTATTATCAAGGGTGAAATGGGGGTACTTTAACTGAGGATGGAGGAGGGAGAACTAGACAGGGAGAGAGATGGGAGAGAGAAATAATGCTTAGCTGGTGTGAAAAACCAGAAGGAAATGCATTAGTTCAGAAGCCTATTAAAAATTACACATATAGCCAGGCGTAGTGATGCATGCCTTGAATCCTAGCACTTGGAAGGCAGAGGCAGGCAGATCTCTGTGAGTTCAAGGCCTGCCTGGTCTACAGAGTGAGTTCCAGGCCAGCTGGGACTACAGGGAGACCATGTCTCAGAAAGACCAAAAAAAATTACACATATAATATCTGTACATGAGTGCATATGTGTGACTGAAGGCTACATAACAAGAAACAGTGCCAGAAAAGAAGCTTCCCTTCGAGTTGCTGGTCACAGTACTCCAAGAGACTCTCCAAAATGACACAGTTTATTCCCACAGCCCTTGATTGCCTCCCAGAACTTGAAGGTATTGCTGAAGACAGGACATACTTTGAACATAGGACTTGGAGCAGTGGAATTGACCTAGAAGCTATCTCCCTGAAGGTTGGCTCTCAGTTCTGGAGGACACTATGCAAACTGCTAAAGGAAAAATTCAATCAGTGGTCAAACCCCAGCTTTAAAGCCCAATAACCACAGCAATGACTGGCACAGCAAACTATATTGGGCCAGTAGTGGCATTTTTAGCTTGGGGATAATCAACGGCTACCTATTAAAGACTTAAAGCCCACTAAATAAGAGGGAACTCATGTGGGGCACTGTAAACATATCCAGATACACATGGGTGGAGAGGTCATAGATCTTAGAGAAAACTCTAAGTCTGTCACATCTCTAGATAGACATAATTCCATACTATATGCTAAATACAAATTCTTATATTTTAGGAGGTGTGTAACCATAAGGAAACAGAGTCTTACAGACTCCTGGGAACCTTACTTATATGAACTCACAGCAATGGTGTCAGCATGCACAAGATCCTTGCAAACTCAATCAGACAAATACCCAGGACAGGACTGGGGAAATGGGCAGCAAGCTCCAACCTTAGCTGGAGAATGACTGGTAGCTAATTACTGCTGGGTGAGAGACAGTTGATCTTCTTTAAGGGAGTGATTCTAGATAGGCTGGCTAGACCCCAGTGGATGAACTTGTAGTGAAGGACATTTGGACACACTAATTTGACTCAATAGACCTTAATATCTATGATGGAATGCATGAAATTGGGGGAGGGGGCTATGGGTGTGTGTGGTGAGGAAAGGGGTATAGAGATAACTAAGGTATTTTGTATGAAATGCACAAAAATTCTGTTAATATTATACATTTAAAAAAACAAATATGCCAGGCATGGTGGCACAAACCTTTAATCTCAGCACTCAGGAGGCAGAAGCAGGTGGATCTCTATGAGTTCAAGGCCAGCATGGTCCACATAGTGAGTTCCAGGCCAGGTAGGACTACAGGGAGACCCTATCTCAAGATCAAAAAAAAAATGTATGAACTTACTTCTTCTTTAAAAAAATCGGGCTGGAGAGATAGCCTAGGGGTTAAGAGCGCCGACTGCTCTTGCACAGGACCCGGGTTCGATCCCCAGCACCCACATGGCGGCCGAGAGCCGTCTGAAACTCCAATTCCAGGAGAACTCCAGCTCCAGGGGAATCCGACGCCCTCTTCTGACCTCTGCGGCATTGCACGACACGGGTGCACAAACTTGCATGCCGACAGTGCATTCATACACATACAGAAATAAATAAAATTAATTTAAAAAAAATTTTTTAATAAATAAATAAATAAATAGGGCTGGAGAGATGGCCTAGCAGTTAAGAGCACCGACTGCTCTTACAGAGGACCTGGGTTCGATCCCCAGCACCCACATNCTCAGTGACACTAGGGAGGATGGAGCAGAGGACTGGTTCCTGCTGCTCTGTTGGTAGGCACTGGAGATGGCAGCTCAGCTCTCTGTTCAGCCTCACCAGCAGCACTGTGGCAGGGAATGGGCACACTGGCTGCATTTTTAAACTGGGGACATAAAATCAGTTCTCCATCTGGTCCTGCTGACACTATATGGGGAGGCAGTATTCCCATTGGTCTTGGCTATCATAGGGTAGGTGTTGCTAAAAAAAAGTCTGAGGTTAGGCTATAGTTTTTCTAGTCCTTTGTCTTGGGGGAACTGGCTTATTCTTGGGGATTTTTGGTAGGGGGCCTTTGATGGTTGGAGACTTTGTTAGTCCTGGATTCTGGGCATACAGGTAAGGAAACCTAGGGATGCTATTCCTTGATACTGAGATTTCTAGATGTTTCTGTCTACATTGCAGTCTTCCTGTAATTGTTTACTACATTATGTACATGTGTTTTAGAAAATTATAAACTTTATTTATTAGAGATCAGTGCTAAGAATTATTGGACTTATGGTATAAAATTAAATCTTTATGAAAAAAGTGATGTATTGGAATACTAATATTTATCATACAGAATTCAAAAGCAGAAAGTGGAGGCAAGTCACAGATTACTTGGGATAACCCTAAAGAATTAGAAGGCTATATTCAGAAACTCCAAAATGCTGCTGAACGACTTGCCACTGAAAATAGAAAACTGAGGAAATGGCACACTACTTTTTGTGAAAAGGTATTCTATTTATAAACTTTGTCAAATGATATGCATAATATTGAATAAAGTAATTAGGGTACACTTTTATATTTTTCTTTTGATGTAATTAAAGACTGAAAGTTGAACAATAGCACAGAGCTATGCTCAGCCCTCACTCAGCTTCTTGGCTGTCATCAGGAGCAAGTCCCGCACAGTATACCTGTCCAAAGCAGAAAGTGGACTGCTTTTGAGTTTTGTAACGTTGTAATATTATTTTCTGTGTCAGGATGTAATCCAGTTTTTCATTTTGCATTTACTTGTGGAGTCTTGATAGTGTCCTCATTTTTTCCTAGTTCTTCATGAACTTGATGCTTTTGAGAGATGAGTTCTTTTGTGGAGTGTGTTTGAGTTTGAGTTTATGTGATATTTTCCCTTGCCCTGTTGGCCACATTACTACTTGAAGTGATGCTTTGCTCTTCTTGGTTCATCATTTGGATAGTAACATGCCATATGGGGTGAGTGGTACTTGGTCATGTGATTAAGGTGGTGAGTACCCTGTCACTGAACAGTTAGAATTTTCCTCATAATCCTCTGAGAGCATTGTGCTTCCATTTCACACAGGTGGTCACTCTTATGAACATTGATCTGCTTCGGCAGCAGCAGCGCTGGAAAGATGGCTTACAAGAATTGAGAACTGGCTTAGCAAGTGTAGCAGCCCAGGTAGAGTGGACTTGACTTTGAAATCCAGCTCTTCAGAAAGTAGATGTGTGACTCCATGAAAAGGCCATAGAAAGCACCCATCTTTTAATCACATTTAAATAGCATAAATCATAGTGAAGTTGCATTAACAATATAAGAATACGTTTTTATTTGTCCTACAGGATGTTAAATCCTGTAGTTTAGTTTCCTGACTTGCTGTTTAAGTTTTTATCATTTTTTAATCTTTTTTTTACAGATTTTAATGTGTAGAATGCAAAGTTAAGTTTAGCTATGAATACAGTGATTGAAATAACTTCAGGAGTTTTTTATTTTGAAGGGCACAGAGTTTCATATTGATTTAGGGTATGATATGGAAAGAGGGAGCACAGACTGCCACCTGGTCAGTGACAGGTGAGAGCTGGCTCTCAGTTCAGTATGAGTTAACTGCTTTACATAGTTTTTAGTTTTTAGAATTTTAAGAAAAAAAAGTTCTTGAATTGATATATTTATGCCTATATGTAAGCAAACAAACAAAAATCCCAACAAACAAACAAAAAATGTCCTGAGCTTTTTTTTTTTTTTTGTCTTTTTGATGTAGGGTCTCCCTGTAGCCCCAGCTGGCCTGGAACTTACTCTGTAGATCAGGCTGGCCTTGAACTCACAGAGATCCACCTGCCTCTGCCTCCCAAGTGCTGGGATTAAAGGTGTGTGTCACCTCACCCAGCTTAAAGATGGTTCTTAGCTGCCATGTGGGTGCTGGAAATTGAACCCGGGTCCTCTGCAAGAGAAGTTGGCGCTCTTAACCACTGAGCCATCTCTCCAGCCCAGAGCTGTGTGTTTCTTTGGGGGTCATCTGTAGAGAATCAGCCCTTGGGTGATTCAAATATTTGGTTTAGATGACATCTTGTTGCCCTGTCAGTCTCCCGTTTAGTAAACCGTGTTCATTCATGTTGGTCTTTTTTTTTTTTTTTTTTTTTATGTTGGTCTTCTTAAATAACTGCTTATTACTTCAGGTATAATTCTGCTATAAAACATAACACAGTTTATCCTGTGATAGAATCATCATAACTTCAGACTTCTGTAGGGAACTCAGCCATTTTTACTCAGCTGGTCTAGTAACGAAGACTATCAGTGAGCCTGGTCTGCTTTCGTAGCCCTGCTCAACAGTTCAGCAGTCCCTGTTCCATGCAGGCCAGCTCTCTGCCATCCTGGGATTTACCTGGCTTATCCTCGGTGGGTCTCTTGGGCCTTTCTAGTGTTTCTAGCTGTCCTTCTCTGGTTATTCTAAGCTTCACCTCAGCAAATCACCAGTCCCTTACAATGACATATTCCTAAGCCTACGCTTCAGACTTATTACCTGGTAGAACAAAGCTTTGATCCCATCTTTCCTTTGCTTAATCAGTTCCTGGATGTCCAGCACTTGTAGGGAAGTACTAACAGGATTCAGAGGTCTTTCCTCCTGTGGTAGGTCTGCTTTGCCACTTCCTGTCTGTACACTGTACCCTGCAGGTCTAGGTGGCTCCCTGGCTCACCCCAATTCTGCTGTCTTTCTCCTGACTCCTCCTGTCCACTTAAAAGCATACTGAACCCTTCACAGCTCATTTGGCTGGCTTTCTTCCTGAACACCCTTTTTCAGGTTACAGCAAGTGCAGAGGTTGACATGTTTGTATACTTCTGAACTTTTTAAATTGTGTCTCTCATATTGCAATATTTGTTTCATGTCAATTTGTTGAAGCCAAACATCTTTCATCATTCTGGGGCAGACACCACAGCAACTGAATGATAGGGACACAGCTCACACTCAGCTCCATTTGACCAGTCAGTCTCTCAATGACACATAAATTTAGAGAAACATTGAGAAATCTGATCTTAATTGGAAAAAAGGAAGAAGTTGGAGAAATTTGTCATTGAATAATGCATCTTAAGACTAGACTTAAGAGTTAAGCCTTCTGAGTCAGCATGGTTAGAGCACTTTTTTCTCTCATATCTCAAATGTATGGTTGACCCTGGAACATATTAAAATATGAGGTTTAATTTAATTTTATATTCCATTGCACAACACAGTGTTATCTGAGACTCATGTTTCGCAGTCCAAAGAACAGCCCAAATGTTGAAGTTTAGGAGCAAAGGGGGCCTGGGAATGTCAAGATCTTTTCTAGTTAAGGAGACACCCTTTTCTTTCTCTTCTCATAAACCATAGCAATATGTAATATGTAATAAGCTTAAGCCATCCATAAGCTGTCGAATCTGTTTTCTGGGTTTGGTTAGAGGAGAGCTCATTCTCAGGAACCATGCATGAGTTCTACTGTTTCCTAATTGTGCCCACAGAACCCTGGGTTTCCTAGGGTACCCTGGGTGTTTTAGGATGGGAGTTCTAGAGCTTCTCCATCACCACCTTCCCAGAGACTTCAACTTTCATTTCCTTGACTTCTTAACTTTATATGTTTTACTTTGAAGATTGGGGTGTTTCTTTGTTTAAATGCAAAAGTTCAGGCTGAAGGCTTGGTAATAGTCTCTGTAATCCCAGAATTTGGGCAAAAGAATCAGGAGTTCAAAGTCATCATTGATACATAGGGAATTTGAGGCCATCCTGGAATACCTGAGACTCTACTTCAAAACAATAAAAAATAAAATAAAATACAAATGCAAAATTTTGGAAACCTATAAGAATTGCCAATATTGAAACAGTAGGACTGCCACAAAATATATAATTCTAAACTTGCACTGAGTCCAGTTGACTGATTCATGGAAATATCAATCAACAAGATGCTCTGATTAATAGGAAGATAACAGCATTTGCTATTCTTGACTTCCCCTCTTCCCCAGTAAATTATATATACAAATATGTATATATAAACCCTCAGCATTTCTATCAACAGAAGTCAAGGTGTTGTTTAGACTTTAATTTGAAAAGAGTTGAATGTCATCTAGAGCAGCCTGCACTCTGGGAGGAAGCAGCAGCATTTTGCCAGATGCCGTTGCATAATTTTTCTCATGATGTTTAAAGTGAGAACTTTAATAGTATTCTAAAATAACATTTATGTTATTTTTTAAAAGTAGTGTTTTGATAGGCAATTTACTTTGTCCCATTTCTGCTTGCTCCTCGGATCTCTGAAGCCAGGAAATTCAAAGCCTTTTATTTCTCATTTAAAATGGGAAGAAAGAAAAGTTATAGGGAGAAAGACATTGATGAAACCTATTGTTTGGAACAATTAACAAAGGCTGATAAAAGAAGAGAGAGAACGAAAGGCATCAATTACTATTTCAATGAATTAACATCCATCAGAATGTTTTTTGGTTTACAGAGATGAGACTGAACTATACATATGCCACAAATATTTTCTCACTTCAATAAGAACTCTGGAAGAGCCTCATGTTTACAACTATGTGATAACACAGGCGAACTGTGCTGCTTGATCACTCTCCTATTGTTGACCTTTAAGATTATTTACTCTTCTGCATTATGCTAAATAGCGTGGTGATGGACATCTTTGGACATAAATCTTGGCCTGCACGTCAGATTATCCCCTCTGCATTAAGTAGCAATGAGCATCCGCAGCATAGCTTCTCATAACATGTTTTAATGAGATACCCCTTCTCACCTCCCCTACCTTCAGCTCTCCCGTGTTCATTTATTATTTGTGACCTTTCTTTGTTTGGTGCCTTTAGCAGTTTCTGGCTGTGCCTCTAGGCTTCTGTCCTGTTTTGTTTTCAACGATTCTTCTGAGGATTCTATTTTCATCCAGCCGTGTCAGGTGTCCTGGCTGTCAGATCTGAGCTCCTAATCAGGGCAGCACTCTCCTTGCTGATGTGTTCTCTTAGCCTCTTGCATCTTATTATGCTTTATAATCCACTCTCTGGGATCTTTCAGTACATGCCTCGGCGCTTCCATTCTCTTCTTCTAGTATCCCTTGTTTTTGAACCATGTATTAAAATAGGTAGAAAACAGCCTGTCTAACATAAACCTGCACTTTGTGAACTCTCTCTTTCGATGGGAAATCCTTTATGCTCAGAGAGAGACAGAGAGAGTATGGTTTTGCCTAATTCTTTTAGATCAATGTTTCACTAGGGAAATATGGCTGAAATTTACTTATTAGTATCCAGGTCATAGTTAAACACCCTTCTATGTTCTGTGCTTGAATAGAATAGGCCCACAGACCTATACCAGCCATCTCTCTGTAGCTAAATTAAATGAAACCAAATTTTTCAATCTAGAAACACAAAGAAGTTTTCGACATAGCCAAGTGTCTTCATTTCTTCAGTATTTCACACTTTGGCACCTCTGGCTCTGAAGACAGTCCATTTAAGGGCAAACATCCTTTGAAAAGCTGGGCAGGGCTAACACCAATTCCCACTACAGTTTCCCCCCCACCAAAGACTTCTGCTTTCCTTCAAGCCTGGGGACTTACCCAAATTCCACAGCAGGGACAGGTTTGTATGTGGGCTCCATGAAGCCCTTCTCAGGCATTTAGTGGGAGAGTTCTAGACAAAAATCAGTGTTTTTCCCATTCTGATATAAAGCCTGCATAAAGTCTCCCATGTGAAAAAACATATCTGAGATGATTACATAGAGTATCCCACATAAAGAAATGGAGGTTGTTTAAAAGGACGGCTTCTCTTCAAAACCATCATAGCATCCATTATAATCAGAAAATGAAACAGGTTGAGGCTAAAATTTGTTCCAAATGCACCTGAATGATCATGGTGAATATTAAAATGCCAATTAATAAACAACTATGCCCTGTCCCTGACACAAGACCCCTTCCTAGGGGCACCTTACACCTCCCAGTATCCAGCAACTGAAGAGTTAACATCAAGCACTGTAGAAGATGCTAGCTTCATAATCTAGCACCACTAGTCCAAGGTTCATGCCAACTGATGATATACCTCAGGATTAATAAACATTTTAATATCATTCTTGAACAAATCAGCTTATCCTGAAAAAAATCATGGAATATGTGTCTAGCACAGCCTCAGTATAATATTATTTTATTCTCACTTCCAATTATTCAACACCTGTTTATTAGGCTTCTACACAGTGATATATATGGCACAGCCAGGCATCAAGGAAGCTTACAACTGAGCTACAAACATAATAAATAAATTGTTTTGATCCCCCTACCTTGGGACTATCTGAAGCCTCTCCCACTGCTTCAGGGATAGAACCCTCTGCCCTTTAGCTAGAGGTCCATATATTTCTTACCTATCTGAGAGTGCCTGAATCTGGCCTCCATACTGTGGTGGGCTTTCCAAATTGCGCCTTGCCCTTCCCCCTACCATATGAAGCCCCTCCCACTGCTGCAGGAATAGAACTCTCTGCCCTTTAGCAGGGATTCAGACATTCCCACCCTGTCTGAGAGCACCCAAATTGAGCTTCCCCCTACCCAGCTTCTGCCTAGCCAGCTTCCCCCTAGCCAGCTTCCCCAAGTGAGCTTCCCCTAGCCAGCTTCATAAATTTTGTCATGCCTGCTGACTAATCTGATTGATGCCTGACTTGGGACTCTCTGGGTGCTTCTGAGTAGCAGACTAGAGCCATCTGCTCCCTCTAATATAAAATCAAAAGAGAGAACCTGAAGCCCAGACCAACTAGCTTTTTTTATAAGAAAATAATCAAGGCAGATCAAGTATACAAACAAAATCAGTCTTTAACTCAACAAAGGAAGACTTGAGTTTCATACCAGAATCACAAACAACAAAAGAAATCCACATGCCAAAATCACAATTAAAACAATAATAACATAAAAACCCAAATAATATGTCTCCACCAAACACCACCAGTCATATAAAAGAGTTTTATAGTGAGGACCCCCTAGAGACCCAGGACACAGAATTTAAAGAACCATCATAAACATGATCAAAGAACTCAACAAATTTAAAGAACACAAAAACAAATCAAAGGGCTAAATGAAGATAGGGATAAACTTCTGACTGAATTCACAAAAGAGATAGAAATATTGAAGAAAACTCAGGCTGAAATGAAGAAGCGAAGCACTCAATAAGTTAATTAGAAATGATGGGAGAAAGCCTCAGCAGCAGAATGAATGAAATGGAAAACAAAATATCAAGAGTGGATGATAAAGTTGAAGAATTGGACTGCTCAAGCAAAGATTAAGCAAAAATTTAAAAAGCATTTCACTGAAATGAAATATGCAGGAAATGTGGGACACCATGAAATGACCAAATTGATTTATCATGGGCATAGAGGAAGGAGAAGAATCTCAAGATAATGGTATTGACCAGATCCTTAACAGAAGTGAAGAACAAAATTTCCCAAATAAGGAAATACATGCCCATACAAATACAAGAAGTACATAGAACACCAAATATGACCAGACAAGAAACTCCCCACACTATATCATAGTAAAAACATTAAATGTACAGAATAAAGAGAGAATACTGAAAGCTGCAAAAGAAAAACAACAGATCACATATAAAGGAAAAAAACATCAGAATTACAGCTGACATTTCAGTGCAAACTATGAAAGCCAGAAGAGCCTGGACCAAAGTATTCCCAGTTTTAAATGACCATAGATGCCAACCCAAAATATTTTACCCAGCAAAAATGCCTACTATAGTTGAAGGAGAAAGAAAACCCTTCCACGACATGAATAGGCTGAAAAATTTGTGTCCAGAAAACCAGCCCTTCAGAAAATACTTGAAGCAATACAAAGAGTCAAAGAGAGGAACAACTATACTCAGGGGGCAATGGAAAGAAACTAAATAAAGGTGTAACTGTGGAAACACAAGTAGACCAAGAATACAAACAGAAATTAAAATGATAGGAACCAATACACATATTTCAATAATAACTTTACATATCAATGGACTGAACTCCCCAACCAAAAGACACAGGCTAGTTGAATGGATTAAAAAATAAAATCCCCCAGGCTTGGTGGCACAAGCCTATAATCCCAGCACTGGGGAGGCAGAGGCAGGCAGAGTTCTGTGAGTTCAAGACCAGGCTGATCTACATAGCAAGTTCCAAGCTGGGGCTACAGGGAGACCCTGTCTCAAAAAGATAAAATAAAATAAAATAAAATCCATCTTTTGTCGTCTGAAAGAAACTCATCTCACCTTCAACGACAGGCACTACGTTAAGGTGAAAGAATGGGAAAAAAAATATTCCAAGCAAATGGCACTAAGAAGCAAGCAAGAGTTGCAAGTCTAATATCTAACAAAAGAGACTTCAAACTAAAACAAACCAAAAGAGATAAAAGGGTTACATCATTTTTATCAAAGAAACAATTAACAAAGAAAATATTACAATCATGAATATACATGCACCAAACTTTGGTGCAACCAACTTCATGAGTACAATACTACAGGACTTTAAAACACAGATTAATCCTAACTCACTAGTAGTAGGGGATTTTACTACCCCACTGTCTCCATTAGACAGGTTAACAGGACAAAAGTAAAGAGACATCTGAATTAAACAATACCATACATCAAATGGACCTAACAGACAATTACCAAATATTCAACCAGAGTACCAAAGAATATACTTTCTATTCAGCATCCCACAGAACTTTCTCCAAAACTGACCACATACTGGGGCACAAAACAAACCTCAACAAATATAAAAATTTGAAATAATTCACTGCATTCTATCAGACCACAGCCAATAAAGCTTAAAATCAACATTGGAAGAAGCTCTAATAACTACACAATTTCATGGAGATTAAACAACACACTACTGAAATATGACTGGGTCAAAGGAGAAATTGAGAAAGAAATAAAAGAATTCCTGGAATTAAATGAAAAGGATGATACAATACAACAAAATCCCTGGGGCACTTTAAAAGCAGTCCTAAGAGGGAAGTTTATAGTTCTAAGTGCATACATTAAAGAATCAGAAAGAGCACAAATAAATTACTTACTTAACATTGCAACTAAAGACCTGAAAGGCTATTATAAAGAGAGCTGCAAATGTGCATGTATCTTTCCAGTAAGATGAGACTTTTGGGTATATACCCAGGAGTGGTGTGACTGGATCAGGTGGTAGGCTCATTTTGAGTCCTTTAAAGGTTCTCCACACTGCTTTCCATAGAGCTGGAACCAACCCAAATGCCCCTCAACAGATGAGTGGATGACGAAAATGTGGTACATCTACACAATGGAGTACTATTCAGCAGTAAAGAAAGATGACACCATGAACTTTGCAGGTAAATGGATGGAGCTCAAAGCCATTATGCTTGAGTGAAGTAACACAGTCCCAGAAAGACAAATGGAGAATGGTTTCCCTCATTTGAGGATGCTAACACCAAATCCCCAGATGAAAGGGAAGCTGAGAGACATTATTGTTATATTTCTGTTTATCTGAAAGCAACTATTTTGCTATACTGTAAATCTCTCAATGGGCTCTAGAATCCACCCACTCATTTTCAGACTCTGTAATTACTGTATATGGGTGGAGAGTATGTATCCATATTTTAGAGCAATATAAAAAAATTAATGGAGATGCCGGGCGTGGTGGCGCACACCTTTAATCCTAGCACTCGGGAGGCAGAGGCAGGCGGATCTTTGTGAGTTCAAGGCCAGCCTGGTCTACAGAGTGAGTTCCAGGACAGCTGGGGCTACAGGGAGACCCTGCCTCAAAAAAA
>VZQC01013540.1:535853-575495 GCA_009823505.1 Rhizomys pruinosus
TGGAACTGGAGCTCTCCCGGAACTGGAGTTTCAGACGGCTCTCGGCCGCCATGTGGGTGCTGGGGATCGAACCCGGGTCCTCTGCAAGAGCGGTCGGCGCTCTTAACCGCTAGGCCATCTCTCCAGCCCCTACAGCAGAATTCTACCAGACATTTAAAAAAGATTCACAATTGCTGGGCGTGGTGGCACATGCTTTTAATCCTAGCACTTGGGAGGCAGAGACAGGCAGATCTTTGTGAGTTCAAGGCCAGCCTGGTCTACAAGGCGAGTTCCAGGACACCTGGGGCTACAGGGAGACAAAAAATAAATAAATAAATAAATAAATAAATAAATAAATAAATAAATAAATAAATAATCCACAATCAATACTATTTAAATTATTAAGTAATTATTTAATTATTTAAAGATAGAAACAGAGGGAGAACTCCCAAATTCCTTCTATGGAGCCACCATCACTCTAATACCAGATAAAGATACAAGCAAAAAAGAAAACCAATATCCTTAATGAACATAGATGCAAAATACTTGCAAACCACATACAGGCACATATCCAAAAGATCATCCACCCAGCTCCAGTTGGCTTTATTCCAGAGATGCAAGAATGGTTCAATATATAAGTCAGTATATATCATAAATCATATAAATGGACTTAAAGAAAAAAATTACATCTCAATAGATGCAGAAAATGCCTTTGATAAAATTCAACATGCATTTATGTTAAAGGTCCTAGAGAGAATTAAACTGAAGGGACTATACCTCAACATAATTAAAGCTATATATAACCAACCCACAGCCAACATCATTCTAAATGGAGAAAAACTGGTAGCATTCCCCCTTAAAATCAAGACCCTGAAAACTCTCTCCACTCCTTTTTAATTTGGTGCTTGAAACTTTTGCTAGAGCAATAATACAAGAGAAGGAAATTAAAGGAGTACTAGTTGGAAAAGAAGTCAAATTATCCCTTTTGCAGATTATATGATATTATACCTAAAAGATGTAAAAAAAATTCCACCAGAAAATTCCTAGAAATTATTAACACCTTCAGTAAAGTGGCAGGTTTTAAATCAGTAGCCCTTATATTTGCCAATAACAACAATTGGAAAAGGAGTACACGGAAACCCTCCCATTCACAATAGTCTCAAAGAAAATAAAATATCTCAGAATAAACCTGACTAAAGACATTAAAGATCTCTATAATAAAATTTTTAAATCTTTTTTAAAAGAGATTAAGGAAGACATCAGAAAATGGACAGACACCCCACACACACACACTCATGGATTGGGAAGAATTAATATTGTGACAATGACCAACCTACCAAAAACAATCTATAGATTCAATGCAATCCCAATCAAAATTCTTCAATCTCAATGACATTCTTCACAGAATTTGAAAAAAAAAATCCTAAAATCCATATGGAAGCACAAAAGACCCCAAAGAGCCAAAGTAACCCTGGGCACAAAGAAAAATGCAATGAAAATTATTATACCAGATTTCAAACTATATTACACAGCTATAGTCTTAAAAACAGCATGGTACAAAACAAAAGTACTGATAGATCAATGAAACATAATTGAAGTGGCAGCTGCAGAGGTGGTGGCAGCTGTGTCGGAGGGGGAGGGGGAAGATGGCGGTGCTCATCCTCCTGAGAGTGTAGTTCCTCAGGGCCTCCTGCCTCTGTGTGAGCAGGATCCTGCTCACCATCTATGCCTACCACGAGCACTGGGCCCTCTAACAACCTGGGGCCCTGGATGAAATGCTCTGTCGCCCTGACCTCCAGGTAGAAGACATGACTAACACAGGGGAGAGAGATATATGTTCCATCCCAATAAAGACTCTAGAGTTGGAAATGAAGGGAGCATAGACAATGCATTGTGAATCAGTGAAATTGAAGATGTAACAATAAAAGCAGAGACAAGACAGAGAAAACTAGAAATATTAATAACTCATTGGTCCCTGTACCAGGGATAACAGTTTAGGACAAAAATAGTCTAACATACTCATGTGTAGCCCCAGAAAGGGAAGAGAGGAGAACGAAAAACGTTTTTAAGAACTGCCATGCCAGCACTCAAGACGTTGAGATGGAGCCCGGGATCCCAGGACTCAAGACTCTGAGATGGAACTGGTGATCCCAGCACTCAAGACACTGAGATGAAGCCTGTGATCCTAGCGCTCAAGAGTCTGAGATGGAGCCTGTGATCCCAGCACTCAAGACACAGAGAGGGAGCCTGGGATCCCAGGATTCAAGACTCTGAGATGGAGCTGGTGATCCCAGCACTCAAGACACTGAGATGGAGCTGGTTATCCAAGAACTTTTGGGAGAAAAGAAATTGAAGGGAACAACAGTAACAAAAAGACTCGCTCAAAAAACTTATCCAAATAGTAAACTTCTGCATCAAAAAAGTTTAAAAAAAAAAAAAAAAGACGAGAAAAAGAATCAAGACGGGACTTAACATATATAACATAATGCATGAGTCGGGCGGGGGGGCATGGATGGAGAGACGGGGATAAACTTGATTAAAAAATATTGTATGAAATGCACAGAAGCTCAATAAAAAATTAAGGAAAAGAAAGAAATATAATTGAAGACCCAAACATGAGTACATGCAATTTCAGCCACCTCATATTTGACAGAAGGGCCAAGAACGCTCACTGGGAGAAAGTATCTTCAGCAAATGGTGCAGGCAAAACTGGATCTCTACCTCTATAAGAATGAAACTAGACCCCTATCTTTCACCTTGCACAAAAGTCAACTCCAAATGGATCAAAGACCTCAATGTGAAACCTGAAACTCTAAAACTGTTGGAAGAAAATTTTATCAGTAACCTACAAGATATAGGTCTAGGAAAAGACTTTCTAAATTGGACATCTGTTGCTCAGGAATTAAGGTCAACAGTCAACGAGTGGGGCCTCATTAAACTAAAAAGCTTCTATACAGCAAAAGAAACAACCAAGAAAATTAACAGAAAACCCATAGAGTGGGAGAAAATCTTCACCACTGACACATCTGACCCTAAGGTTTAACATCCAGAACATATAAAGAACTCAAAAAACAAAGAATGAATCAAGAGAACAAGGGACCCAATTAAAAGATGGTTTAAGGATCTGAACAGAGAGTTCTCAGAACAAGAAATAAAGATGGCTAAGAAACATCTTAAAAAGTATCCAACACCATTAGTAATTACGGAAATGCAAATTAAAAACACTTTAATATTTTATCTTTCCCCAGTCAGAATGGCTACCTTCAAGTGAATGAATGATAACCAATTGCCAGGGAAATCCCACTGCTGGTGGGATTGCAAGCTCGTGCAACCCCTATGGAAAGCAGTGTGGAAGACTCTTAAAAAACTAAAAATGAACCTACCATTGGACCCAGATATTCTACTCCTTGGCATAAACCCAAAGGATTCATCCTATTGCAGAGATATTGTACATCCATGTTGTTGCTGCTCTTTTCACAATAACTAAGAAATAGAAGCAACCTAAGTGTCCCTCAACTGATGAATGGATAATGAAAATGTGTTACACTTACACAATGGAGCTCTCAGTACTAAAGAAAGACAAAAATCTCTAAGAAGGACTCACTAAGGGGAAGGTTGTTCCTCAGAATGGGCAGCTGTCGAAGGAAAAAGCAGCCTATTTGGTTCCTTGCTGGAGAGAGCACCCATGCTTTTGTTGCTGCCCCTGCTGCCATTCTTCATTGCTTTCAGAATCCAGATTCAGCATTCCAGTGTAGACTGAAGATAGAGACTCTCCAAGAACTCTCTAGGTCTTCAGTGCACATCGGACATCCAGCCTCTTGGACTGAGCAACTACTGCATTCTCAGCCTGTCCAGCATACAGACAATGCCATTGTAGGCTGCTCAGTCCTTATTGTGTAAGCCATCCTCATAAATGTCCTTTTTAATGTTAAAAAAAATCATGAAATGGGGCCGGAGAGATGTCCTAGCGGTTAAGAGCGCCGACTGCTCTTGCAGAGGAACCGGGTTCAATCCCCAGCACCCACATGGCGGCTGAGAACCGCCTGAAACTCCAATTCCAGGAGAACTCCAGTTCCAGGGAAATCCGAGACCCTCTTCTGACCACCGCGGCATTGCGCCACACGGGTGCACAAACTTTCATGCAGGCAGTACATTGATACACATACAGAAATAAATAAATGCCTGGCGTGTTGGCACACGCCTTTAATCCTAGCACTTGGGAGGCAGAGGCACGGGGATCTCTGTGAGTCCGAGGCCAGCCTGGTCTACAGAGTGAGTTCCAGGACAGCCAGAGCTACAGGGAGACCCTGTCTCAAAAACAACAACAACAAAAAAAATACAGACATTTAACATAATGAGTTACCAAATACAATTCAGGACATGAATAGTGAATGCATGAAAAAGGTAGAAATACTGAAGAGAACCCAAACTGAAATAAGTTCAGAGACCATTGCCAAAGAGGGGCTGGAAAGATAATAAGAACCAGGGCTATCTCATGAACATAGGGAAGCAGAGACTTCCAGGCCACTGGAAGTTTGAACATGAGAATTTGTGGCAATGGTAACATTGAGCACAGGACCCATGCCAAACTCAGTCACACAAGGGCCTAGTTTGTAGTGAGAGAAATGGGTGGTGGGTTGGCCATAGTCTGGGAGCTGTTGGAGACTGATTACTACTGGGTAAGAGAGAATAGACCTTACAATCTTTAGACAGGCTGACTACAGGGCAGTGGATGCATCTGCAATGTAGGACATCTGAGTACTAATGCTTGAAAGGATAGAAATTAACATGTTTGGCAGATTATGTAAAGTCTGGGGGAAACATGGACGGGGAGGGGGTCTAAATTTGATTAACAACTATTGTATGAAATGAGGAAAACTCAATAAAATTTTTCATAAAATGAAGCCTAGCCTAATGGAAAGCCCTTGGGATTTCAGTGTTTGAGAGGTGGGGATAAGTTACCCAGGTAACAGCCTCATTAGCTAGTTCCAGAACACTTACAGATTATGTATCCAAATTTAAAAACAAATGTTGGATGGCATTCTCCTTTAGTCCCCACATACACATAGACACATCTACATATTATAAACTCACATAATGTGAACATGTAAAAAAAATTAAATAAATAAAATGAAGATTAAAACCAGTTTCATATTAAGGAATTAATGAGGCCAAAGATGTTCACATACTGGCAAATAATATTTTTGAAGTTTACAGTTTTCAAAAACATCATGGAAATGATTTTTTCTTACTCTGTTTAAGTCTGTTGGAGGAAATTTCAAGAAGGCAGATAGGTTATATTTTTGGTGGCACAAATAGGAACATCCTGTAATGTTCTAGGTGTCACTGAATTTGCTTAGAGGTGGGGTATTGAGAGAGACTTACAGAAACATGACTTGGAAGACCCAAGCAGGCAGACCTGAGCAGTCACCTGCAGGAAACAGAGCTAGGCCTGAAATGCTTTTCTTTTTCATAAGAAATTATCTTTACCTTATACACAATATAAGTGTATATATATAAAGCTTCCAATTTGGGCATTCCTGTTATTAAAAAGAGCTGACAACATTTCCTTTGAGAAGCAGGTGTGTTACTTTTCTAATATAGGCATTTATATTTATTTGCTTTGATGTAGAAACCATCTCGTGAGGAAATCATTAATTTGATTTACCTTTATTACAAAGCCATGCACAGTCTTCCTCTCCATTTTTATTTACCCATTTCAGAATTATATTATTTTGGGAGGATATTGGATTCTGCTTTTTGTCATTTGTGGGTTTCGATGTGCATTTCTTTCCGCGAAACTTAAAAATGAGCAGAAGGCATACTTGTTTCTATTTAGAACAATCTTGAAGAGCCAGGGTATACTTCTCCAAGCTATCTCTGCCAAAGTCAGCAGGATGTTGACACTAGAGACAGCCTGCTCATCACAGTCCCTGGCAAGAAGATAAGGAAGATTTGTGAAGGACATTATTAAGAAGACAGAAAAGAACCTTATCAGGCAGTCAGTCAGAATAAACCTGAGTCTTCTAAGGCACTGTATATGAAGTGTGTTGCTGTGACATAATCTGACTCATAGAGTGTGACTAGTTAATATATCAAATAAATTTTATTTATAGGATGAGAGCAATGGCTCAATGATTAAGAGCACTTTGTGCTTTTGCAGAAGAGTCAGGGTCAGTTTCCAGCACCCACACCAGGTGGGTAACAACTACCTGTAACTCTAGTTCCAAGTGATTCAACTCTCTTTTGGCCTCCATAGAAGGTACATACACATGGTGCACAAACAATCAGACATACAAGCAAGTAAATAAATGAGTTTCATTAAAATATTTATAGTAAAAATAGTGTCCTTTAAGAAAATTAAGGCCTATAACAAAAATCTCCTTATGCCCTAATGTTTGGGGAAGAAAGTAACATAAAACAGCATGGGTATTCAGGTAATTAGGTGCATTCTATAATTGGTCTAACAAGACAAATGACTCATGCAATAGCTGAAAACAAATTGAAATTCATCCAAATATTTTCATTATCCATTCTCTATTTTTATTCATTATACTACATTCCTTATTTATAGAGCTTATTTTGTCCTCCCTTAATTATTTAGTGGAGAGCTTTTTAAAATATTCTATTTTTTATTTAATTTTTATTGATGCTTTGTGCATTTTGTACATCATTTTCCAATTCAGATCAGGCATATTTCCCTTTCCCTTCCCCCCCACCCCCACCCCATCCCAGATCATGTATTCTGCTGTAACTGTCTTGCATCTTTCTCTGTTTTTTTTTTTTTTTCATTTTTTAGCNAGGGAGAGAGAGAGAGAGAGAGAGAGAGAGAGAGAGAGAGAGAGAGAGAAAGAAAGAAAACAGATAATGCCTAGATCATGTAAGAGGGAGAGAGAAAGAGAGAGAGAGAGAGAATCACATTAGTCTAGCAACCTAATGTCACATTGCACAAGCAATATCTCTACCTGAATCCATATGCATAGCTGAAGGCTACATAACAAGAAACAGTGCCAGACAGGAGAAACCTTCCTTTGAGTAGGGTAGTCCAAGAGACTCCCAAATTACATAGGCTATTGCCACAACCCTAGATTGCCTTCCAGAACCTGAAGAGAAGACACTACTGCTGAAGATAGGACATACTTCAGAGACCTAGCCAAGCATGGTGGTATGCGCCTTTAATCCCGGTACTTGGGAAGCAGAGACAGATGGGTCTATGTGAGTTCAAGGCCAGCATGGTCTACACAGTGAGTTCCAGGCCAGATGGGGATACAGGGAAACCCTGTCTCAAAAATACCAGAGAGAGAGAGAGAGAGAGAGAGAGAGAGAGTCCAGATTTGTTGCAAAGGAGTTGTAACTGACCTTGAAGTCACCTACCCTGGAGGCTAGCTCTCATAGCTTTGAAGAACAGTATGCAAGCTGCTAAGAGAGAGCATTAATCAAAGGTCCAATACCATCTTTAAGACCAAATATCCACATCAATCACCAGCACAGAATACAACATTTGTTCAATAGTGACAGCTTTATCTTGGGGGCAAGCAACAGCTACCTAGTTGGACTTAAAGCACACTCAATGAGAGGAAACTTATGTGTGGTGATGTAAACATAGCCAAATGCACATGGATGGAGAGGTCATAGATCTTAAAGAAATCCCTAAGGCTGTCACATCCCTAGGTTAATGTAACTTCTTACTCAATTTAAATTATGTATTCTTATATTTACAGACAAATAACCCAGTCACCACTCATCAAAGAAGCTTCTTTTACACCAGATGGAGACTACTGCAGAGTACCACAACTTGTCACAAACAGATTGTCTGTGAATTTCCCAAGCCTAAGTAGCATATACACAATGCAGCTTCTACACCTAAGGCTCCCGCAACATAGAACAAGGGGTAAAAGGGACACTAATGAATTTCTCAGTTCTGAGTAGTGAAGCTCCCTCATGCAACAGTGGGCCAGGAACACAGTTGATAAGGCCAAAGCATGGAGACTAGGAGTCTACAGAGTGTGGGTTCTTGGACACCCCCTACATTAAGCTTTACTCACTCAGGTCTCAGGGACATTGCAGAAGAGGAGGTGTAAAGGTTATAAGAGCTAGGGAGGAGGTGCATGACCATATGAATAGATGGGTAGATGGATAAATGATGGATGGATGGATGATAGATGATGGAGGGAGGAAGGGATGATAGATGATGGATGGATGGAGGGAGGGATGATAGATGATGGATGGATGGATGGATGGATGATAGATGATGGGTGGATGATAGATGACGGATGGATGGATGATAGATGATGGATGGATGGATGATAGATGATGGATGGATGGATGATAGATGATGGATGGATGGATGATAGATGATGGATGGATGGATGATGGATGATGGATGGATGGATGGATAGATGATGGGTGATGGATGGATGATAGATGATGGATAGATGGATGGATGATAGATGATGGATGGATGGATGGATGATAGATGATGGATGGATGGATGATGGATGATGGATGGATGGATGGATAGATGATGGGTGATGGATGGATGATAGATGATGGATAGATGGATGGATGATAGATGATGGATGGATGGATGGATGATAGATGATGGATGGATGGATGGATGGATGGATGATAGATGATGGATGGATGGATGATAAATGATGGATGGATGGATGGATGGATGATGGATGATGGATGGATGGATGGATGGATGACGGATAATGGATGGATGGATGTTATAAGTTTTGAAGTTTGAAGAAGGATTTAGAAAACATTTCTACCACTTCAGCTTTCTCCCATCCATTGCTCTTGGCTTCCAACCTGTTAGTGATCTTTCCTTCTGTTTCTTCAGTGGCTGGTGTCCTAGAATTACCACTTCATCTCACTTGTCCTTGTATTTTGTCATTTTAGCACCAGAAGCTTGCATCCATGGACACGTTTCCTCCCTGTCCCAGTCCCAGCAAACTGGAATGGTTTGTCGCCCTCCTAATAACCAGCCTCTCCTTAGGCTGGGAGGCTCTAAAGACAATGGACCACTTCAGTCACCTCAGTGGGTGGCGAGAAAGCATTCCTGAGGGAGTATTTCTAAAGCTTCACATAAATTCTCATGAATTTGCCAGATAAACAAGGCAGGAGAAGGTATCCTACGAAGAACGGTGTAGTCATTTCAGTCAAATGAAATAGAGGCCCAGGGGAGGGAAATGGAGGGATTTCATATCCTAAAGGCAGATTTTTCTCATAAATGAAACAGCAGATGTACCCATGTTCATTTGCAAGTCACGGTTGCAGAAAAGAAGCCCTTTTGCTGCCACCGTGGATGAGCTGTATACTTGCTCTCCTCCTCCACCATGAATCATCAAGAATTTTCAGAACTTCCCACTTATTCCCACGGGAGAGTATGGTCTAGAGCTCTTCCTATCTCTGATTTTCACCCTGCTAGTTCCTACTGTTAATGTGAATGAATAAGAAATCCGATGTGACTAAACACCACCACAGGCTGCTCAATGTAGCAAAAGGCTAATTTATTTTTGATCTGCTATTACGTATAAACATCTGACTCAGAGTATCTCGCCTTCTCTCCAGGGACCCAAGAGGCTAAGTTGATAAAACACCTGAATATTGTGCATCAGAACTTGGATTCATTCCTTGTTGCTTCTTTTCTAACTCTGCTCCAAACAACTGTTTTCCCTGTGGAACCAGGAGTTCATCTGAAGAAAACAGCCTGGTAGTCATATGTGTGTGTGTGTGTGTGTGTGTGTGTGTGTGTGTGTGTGTGTATTCATGAGTAGCATGCTTCCGTGTGGAGGCAGCAGTGTCCTAGTCACTATGCCTTGTTGACTATCCTGATAGTCCAGTAGCTTACACTAGGATACCTCTGTGTTACACACCCCACTTGAAATAACTACTTATCCTCTCTACCGTGATGAACATGTTAGCTTTGTATAAGGACCATAGCTCATTCCCTACAAAATACCTTCTCTTTCCTCCTCCTTAATTTTTTTTTTTTTTTGGTCTTATTGAGACAGGGTTTCCCTGTAGCTCTGGCTGTCCTGGAACTCACTCTATAGACCAGGCTGGCCTCGAACTCACAGAGATCCGCGTGCCTCTGCCTCCCAAGTGCTAGGATTAAAGGTGTGCACCACCATGCCTGGCCCTTCCTCCTCCTTAAAAGAGACATGATTTTGTTGAAGTTGTCACACAGTCAAGCATCTCAAGGGCAGACAACTCTGCCAGCTAAAGGCAATCTCACCAAGGACAATCTATCCTGTTATTGGAATGGTTGCCTCGGGCCCAGTATATAAATCAGTGGTGGCCACCAATAAACTGTGAAAGGAAGGCTTGGGGCTTCTCTCACTCTTAATAGAGTCATCTGAAGACCCCATGGGTTGTCCTTTATAGGTGTAAACCTGTCTGGTATTGCTGCAGCCATCTTGCTGCCCACCTAAAGATGCAGCCAACATTGAGAACAGTGGCAAAGAAGGAAGAATCTCAAATCTGATCCTGAAGCCAGTGCTTTAATCCCGAAATAGACTGCTCCCAGACTGAAGAGGGATTTGGGGAAGCATAAGTGTTCTAGATTTATTTCTTAGAACTAATTCCGCTCAGCTAATTCATGTCTAACTTTTTATTCAATTTTATTTTTATGTGTATGAGTGTCATGCCTGCAGGTATGTAAATTCACCCACGTCGTCCATGTATGTAAGTGCACCCATGTCATACAATGCCCACAGAGGACAGAAGATGACATCCGATCCCCAGGTGGTTGTTTGCAACCATGTGGGTTCTGGGAATCAAACTTGGGTCTTCTCCAAGAACAGCAAGTGATTTTAACTGATAAACCATCTCTCCAGCCCCCTAATTCATTTCTAATCCAAAAATTGTTTTCATTAATTTGCCATGGCAAAAATCATGTACTCTGATATTTCTCTCTTTTTTTTTTTACTCTGATATTCTTAAACAATGTTCATTATTGGTATCAGTAAGATACTCAAACTGAGCCTGGCATGCTGACACGTGCCTTTAATCTCAGCACTCAGGAGGCAGAGGCAGGTGGATCTCTATGAGTTCAAGGCCAGCCTGGTCTACATAGTGAGTTCCAGGCAAGCTGGGACTATAGGGAGACCCTGTCCCAAAAAGACCAAAAAATAAAAAATAAAAAGATAGCTGGGCATAATGGTACACACTTGTGATCCCAGCACTCAGGAGGCAGAGGCAAGCAGATCTCTGTAAGTTCAAGGCCAGTCTGATCTAAACAGTGAGTTCCAGCCCAGCTGGGGCTACAGGGAGACCCTGTCTCAAAAAGACCAAAAAAAAAAAAAATGTCAAACTGGAGCCACCTGTGGTGGGTGCACACCTCACTCACAACTTCCTGTAACTCCAGCTCCTGGGAGATCCAATCCCTCTGCCTTCTGCAGAGATCTGCACTTACATATGCATACCCACACAGACACATAACTAAAAGTAAATCTTAATGAGACTGGAGAAATAGCTCATTTGCTGTTATTTGTTTGGTTGTTTGGTTGGTTGGTTGTTTGTTTGTTTTTTCTTTTTATTATTATTATTATTAAACTTTTTCCATAAGTCTTACATCATTTCTCAATCGAATCTAGAGTCACTTCCCTTTCCATCCCCCACCACCACCACCACCACCACCCGGAGTCCCCGCACTCTGCCATACATGTCCTGCATCTTTTTCTTAGTCTTTCCAGAGGTTTTTTTTCCCAGTTCCTTTGTTGTTATTGTTCTCTCCTACTTGTATTGCTTCAGTATATATACATATATATACATACTTTTATATATATATATATACATAAATATATACATACATACATACATACATACACATATCACTTGAATTGGAAGACTTTTTTTTTCCTAAAAGATGTCATGTTTTCCTTAAGGAAGTGCTCAAAGGCTCCTCCTTGGCAAGCCCAAACAACCATCAATCCTGCACTTGTGCTCCACATTGGGGTCTTTCCCTCCCATAGTCCCCCAAATGAAGTCCAGTAAGCACATGTCCTGTCTTGACCCCCCTGCATTGGCCTCCATGATACAGCCAAGGTAGTCCAACAATGGCAGTCCATATTCTGATGAGGCTGAATTCCCATTAGCTGTTTAGTTCATAAGCTGGGTATCTCAGCAGTACTCAGTCCACATTGGAAGGTTAAAAAGCTGTATCTCAGCTGGGTGTGGTGGCACATGCCTTTAATCCTAGCACTTGGTAGGCAGAGGCAGGCAGATCTTTGTGAGTTCAAGGCCAGCAGCCTTGTCTACAGAGTGAGTTCCCCTCCCCTGGGGCCACAGGGAGACCCTGTCTGGAAAGGACCAAAAATAATAATAATAATAATAATAATAATAATAATAATAATAGCCCGCAAAGCTGTGTCTCATGTCTTTGAGGAGTGTCAAAAGCAGTGGCATCCACAGAGCAGATCCACCTGCCTGTAAGAATTGAAGACAGGCCAAACAACAGTGCTCTCTTTTTTCTTTTTGTCTTTTTACTAAGATCTCAAGTTTTATGTCTGCATTACAGTTTCTCTGGTCTTACTGATTATTTATTTCTAGTTGTACTTTCCTTCTGGATGCTTAAGGCCACACAGTTAGCCCAGATTAACCAAGGTTTTGTTTTCTTGAGGTCAGTCGAGGATCTGGTCCTCAGGGGTCTCTTGGGGTTTTCTTTTTTGGTGGGGGGGGAGATAGCTCATTTGTTAAGAGCACTGGCTGTTCTTGCAGAAGACCCAGGTTCTAATCCTACCACTCACATGGTGGCTAACAACCACCTGTAACTGCTGTTCCAGGGGAGCCAACGCCCTCTTCTGTCCTCTCCAGGCATTGCACAGCACAGGTATACTTCCATACATGCAAGCATAACACTCATACATATAAAATTCAAAATAAACTAAAAAATAAAATAAATCTTTAAAAAAATTAAAGATATTCAAAGTGGAAAATGTCAAAGAAAGTTACATCCTTGATAAAGAAAAAAGGGAGTTAGAAACTCAAAATGTAAAAGAAAAGTGTAAGGAGTAAGGACCTTTGAGAGTCCTTCTCTCCCACTGATAGTGGAATTTGTCATTTGAGATATGTTTGATAGCTAAAACCTCCTGAGATGAAAGCAGAATTTGACTTGCAAAGAAAAACTGAATATCAAACAGGATTGAACTGATGGGTAGTGGGCAATGTGCATGGCTATTGCTAGCACTCAGCCATATAGAATAGAAATATAACAGAATAATAGAAATAAAGAAGTAACGCTGACCATAGATACTGTTTGTTCATCATAGTTGTTGTATTAGTTACTTTCTTCTTGCTGTACAAATTATCTGCTGAAAGGAAGGAAGGTTTTGTTTGAGTTCACAGTTTGAGGGATACAGTCTGTCCTGGTGGAGAGGCATAGTGGCAGAAACATGATGCAGCCCCTACAGTCAGGAAGCAGACAGATGAATGGTGGCGCTCAGCTCACTTCCTCCTTCCATTGTTTTATTCACACTAGGACACTATCCATGGAATAATGGTACACACATTCAGGGTGAGTCTTCCCTCCTTAGTTACACCTCCTGGGAAACTCCCTCAAAGTCACATACCAATATGTGTCTCCTAGATCATTCCCAATCCAGTCAAGTTGACGTAAAGATTGACCATCACAGGCGTTAAAGGCTGTAAGATGACTTTTGAGTATAAGGTGATATTGTCACAAATCTTCAAACTAATTTTTATGTCTGGTTGAGGGCTTTCTCTGAGTCATCCGAACCCAATTATCCAGGCCCTCTTTGAAAGCAGTTAGCTGGGGCTGGAGAGATAGCTCAGCTGTTAAGAGCACCAACTGCTCTTGCAGAGGACCCGGGTTCAATTCCAGCATCCACGTGGAGACTAAGAACCATCTTTAAGACGGACGTGGTGGCACACGCCTTTAATTCTAGCACTCAGGAGGCAGAGGTAGGAAGATCTCTGTGAGTCAAGGCCAGCCTAGTCTACAGAGAGAGCTCCAGGTTGCTGGGTCTGTAGGGAGATCCTGTCTAAAAAAAAGCAGTTAACCAAGGAGTAAGGTGAAACTTCCTGAATGTCTCTGAGCCTTGGTTTCCTTGCTTGAAATTAGCACAACAATGTATAATTTGGACTTCTGTGAGGACAATGGGAACAAATATGATATATGTGACTGACTAAGCAAGTGTTGAGGTTTTTTTTGGGGGGGGGGGTTGAGACAGGATTTCCCTGTAGCCCCAGTTGGCCTTGAACTTTGAACTCACAGACATCCGCCTGCCTCTGCCTCCAGAGTGCTGGGATTAAAGGTGTGCCCCAACAAGCCTGGCTGCTGAGCAAGTGTTTTATAGACTCTAAGCTCTCAAATGTTCTTTTTCCTTTTCCTTCTCCTAACAGGATAGAAGGGACCTTTATTTCCTTGGAATGTGTGTGAAGTGTGCCTTCTGGTGAATAGTTAGAGCTGTAAGGATCAAGACCTATTTGATCGGCTCTGACTTCTGGACTCAGGCACTTCACACTGATGGTTATCTCCACAAATGAGATTCAGCTCAAGTCCCACCAGCCCTTCAGAGCCAAATGTTCCCCTGACAATGCCCATTTATAGCCTAAGAAACTACACAGGACAATTTTGTTGTAATTTGTCTATGTGGTTCTTTACCACTGATAGCACTGCTGGAAGCCACTATGTTAGAAGTGCTGGAGGGACCCCCTGTGTCACCCCGAAATTAATAAGGAAGATGCTCAATAAAGAAAGGAAAGGAGAGGGAATGGAAGAAACAAACTACCGAATAGAGGATGCTTACGTTCTAGGCACAATAAAAAAAGTAAAAAGAAAGCGATGAGTTAGCCTTAGTGGTATATGCCGGTAATCCCACCTCTTAGGAGACAGAAGCAGGAAAGTCATCCCAAATTCAAGGTTAACCTAGTCTACATAACAAATTCCAGACAACTGAGACCCTATCTGAAAAAAGAAAGAAAATAAAAGAAGAAAAATTGGTGAGATTCATTTGAACAACATATTTTACCTGTACCATAGTTAAAAATATTATCATGTTAGGGGCTACAGAGATGGCCTAGTGGTTAAGAGCACTGACTGCTCTTGCAGAGGACCCAGGTTCGATCCCCAGCAACCACATGGCAGCTGAGAACCATCTTTAACTCCAGTTCCAGGGGAATCTGACACCCTCTTCTGACCTCCATGGCATTGCACGACACGGGTGCACAAACCTGCATGCAGACAGTACACTCGTACACATAAAAAATAAATAAAAAGTAAAAAACCATTATCATGTTAATATATAATCAATATGAAAAAATACTATGACATTATAAATCATATTAAGTCTTCCAAATCTATTGTGTATTTTATACTCATTAAGTACCTCAACTCTGACTGGACACATTCCAAAAGGCACATTGGCCAGAGACTACCACATCAAACAGAAAGCTCTAGGCTCGGCACACCTCAGCACATTTCCTATTTTAGAAGCCCTGCTGCCTTCCCCTGCAAGAACTCTCCGCGGCATTGCACGACACGGGTGCACAGACCTGCATGCAGACAGTACATTCATACACATACAAAAATAAATAAATAATAAAAAAAAAAAAAAATTTAAAAAAAAAAAAGTATCTAACTCTTCCCCCTAAAAACTTTAATATCACCCCAGGCCAAAAACTCTTAATTTACTGTGACTTAAGAAAAATGTATCATCCCATCTCCCAGATTCCACCTCTAAAATTTTTTTGTTGTTGTTTGTTTTTTTTTTCTTCAATGAATATTTTTAGTGAGTTTTGTCCATTTCCTTAATCACATTTAGACTTGCTTTACCTTTCCCCACGGCCTCCGTAGCCCACCACTGCAGATTTCATGCATTCTGTCATACATGTGAAGGCTAGCAAGTCAGTAAAATGCTTTCTTCTTACACAGAACTTTACATAATTTGTAACTTTTTACAGGACCCAGGATTGTCTTTAGTATATCTGCATATTTTATATTTGCAAGTTTTTGAAAGACTAGATTTGACCCAGTTCGATATCTCACTCCTGGGTATATAACCAAAAGATTCATCTTACTGCAGAGATACATGCACAGCTATATTTATTGCCGCTCTGTTCACAATAGCAAAAAACTGGAATCAACCCAAATGCCCCTCAACTGATGAGTGGATAGAGAAAATGTGGTACATGTACACAATGGAATTCTATGCAGCAGTAAAGAAAGACAACATCATGAACTTTGCAGGTAAATGGATGGAGCTTGAAGACATCATGTTAAGTGAAGCAACACCTCTAAAATTTTATTAGCCTGGTTATGCTAGGAAACAATCAGTTTACATGCTAATATTCTCAAGTAACATCCGGGTTTTTAGTTTTCTTGAAAGTAAGATGATGGATGGATAGATAGATAGATAGATAGATAGATAGATAGATAGATGATAGATAATGATAGAGAGGTAGATACAGAGATATATAGGGTGATAGATAAGGAGATAGAGAGATAAAGCTATAAACATATTAATATGCCCAAAGGATCAAAGAGTCAAAAAGAAGAAAACACACAGAGCATTCTAGAAAAAGTGAACAGCTCAAAGTAATTGAAACAGAGCATTGGGTGTAAAATGAACAAAAAATGTTGTTAAAGAAACACCAGATTTGGGCACGTACCTTTAATCCAGCACTCGGAAGGCAGAGGCAGATGGGTCTCTCTGAGTTCAAAGCCAGTTGGTCTACCTATGGACTTCCGGGCCAGCTGGTGCTACAGGGAGACCCTGTCTCAAAAAAAAAGACAAAAGAAAGAAAGAAGGAAGGAAGGAATGAAGGAAAGAAGGAAGGAAGGAAACCAAACATCCCAAAACACATAATATGATCTGCACAGGGCCTAAAGAAAAGGCAGACCCAGTGAAAAGTTTTAAGGAAGTAATGATGAGATATAATTTCTCTGTCCACAGAAAGTTAGAAGTGATTGTGTATCTTGTTTCAGCCAACTGAATGTGAATAAAAGTGACATGGGTCACCTCCACGTGTACATTTAAGAGCCAATGAGTACTCTGCCCCATTCAATTTTACACCTAGCCAATGTCCTTGGATTTTAAGACAGTAGCTTTCCATCACCTGGGTTCCTGAGTAATTACGATGAGCAGAGCCCCCTACCCCCCACCCTAGCCTGCTGCATGACAGTGGACTTATAACAAGAGCAAGAAATAAACCTCCATGTATCTTAGCCACTTTGATTTGCAGGTTGTTTTATTGCTGCAATAAAACCATGGGCCTTCCTGACTGATGTACAGAAGAGTAGCAGAAACAGATTTATATTTTTAAAAAGTAATAGATGGGAACACAGAGGATGGACTAGAGGCAGGAGAGGAAGTTAATTACAGGCAAGAAAACCAATAGGGAGAGATTGCAATAGTCTGAGAAAGAGGTGATAAAGGCCTAAAGTTAGAGCAAAAAGAGGTGTAGGTAAATAAAATGAGTTATGCGTAGTAAATACTTCGATCGCAGTATCAACAAGACTTGGTGACACACAAAATGTAGCTTATAGATGTTTTATCCATCTATTCTTGTAAACAACTTATCCCCACAATTGGAAGAGGATCCCTGCCATATGGACCTCCTATGCAACACTAATGCCGGCTATCTTTCCCCCGAATGATGACCCAAAAGAAAATATGATGAAGTAGCAATTATCTTCCCATATAGGCTTAGAAGTCACACTTTCCACATTCCGTTTGGTCACTCACACCAACCATATGAACGGAGACGAGAAGTGATGAGGGTCCACCTTGGAGCACAAGTCCCACAGCACCCCACTCTAAGACTTCTAGCATGAATGGACCAGTGATGAGCTTCAGCAATGTCTTTTCTTTCTTTCTCTGTTTTAGAGGAAGGAGTGGGTAAGGTGTCCAAGTTTCCCGACTCCCTGTCCAGTGTATATATGTGTGAAATCTCCATGGCTAAAATGGATCTCTTGTTTTTGTTCCTCTTTAACCAACCACATGCCTTTAATTCCAGCACTCGGGAGGCAGAGGCAGACTGATCTCTGTGAGACTGAGGCCAGCCTGGTCTACATAGGTAGATCCAGGCCAGCTGGGGCTATCAGGAGACCCTATCTCAAAAAGAACAAAAAAACTATATCTTTCCTCTTTCATCTCCAACAACCAGCTATAGAATCTCTCTCTCTCTCTCTCTCTCTCTCTCTCTCTCTCTCTCTCTCTCTCTCATTCAAAGCATTTGCCAACACTTGACATTGCTATATATTGAGATATATATATATGTGTGTGTGTGTGTGTATATATATATATATATATATATATATATATATTATCACTCCATCCCCACTGGGATTTGGGTTCTATATAAGCATTTTAGTCTACAGAAAATTTTCAGTGCCTAAAAGTGTCTAGCACACAGCAGGTATCAAACAAACATTTCTTGAATAAATAAATTAATATTAAATCCTAATATCAGGATACACTCACATAGCAATGTTATCCTTATCCAAATGAGAACTTAATCAAGGGACTTCAGGAACTGACGACATAGAAGCGTCACTGCTTTGCCAAAGCGAACAGAGCATTTGGTTCAGATGCATTTGCAGCAACCCTGGGATCTTGGCGAGGGGCCCACACCAGCCCACTAATATGCTCGGGAGCCAGTGACCCTGAAGTGACAGGAAATAATATGGAGGAAAAAAACTCATTACTCCTCCAAATTGATGGCTTTGGCCATATGCTGTCAGCATCCACTGAGCCTCCCTCACTCCTAGCCATCCTGCCAGGAAATTACAGAAGCATCTCAGTCACAAAGCAATAAAGGACACTGCTGTGCAGGATCCAACTCTATGAATTTATTCATTTATTTAGTCCTGTATTCCATTCATGCAGCAAACTTTCACTGGGTGTCTACCATGGGTCACTCAATACTAGGCACCCAGGCTGAAGTCTTTCTGGAATAGTGACTGCTATTATTTTGTCCTGTTCTCATAGTTTATGTTATAGCCTTCTTTCTTGTTATTCATGCAAAGCTGGAGGCATGTAAGCCTCCTGTGGGAACCTAAGGAAAGGCATCTAGGCATCCCTGACAATTTCCTACCTGGAAAGTGATGACATTTCTGAAGCAGCATGCAATCTCGCCTACAGCCACAAGCAAGTTGTTTTATCCTAAGGACTGAACTCTCTTATTGTCCTTCACATGAGTCATGCGAGTGGGAGTATTCATCTTATTTCAGAGAGGAGGTCCCGCTATTTTGGCAACCACCTCCCAGCTGTAACTGAATCATCAGAATCCTATAAACCCTTAGAATGATGACAGGTAAATGAAAAGTTGGGATCATCAAATCTTTATTTTCTTCCTGAAAATTTGGTCTCGGTTTCTACAACCTTTCAGTCTCATGCGATCAGTTGCAACAGCTGATCAACAGAAAGGAGCTAACAATGTGCCAACTGTTTGCTGCCATGTGCGATTAGGAACAGTCCATTAATGACCGTGGTGGTTTGGATGAGAGTGCCCCCCATAAGCTCCAAGTAGTCAGACATTTTGTCCCCAGTTGGTGGCGCTGTTTTGGAAGGTCTTAAAAGGTGTGGCCATGCTGGAGGAAGCACATCACTGGGGGAGGGCTTAGAGAGTTCAAAACGCCTTGCCAGCCTCCAGTCGCTCTCTCGACTTCCTGTGCCTGCTTGAAGATGTGAATCTCGGCTTTCTGCTCCAGCTCCTGACACCATGCCTCCCTGCCATGATGGACTCTAACTCCCTGGAACCATCAATCATAAGCTCAAATAAATTCTTCCTTTTATAAGCTCCCTTGGTCATGGTGGTTCTATGACAGCAACAGAAAAGTGACTAATACAGTGACAGACGAGAAAAGTCAAGGGTCAAATTTTGTAGTGAGTCCAAGGTTTGGTGAGAGACTGTCCCAAAATAAGGTTGCTCATGTTCCAGTGGATGCCTGGATACCCATGCACATGGGAGGAGGCAGCAGAGAAGGAGGAGGAGGAGAATTTGCCTGTGCTGAAATCTGGCAAGAAACCTAAAGCTATCTGTGAACCCATCCAATAGCCCCTTCTGTCTAGCCCTCACCCAGAAGCCCCTTTATCTTCTAAATGGATTCAAAAGTTATGAGAGAGAATGAAGAAGCCATGAAGTTGGGAGAAGGATGGGGGGGTTGGGGGGTCTGAGAGGAGATGGGAGAGTAAGTGGTGGATTTTATCTAGATTCACTATATTCATTTGTGAAATTACCAAAGAATATATAGTAAAAAATAATAATAATAATTTTTTTTGAGACAGGGTTTCCCTGCAGCTCCAGCTGTCCTGGAACTCACTTTGTAGACTGGCCTTGAACTCCCAGAGATTCGCCTGTCTCTGCCTCCCGAGTGCTGGGATTAAAGGCGTGCACCACCATGCCAGGCAAAAATTAACATGTTAAAGGAATCAGGAAGTCTGGCTTCAGAAAGTCAAGATCATCAAACACATCCTAGAATTTAAAATGGTAGAGATCCATCGTACATTATGGCCATGTTTCAAAATCAGTGTGCCAGGAGGAAAATCAGGTATAATTTTTAAAATGTGGAGAACAATAGAAGACAGCAGACACTGACCTCTGCATTTGCACATGCATACATAGACAGCACACCCACACACATGTGCATACACATGCAAACACCAAACATATACATACATACACACAAGCATGAAAAAGATGGATGGTGCTTGAGAGACAAAACCTGAGATTATCCTCTGCCCTCTGTAAGCATACACACGCATACACAAAAGAGTAAGAATGAAGAGGAGAAAGAGAAGGAGGAGAAAGAGGAGAAGCAGGAAGAGGAAGAGGAAGAGGAAGAGGAGAATAAGAACTTGCATGTACTGTAATCTAGCAAGAAACCTAAAGCTATCTGTGTACACATCCAATAACCCCCTTCTGTCTGGCGCTCACCAAGATATCCGTTATCATCTTGGAATCTTATTTCCAAATGTTCTTATGACTTCATTACGCACTATGACCAAGAGTTTTTAATATGATGCATTTATTCCTAAGAAGACTTTGCCTTTCCAATTTGTGATATTACCAACAATGCCCGGCATCCCTTGGCTGCATCGCTCCAGTCTCTCTCTAAGCCTCCATTCACATGACTGGCTGTCCTTTCCTTATGTGTGTCTATTCGTCCTCCAAATATCTCTCTTATCATAAAAAGACCAGTTGCTGGGTTTAGGGTCCATTCTAGTCCAGAATGGCCTCACCTTAACTTCACTGTATCCACAAATGCTTATTTCTTTCTTTTTTTTTTTTTTTTTTTTTTTTTTTTTTTTGAGATAGGGTCTCCCTATCCTGAAACTCACAGAGATCTGCCTGCCTCTGCCTCTGCCTCCTGAGTCCTGGGATTAAAGGCATGCACTACCACGCCCAGCCCCTTATTTTTAAATACGGTTGCAGTCTCAGATAGGACGTTAACATACTATTTGGAAGGATGCAATTCAACCCATAACCATGCCCAAATGGTAAGTGTTCTACATCCAAACACCTATCTACCTACTGGCAAAACATGAACATGGCATTTAGCGTCTCTGGACTTCTCTCTGAAGCTGGAATAATCCCTTCCTGTCTTCAGAAGTTTGCTACCACTCAATGAAGCAAGTTCCTTCCTTCCTCCCTCCTTTCTTTCACTCCTTCCTTTCTTTCATTTTTCTTCCTTCCCGTCTCTTTTCTGTTTTCCTTCCTTTTTTTCTTTCTTTCCTTCTTTTCCACAAATACTTGTGAGTATTTACTATGTGATGGCCTCATGTACGTTTTATGGAGGACAGAAAAATAAAAGGGACTAAGTACATAGCTCAGTCTGTGCAGAGCTTACACAAAGCCATAGGTTCCATTCCCAGCGTAGTAGCCCACCCCTATGAGCTCAGCACGTAGGGAGGTGAAAGCAGGAAGATCAGAAATTCAAGGTCATTTAACATGGGAAAGATGTATTGAGACCACACATGCAAGTGTAGAGTTGGTCTCTGGAATACCAGAGAGTGTTACCAAAGGCCACTAAACCAATAAAGCAAATATGGGTCTCCTTGAGTCAAGCAAGACTCCTCCATCAGCACCAGCTACATCTCACCTGCCTGGAAATACTGTGTAGCAGAGGCAGCCATATGCCTGTATATCCCAAATCTAATTGGCTATTGGCTCTCTCCTTGGAGGAATAACCCATGGCTGATGCCACAAGCTTACATCCTCTAGTGGTTAGGAGATGTTATAAGCCACAGTAAGACCCTGTCATATTCAACAGAAAAAATGTAATTCGTGGATTAACATACCATCTAAACATCTGTGTCTATACCAAAGTAATCTATGATAACAATTAATACTGTTTAAATATCTATATATAATTGCTTGTGCTTCATTAGTAGGATCAAAAGATTATTCCTGGACAAACTGTCAGCCCATGAAAGAAAACAGCCAGAAGTGACCAGAGTCCAAGACAACAGCTCCAGAGAAAGTAAACTGTTTTGCTTCTCATCCACCTATGCCCCTTGTCTAAGCCTAGGGAAAAATCTGCGGAAGAGGGGGCATGGTAAAATGTAAGGGCTGTGTTTGGGGTGAACGGTGAACCTACAGCAATATAGCCTGGACACTCATTTGATCAACTTGATTGAACATATAAGCCCCCCCTGCTGGATGGTGGGACCAAGGGGCTATGTGGGTTTGGGCACAACTGCTTGCAAATTGCTTTTACATGAAAGATGCTTGTACTCATAAATTATCACCTATTGCTAAAAAATGGGAAAAAAACTGAGAGAAAGATGCAGGACAGTTATGGCAGAATGCATGATCTGGGATGGGGTGGGGGGGATGGGGGGAAGGGAAGNGGAAGGAAGGAAGGAAGGAAGGAAGGAAGGAAGGAAGGAAGGAAGGAAGGAAGGAAGGAAGGGAAGGAAGGAAGGAAGGAAGGAAGGAAGGAAGGAAGGAAGGAAGGAAGGAAGGAAGGAAGGGAGGGAAAGAAAGGCTGGAGAGATGGCTCAGTGGTTAAGAGCACTGACTGTTCTTACAGAGGACCTAGGTTTGGTTCCCAGTACCCACATGGCAGTTAACTAACTGTAACTCCAGTTCCAGGGGACCCAACAGGGTCTTCTGGCCTTCACAGGCATTTCGCAACATGAATGCACTTACATACATGCAGGCAAAGCACTCATCCACATAAAACTAAAATAAATCAATCCAAACAATTTTAAATAAATAAATATAAAATAGTACTTCCATATTCCGTATTCAGACTTAACAGGAAAATGCAATGGTACATGAAATCATAATATGGAGTTCAGGGAGATTAAAAATGCCATTAGACAGTCCTGGGCAAAGCGGCACCAAGCAGAGAAAACACAGCAATTTCTGCTGGGGAGAATCAAGCAAGATATGTGAACTTGGCTTAAAAAAAAAACAAGCGGGAGTGGGATTTCCGGCAATCCGGAAGATGTCCCAGTTGGCCTGAGAGGAAAGGCGTGAGACAGCTACAACATATGCACACGTTTCCCAGGGCCTCTTAGAGACCCACATAGTTCTTCGCTACAAATGCATTTTAGGCACTGTAATAGAAAAAACATTGGAACCAGAGAGAGAGAGAGACAGAGAGACAGAGAGAGACAGAGAGAGAGAATGAATCAAATCAAAATTCCAATAACAGTGGTCATTTCTGAGTAGCTTAAAATAATACCTTTTTAAATTTTTTTTCTATTTTTCTTTAATAAAATGCATTATTTTCATTAGAAAATGGCCTTTTATTTAAATTGTTGAATTAAATATTTCAAGTTACCTCAAAATTATTGTCACAAAAAAGGAGATAGCTAATCTTCTGAGATAAAGAATTATACCTGAGTGACTTTTGTCAAGACAGCTGAGAAGACGGTTCCCGCAGGTTTTAGCCAAGAATTTCAGTTTTTCTTTAAGTAAGCGTCGTCTGCCCTCTGCTGGCAACTCAAAAGTTACCAAGGGCAAGGGTTTGCCTTTCCCATCTCAGTAGGCAAAGTGATAGAGGCAAAAAAAAAAAAAAGGCACAGTCATCCATCTGACCACTTTTCACTTTCTACACGCTCCTTCCTGCATCCGAGAGAAAAGCTCACGTGCTTACTGTCCCTTTGGGGCCCATAGGACAGAGGGCACGCAGGGCAGGTTTGGTTTGATTTGCAGAGTGTGGGGAAACAAAGCTACTGCTCAGAGAACCTGGGGGCAGGGAACTGGCGCGCAGGCAGAAAGCGATAGGTCTCCCAACCCTAGTGCTTACGTTAGAGCTAAATCCTCAACCCCAACACTACTGGCTTTCAGGAGAGGGTACTTTTTGGTTGTGGGGGCTGTCCTGGACAGCGTGGGTGGTTCCAGCCATGCGTGGCCTCTACCGAGTACGTGCCAGTACCTCTTCACCTCCCCTCCCTATGCTGCGTCCCCATGATAACAATCAAAAGTATCCGTTATCGTTGCCAAATGCCTCTCCACCATGACATGGTGGAAACAACTTTTTAAGGTTTATTTATCTATTTACTTGCCTGTGTGTGTGCAAATTCGTGTGCAGATGTGTGCACCTGTGCAGAGGTCAGAGGAAGGTGGCCCGTCTCCTCTTTTATTACTCTCCACTTATTCCTTTGAAACAGGCTCTCACCCTGAACCTTGGGCTCAAGTTTTCTTAGCTAGGTTGGAAGCCAGGAAGCCCCAACGATCTTGCTGTCTCTCTTGACCTCAGAGCCTGGGTTGCAGGGATGCATGGGACTCCTGTTACCTGGCATCTGGGATCAGACCTCATGTCCTCTGGACTGCACAGCAAGTGCTCTTAAGCACTGAACCACGACTCCAACCAGAGAATCACAACTTCATTTCCTTTTAAGCTGTCAATCTGTTGTTAGTGTTGTTCTTGTTGTTTAGAATTCAGATTGTATTGGGTTTCAGAAAGACAACACCATCTTTGTGCTGTTAAGTAACATCCTATTGAGGCAAAGTCTCCTGTATCCCAGGCTGGCCTCAAACTTTCCATGCATCCAAGGATGTTCTTGAATCTCTTGCCTCCCAAGTACTGGGATTATGTGCTATTGAGGATCAAGCCCAGAGCTCTGTATGTGCTAATCAGCACTCTGTCAGCTGAGTATATCCCTGGCCCTCTTTTGTTTGAGACAGGGTCTTGCTATGTAGTCCAAACTAGTCTTGAACTTGCCATCTTGCTGCCTCACCCTCCCAAGTATGGGGATCACTAGTGTGTGTCACCACATCCAGCTTAAACAAGCCATTTTATTGATCGCCATCAATCTCATGTGAAATATACAGGGTGCCAGGAACCAAGAACTCCTCATGCCGACCCAAGCCCTTCACCTCCTGCAGCTAAGTTTCATCAACTTCAAAACACTGATATCAATCAAAGCTTGTATCTTCCAATAATGCTGATTTGTGTAGTTCACCAAAACTTATGAGACAATCATTACATGTAAGGTGGTGGTGAGAACCTTCATGAAGAGCAGCCAGCGAGAGCCCGTGAGAAGCAGGGAACACTGCACAGACATGCTTTAGAAACAAAATGAGGGGGCTGGAGAGATGGCCTAGCAGTTAAGAGCACCAACTGCTCTTGCAGAGGACCTGCGTTCGATTCCCAGCACCCACATGGTGGCTGACAACCATCTTTAGCTCCAGTTCCAGGGGAATCCAACGCCCTCTTCTGACCTCCATTGTGTTGCAAGACACGGATGCACCAACCTACATGCAGACACTACACTCATACACATAACAAATAATAAATTAATAAATGAAAAAAAGGAAATAAAATGAGTCGTGAGGTTGGAAGGCAACACATAAAGGAAGATTGAATATGACCCCTCACTTTCATTCCCATTTCTAAAATCCAAAACACCATGGCGACTAGTCCTGCTTCTATTCTCCTCTTCCTACTCTTCCTCCTCCTCCTCTTCCTCCTCCTCTTCACCCTCTTTCTCCTTTTCCTTCTCAACCTCCTTCTTCTTCCTCCTTTTTCTTCTTTTTCTGAATTTGACATCAAAATCTATTTCATACCAAAGATAGAGGCACACACCTTTAATCTTAGCATTTGAAAGCTGAAGCAGGAGGAATTTAATACAAGAGCACCCCGGGCTACATAATGAGAAACTGTCATGTAAAAACATTTTTTAATCTACTTGGTGGGAAAGCTTGACTTAAATTTAGTGAATGAAGCCATTTACTCTTCATGTGTCTATACTGAGAATGCTCATATTTTTCTACATAGATATTAATGTGATTGGTCCAAGGATGGTTCTCCAGGCTGTATTGTGTGTGTGGTATAAGAGCATGGACACTGTATTGCCTTTTTTAATGTGTGTGTGTGTGTGTGTGTGTGTGTGTGTGTGTGTGCTGATTGTATGTATGTATGCAGGAAGTCACAGAGGTCAGAAGAGGGCATCAGATCTGCTGGAACTAGAGTGGCAAGTGGTTGCTTTACATTCTGAAAACCAATGCATATGGCCTCAACAACTTTTTAGACAAGTGTGATGGATAGCTTTAGTGTCAACTTGATGCACCTGGATTGAGGGAGCCTCAGTTAGGGAATTGCATCCATTGGACTGGCCTGTGGCCACGCCTGTGGAGTATTTTCTTGATTGTTGAGTGATATGAGAAGGCCCAGCCCATTGTGGGTGGGGCCACCCCTGGTTGGGTAGGTGGTTCTATACTGTATAAGAAAGCAGGTTGAGCATAGGCTGGGGAGCGAGCCACTAAGCAGCATTCCTCCATGACCTGTGCTTCAGCTCCTGCCTCCAGATTCCTTCCCTGAGTTCCTATGTTGGGCTCCCTCAGTGATGAACTGTGACCCAGGCGATGTGAGCCAAATAAACCCTTTCCTCCCCAAGTTGGTTTTGGTCAGAGCGTTTTGTCACAGCAATTGAAAGGAAACTAGAACAATAAGTATGTTCAAATTAACATGAAATGAGCAAAACAACAGACAATCTTTCACACTAGATATGCACACGGTGTCTCAAATGAGTTTTGTGCCAGACCAAACTGAGCATCTGAGATAAATGGAGAAAGATGGGTATGTGTGCCTGCAGATGGAGTATGTGAAGTTCGTGCCTAGAATAGCAGAAGCCTCCTGTGCAAACAGACCAGTCACTATTTCCATCCATCACATGGGGAAAGGAGAGGTCAGACCTCATTACAGAAGCAGCCAGGTCCCTCTCTCCTACTCACTCTAAGCAGATCCCTTACCACAAATGGAGCTTCTCTCCAGTTCCATCTGCAAGGACCCGCTTCCAATCACCAGTGCCTGCTGTACTCAGTAGTTTTCTTCATGCTTTCCTGTGGGCTGGGACCAAGACCAGCATGTCTGCTGCTGTTGTCTAAGTGCATGTGAAATGGGGAAGATGGCTGCAACTGTTTGCCATTGTTTGATAGGAAGGGTTTACAGAATACATAGATCAGTTTAGTAAATTAAAAAAAAAAAAGATATTTGTGATCATTACCATTTTCATTTACTCAAAAGAACTTTAGAGGTTTGTTTGTTGTTTTTGTTATTGTTGGTGGTGATGGTTTTTGTTTGGGGGTAGTCTTTTTGAGACAAGCTCTCCCTGTAGCCCTACCTGTGCTGGTACTCACTATGTAGACCAGGCTATCCTTGAACTCACAGAGATCCACCTGCCTCTAAAGTTTTTTAATGTATGTGGGTGGTATATATGTGTGCTATATGCTCACACATGTGTGCAAGTGCAAGTGCCTTTGCATGCACAAAGGCAAGAGAAGGATGCTGGGTTCCTGTTCTGTCACAATTTCCTTATTCCCTGGAGAGAGGGTCTCTCACTGAAGCCCCAGAAATCCTCCTGTCTCTGTCCCCCATGGTGCTAGGGTTACAGCTGTACGAACAGCTGTGCCCGGCTTTTTATGTGATTGCCAAGGTTCCAAACCATGATCCTCCTGCTTCCACAGCAAACATTCTTACCCACTAAGCCACCAGGCCAGGATTTTAGTTTACGCTGGGACCTCCTGTCTCATCGCCACTAAACTCCGGCTCTCAGAGACTTCACTGCCTCCTTGAAGATGCCATTCTTTATTGCCACTAATTTATTTGAAAATATATAATGAACCTTGTTCATTCCCCAAATATCACTGAGTGATAGGAATCCACATATGAATAAGACACGGCCCCTGCCTTGGAAAAGTCATAATCAATGAGGTATACTTCCTGGAACAAGACGTCTCCAGCAACTTTGTGAACAAAAATTATTTTTTCATTGCCCCTGAATTTATGAGCTAAAGCAGGTGTAGAAAACTAGGCCTGTAGGCCAACTGCATGTTCTTATCAATAAAGTTTTATTAGAACACAGGCACACATACTTAGGGAATGACTGTGGCCATCTTCTCTCTAGAACAGCAGTTTGTTCCGACTAGGTCACATCGCTTTCAAAATCTCCAATGTTCTCCGCGGCATTGCACGACATGGGTGCACAGACCTGCATGCAGACAGTACATTCATACACATACAGAAATTTAAAAAAATCTCCAAGGTTTACTATATTCCATTTAAAAAAAAAAAAAACTTTGCGGGGCTGGAGAGATGGCCTAGTGGTTGAGAGTGCCAACCGCTCTTACAGAGGACCCAAGTTCAATCCCCAGCATCCACATGGCGGCTGAGAACCATCTTTAACTCCAGTTCCAGGGGAATCTGATGCCCTCTTCTGACCTCCGCGACATTGCACGACACGGGTGCACAAACCTACATTCAGACAGTACATTCATAAACATACAAAATAAATTAAAAAATTTTAAAAAAAACTTTGCTAAACCCTGGACTTAAAGGATAAGAAATGACAGGCGATGAGAAAAGTGTAAAGGAAGGAAATTGGCAGTCAGCACAGCCCTAAGAATAATAAGATGGCAGCCTGGAGAGATGGCTCAGCGGTTAAGAGCGCCGACTACTCTTGCAGAGGACCCAGGTTCAATTCCCAATGTGGGTACATGGTGGCTAAAAACTGCCTTTAAGTCGGGTGTGGTGGTACACGCCTTTAATCCTAGCACTCTGGAGGCAGAGGCAGGCAGATCTCTTGGAGTTCAAGGCCAGCCTGGTCTACAGAGTGAGCTCCAGGCCAGCTGGGACTAAAGGGGGACCTGCCTCGAAAAGACCAAAAATAAAAAATAAAAAATAAATAAATCAATAAAATCAAGCCGGGTGTGGTGTCACGTGCCTTTAATCCCAGCTCTTGGGAAGCAGAAACCATTGGATTTCTGTACATTCAAAGCCAGTCTGGTCTACTAGTAATTTCCAGACCAGTCAGGGCAAGATAAGAAAACTCTGTCTCAAAAAAAACAAAAAGTGGGGGTGGAGGGATGGTTCAGTGGTTAGGACCACGGGCTGCTCTTGCAGAGGACTTGGGTTTAATTCCCAGCACCCATATGGCAAATCCATAGCTCCAGTTCCAAGGGAATCCAACAATTGACTCTTCAGGCATTGCACTACACAGGTGCACTTACACACATGCAGGCAATACACTCATACACAAAATAAAAATAATAAATAAAACATTATTTTAAAAGAAGTAAAGGCATGAAATAACATCAGAAAGAATCCAGAAGCTGAGCCTGGTGTCACATGCCTGTAGTCCTAACAGTTAGAAAGCTGAGACAGAAGGATTGAGAGTTTCAGGCCAGCCAGGACTTATAACAACATCCTGTCTCAAAAAGACACAAAAGGGAGGCAGGGCGTGGTGGTGCACGCCTTTGAGCCTAGCACTTAGGAGGCAGAGGCAAGTGGATCTCTGTGAGTTCAAGGCCAGCCTGGTCTACAGAGTGAGTTCCAGGCCAGCTGGGGCTATATAGAGACCCTGTCTCAAAAAAAAAGACACAAAAGTAAAATGAAAGAAATCCAGGATGATAGTAAGATGTCTGTAACATAAAATACATGAATCAGGGAAATGTTTTTCCAAAAGGAAAATAGAATCACCACAAACATGTTAAACACTGATTCCAAAATTCCTTTATTTAAAGACATGATGATTTAGTTTTCTTGAGAAAAAAATAATAATAAAACTGCAGGAAAACAATTGGCCACCAGAGGGTGCTGTAGCAAAATCCGATGGACCTGTTTGAACACCCGGTGAAGCCTTTGCATCCCGGCTAGCCTCACAGCTCTTAGAATTGATTTCCCAATCATGAGCCACGTTCCATGGAAAAGCACTGAGTTTTCTTCTCTAGCCTTCCGGGACAGGACACCACTTTTGAGTGACAGTCACGTGGGATCACTGCTGCCTAAGCCTGTGTCCCTGTTGCCTATAACCTGGTACTGTTGCTCAAATGGCACTTCCCATCATCCTTGCATCTGCTGGCGATTCCAGACATCCACATATGGTTAATTTACATTTACATTTCCTTTGAGTACACTGATGATGAACAAATCAGAACTATTAGAACACAGAGGCTGTTACATTTAATTTAGCAAATAATAATTAACACTAAGAGAACTGTTTGTCACTTAGAAACATCAGGATTCATCCTAATTACCATCTGGATTTCTTGCAAATTATTTGATTTGTTTAAGCCTTATTTACTTTCTCTCAAAAGCCCTCAAGTTTTGCCAGATACTCAGCTAATCGCCTCAACGAAAATAAATAAATAAATAAATAAATAGGAGCCCACCTTTGAGCCACACTGTTGGCGAAAAGAACACAGGGTGGAAAAGACTTGTCTGCCAACCACATTAGGTACCAACTACCTGGGCAAGCCACTGCATGCCCCCAGCCTAAGAGAGAGGGTTGGACTGGAGCAGAGGATTTTGTTCTTTTCCATTAAGTGAATTTTTTCTCGCATAATGGAAAAGGAATATTTCCCGGTGTCCTGGTTCCAAGGAGATAACAAAAGGGTTCCATTTGGCTTCATCCAAGAATAAGAGATTTTCCTTCCGATTCTACACCTTCTTCAGGTCTCCAGAACCAGGACCCCCGTCAATCACAGATAAAGAGATGTTCCAGTGCAGACTGCCTGCACAACGTGAGTCTCGGGACCTGAGAAGCTAAATAGTGGATTCAATGAGAGATGAATTTCTCTCAGGTAATCAAGAAACTGAGCAGCAGGCCAATCAACCACAGCATAGCTGCTCAAGCAACAGGCTCCTCACACCTCCTTATTCTGCCCTTAGAGGTAGTCCTTAGAGGTGGTCACAAAGGACCTGGGAGTCTTCTAACATCACGTCTCCACTGTAGGCAGCAAAAGGGAGAAAGAGTAGAAGATGAAAATTTCATTTACCTCCAATGGGTAAAGCTATCCACATTGCCTTGAAGGAAGCGGAAGTGGAGCAGACAGATCAGAGGTTCACGGTCATCCTCCACTACATAAGTTCAAGGTTAGGCTGAGTTCAAGGTCCTGGAAAGAAAGAAAGAAAGAAAGAAAGAAAGAAAGAAAGAAAGAAAGAAAGAAAGAAAGAAAGAAAGAAAGAAAGAAAGAAAGAAAGAGTGCTTCTACATAGACAGTATGGCGAGAAAGAAAGAAAGAAAGAAAGAAAGAAAGAAAGAAAGAAAGAAAGAAAGAAAGAAAGAAAGAAAGAAAGAAAGAAAGAAAGAAAGAAAGAAAGAGTGCTTCTACATAGACAGTATGGCTCGTCGCCAGTCTTCCCTGAATACTGTGCAGTGTTCTTTGTCATTTCCATGTCACAGACCAAAGCGTTTATGAACTGGGCCATGTCAGTTGTGCTTTGGAAATCATGTATCAGTGTTGCCCTATTATCTGATGCAAACTTTGAAACATTAAAGATAGCACCCCTTAATTACCGGCAGCTCAGCCCCTATTTACAGGATCTCTCTTTCAGGTTGTATAGAAACTCCCAGATTCCATGTCCACTTTGCTCTTTCCCACTGGGTCAGCTTCTTAAAGCTGTAGTGACAGAGTGCTGCAGAGCAGCTGGCTTAGAAAAACAGAAGTCTATTGTCCAACAGTAAGAAGTCCAGCAGGTCCAGGCTCCGTCCAACGACTCGTGCCAGATGCCCCACTGCCTCTGCTCAATGCTGGTGGCCCCAGCATTCCTCGGTCTGTGACAACAAAATATTCCTCTGGACAGTCAAATGGCTGCTTTCCTCTGTCTTGGCACCATCCTCCACAGACATCCTCTGTGCATGTCTGGGTGTGAATTCTGTCTTCTTATGAGGACATCTGTCCTTTTGGAATAAATTCCCATTTTCCGGTGTGTCCTCACCTAGACTACTTCCATCCAGTGACTCTATTGTCAAAGTCATTCTGAGGTACTGGAACTGAGACTCGAATATGGTTATTAGGGGATGCAATGCAGCTCCTAACACCTACAAATCCCTGTAGTGCCCCTAATGTATTTACAAGCTCTTCTGGAGCCTTCTGTGTCTTCCTGTAGTGTTACCTCACCTGCCTAACAGGCTTAACCTGTTCCCTGAAGTTAACAGTGGCAGCAGCTGAGTGGATGACCTGGGCCAATGACCAACACCTGGCACCTTCATGGAAGAAGCAGAAGATGATCACATACATGTCCCTATTTTTCCCTGATTAAACGAGTCTGCAGAAGCTCGCAATTTCCCTGCTTTTCACCAACTCCCGGAGTCTGTGGTGTTGACTCCCTCGTCTACTCACCCGCCCCCTCCTCTGTCAGGACCCAAACCCCTCTGGCTGGCCCTACATCTTCCCAGGCCTATCAGCTGCTAGAACGAGACAGAGGGAGCCAAAAGCACTTGTGCAGACACAACTCTCCCCTGGCCCGAATGCAGTATCATGAAATATGCAGATGACTTACTGGCTGTGTCTGCTCCTCTGCTGGTCTGTTAACTCCTAGAGGGCAGGGAGTCTCTCACATTCAACCATGAAGAGTAGAAGTTGTACTGGACACTTGGTACATGCAGTGGAGCTCTCAGTAAGAGACAGGAAGAAAGAGAAATTTTTAAGTCTATGAGTTCTCTACCCCCACCTGCGTGTGGCACTGGGGCCTCTGCTTTCCTGCAGCACTGGTCCCAACTCTGCTGTCTCCCACATGGACCCCCATCTTTGCCTCTGTTGAACCTCTGCTCTGAATTGTCAATAGCCACCCCACCAACCACAAGCTCCAGTTCCTAAGTGATGTGACATGAAATCCATCTGGCCACTATAACAACTCTGTGATAATGTTACAGCTCTCTCTCTCTCTCTCTCTCTCTCTCTCTCTCTCTCTCTCTCTCTCTCACTCTCACTCTCTCTCTCTCTCTCTCTCTCTCCTTCTCTATCTCTGGCCAGGACACAGACATCAGTCTGTGATTACCTCCCGCTCAGCCTAATACCCACAGAAATAGCATAGCTAAACCTAACCAACCACTTACTCACAGGTATCCCTTATTAATAACTCACAATAGTCAAGTGTAGCAGAAACTACTGTTATCCTTACTTTACAGATGAAAAAAAATGAAGCCTAAGGAAGTTAAGTAAGTTAGGCATGGTCACACAGCTAACGAGACCAGGAACCAGGGTAAGATCCAAGCAGACCAGTGGACAGGTGCCCATCTTTTCGGTGCCACTGGAATATCACCTACAGCACTGCTCCAGAATGGTACCACTCTAGGGAAAGGTCTACACGACTGACTCAGTCTCTACTATGGATTGGGATAGTCAGCTACTCTATAGTGTAGGTGTTAAATTGCCAGGAACAACGTGATTCAAATGATTCTCAACCTGTAGCAATGAAAATGAGATTCTCTCCATGGGAAAGAGATCTCCAAAAGTCACAGGTGTATTGTTCTCTAGATGAGAGAGCTTTGTATCTGATTTAACAATTTTACTCTAGCAGTTTTTTGCCCTTTCATCGACTACAGATTCTACCCTCCCAAGAGTACCAGGTGTAGCATCCTGATCATTCTCTTACTGAGTTGATTAAATTTGTAATAATTCATTCTACATTTGTATGAGAGTTGCATTTTTTTTTTGGTCTTTTTGAGACAGGGTCTCCCTGTAGTCCCAGCTGTCCTGGAACTCACAAAGATCCGCCTGCCTCTGCCTCCCGAGTGCTAGGATTAAAGGCGTGCACCACCACGCCCGGCTGAGAGTTGCATTTTTAATGTTTTAAAATTTTTCTACTTGCCATACTAATGTTTGCATACTTTGCCACTGTTGATAAATGAGTGAATGAATATATGGCCATGATGGTGTTGACCTGAAATCCCAGTACGCAGACGTTGCGGGGAGGAGGAGAGCAGGTTTGAGGCTTGCCCGGGCCTTGAACTACGAGATCTGGTCTTTAAAAGACAAAGTTTAAAAAAGAAAATACATAGTGGTCATATGTAAGAAAGGAGCATAAACCATAGCTCAAATCTATCATACCCTGAAATAGTGATGAGAAAGCAGTCCAGTAGAGTACAGTTTACCTCTGTGTTAACACCCCAGAAGGCACAGGATGGCAGAAGCCACTCTGGGGAAATCCTGTCTGCTGGTCTGTTTGGGAGTTATGTGGAAATGAAGCAGACCTTTGTGCCCGTGATTGGGGCTTCCCAAGGAGCCAGGCCGTCTCCCAGAAAATGGACTCTGAGACTTTTCAAAGGGTCTTCCCTGTTAGAGAATCTTAAAAGCGAAAATAACACATTTACCAAGTGTGGTGGTCTGAATAAGAAGTGCTCCCATAGGCTCAGCTATGTGAACATTTGGTCCCCAGTTGGTGGTGCTTTTTGAGGAAAGTCATGGGAGTTTGGGGAGGTGTGACTTTTCAGAGGAAGTGTGTCACCAGGAGTGAGCTCTGAGAGTTCATAGCCTCCCCCCACTTCCACTTTGTATTTGTGTTTAAAGACGTGATCTCTCAGGGATGCAAAGATGGCTCAGTGGTTAAGAGCACTGGGTGCTCTTCCAGAGGATTGAAGTTCAGTTCCCATCCCCCATACGGTGGCTGACAACCATCTGTAACTCCAGAAGAGTACAGTTTACCTCTGTGTTAACACCCCAGAAGGCACAGGATGGCAGAAGCCACTCTGGGGAAATCCTGTCTGCTGGTCTGTTTGGCAGTTATGTGGAAATGAAGCAGACCATTGTGTGCATGATTGGGGCTTCCCAAGGAGCTAGGCCGTCTCCCAGATGGGGGTGGGGAATCCAACGTCCTCTTCTGACCTCTGCAGGCATTGCATGCATGCACTTACACACATGTAGGCAATACACTCAGACACATAAAATAAAGAAAATATTTTTTTTAAAGATGTGACCCCTAGTCAGGCATGGTGACGCACGCCTTTAATCCTAGCACTTGGGAGGCAGAGGCAGGCAGATCTTTGTGAGTTCAAGGCCAGCCTGGTCTACAGAGTGAGTTCCAGGACAGCTGGGGCTACAGGGAGACCCTGTCTCGAAAAGACAAAAAAAAAAAAGAAAGAAAGAAAGAAAGATGTGACCCCAAGGCTGGAGAGAAGGCCTAGCAGTTAAGAGCACTGACCGCTCTTGCAGAGGACCCGGGTTTGATTCCCAGCACCTACATGGCAGCTGAGAACCATCTTTAACTCCAGTTCCAGGGGAATCTGACGCCCTCTTCTGACCTCCGCGGCATTGTACAACACGGGTGCACAAACCTACATGCAGACAGTACATTCATACACATACAAAATTTTTTAATTAAAACTAAAAAAATAAAAAGGATGTGACCCCTCGGCTTTTGGCTCCCAGCTTTTTGCTCCAGCCCCCGAGCCTCCCCAGCATCATGAGCTCTTATCCTTGTGGAACCATAAGCCAGAATCAACTCTTTCTTCCATAAGTCACTTTTGGTTGTTACGTTTTATCACAGCAATAGATAAATAACTAAAATACCAAGGTCCTGACCCAGAGGAAACCAAGTACCTCAACTTAAGACTGCCAATAGACTTTGTTTCATTTATTTTGTCTGGGATACAGGAGTACTTAATAAATATTGAGTGATTCAACAAAGTGCCTCCCAATGCAGAGAAATCATGTCCAAAAAAACAGTCAGCCCAATTCAATTGGAGACATCTCTTAGAGCTGCAAAAGCTTTTCTCTATTTAGGGTATGACTCTGATGCACATACTCAGTTTCAAGTCACTGCTAAATGTCTTGTTCATGGTACTAATGGAGTTCTAATTACATGGGGAAAATCATTAATGGACTATTTTTGCCAAGTGTTCAAAAATAGAGGCAAACAGCCAGTCATGGTGGCACAGGCCTGTAATCCCAGAACTCAGGAGGTAGAGGCAGGTGGGTATCTGTGAGTTCAAGTCCAGCCTGGTCTACATAGTGAGTTCCAGAACAGCTGGAGCTACAAGGAGACCCTGTCTCAAAAAGACAAAAAAAAAAAAAATAGAGGCAAACATTAAAACTAGGCATTTCTCTTCTGGGGTGGTTATGGGTATTTGAGGTATATGGGTGTGCAAGGATAATCTAACGGTGAGAACAAGAGTGTGTGGGTGGGTGAGGAGAATGAGGAAAAAAAATGAGTAGCCAGGTGTGGTGGTGCATGCCTTTAATCCTAGCACTCAGGAGGCAGAGACAGGCAGATCTCTGTGAGTTCAAGGACAACCTGGTCTACATAGTGAGTTCTAGGCAAGCTGGAACTAAAGGGAGACCCTGTCTCAAAAAGCCAAAATAAATAAATAAATAAATGAGTGAGCAGACTCATCTGATAATATTTCACATACAGGTGAGAAGAAAAAGTCACTTGAGTTCCAGGAGAGGACAGACAGACGGTTCAGTAGATAAAAGTGCTTGCCACACAAGCCTGACAACCTGAGTTCAATCTCCATGTTCAAAAAGCCAGATGCATCCGCCATGGTGGCACACTTAAGTCCAGCACTGAGGAAGCAGAGGCAGGCAGATCTCTATGAGTTCAAGGCTAGTCTGGTCTGCATAGTTCCACACCAGTCAAAGCTGCATAAGGAGACCTCGTCAAAAAAAAAAAAAAAAAGCCAGAAGCAGTGGTCCACACCTGCAGTCCTAGCACCCTATGCCAGGCTACTGTGCATCTGAACTGGTCCACACCTGCAGTCCTAGCACCCTATGCCAGGCTACTGTGCATCTGAACTAACTGGAACACCAGTGATGATCACTGCTGCCTCTTCGGTTCATTCAAGGAGGATGGGTCCAGGCACTGATTATTTTATCAATTGTCCCAAGTAATTGGTTCCTTTTTCATTGCTGTAACAAAATACCTAACAAAACCAACTTAGGGAAGGAAGGACTGACTCTGGCTCCCTGTTTGAGACTGTATTCTACTGTGACAGGGGCTGCACGGTGGCAGGAGACTAAAGTAGGTAGCTCATGGCATCCACAGTCAGGAAGCAAAGAAGAATAGATGAGGTGCTCACTTCATGTGTTAGTTACTTCCCTGGCCCTATAATAAAGCATCATGATCAAGGCAATGTATAAAAGGAAGAGTCTATTCAGTTTACAGATTCAGAGGAATAAAAGTCCATCACGGCAGGAAACATGGTGGCAGCAGTGGCTGCAGCGAGCACATCTTCCAGCAGGCACAGGAAGCAGAGTAAAGCAGGAAATCCAGCAAGGCTGTGAACTCTCAAAGCCAACCACCCCCCCCCCCCAGTGACCCAGTGACGTGCTTCCTCCAGCATGGCCACACCTCCTAAAGGTTCCATGGCCTCCCCCTCCCCCAGCTCCACAGACTTGTGATTAAGTGTCCAAGTATCCAATACTTGGAGCCAATGAGGTCATTCTCATGCAAACCATCATACCTCAGTTTCTCCTTTTTTCCTTTTTATTCAGCCCAGGGCCCCAGCTCATGGGCTAGTACCATCCACATTCAGGGTGAGTCTTCCCTCCTCAGTTAAACCTCTCTGGAAAACACCCTCATAGACAAGTGCTGTGTCTTCTAGGTGATTCTGAAACCAGTCAAGTTGACAATGAAGACTGACCATCACAACACTCAGGTTGAAGTAGGGTGTGGCTGTGGAGGCAATGCCTGTAATCTCAGTACTCAGAAGCAGAAGCAGAAGCAGGAGTAGCAGTACAAATTTAAGCCCCCCTGGTCTCCATAGTGAGCTTCTGGCCAGCCAGGGCTTCAGAGTGAGACCTTGTCTTTAAAAAAACAAAATGGGTTGCTGGGCGTGGTAGCCCACACCTTTAATCCTAGCACTTGGGAGACAGAGGCAGGCGGATCTCTGTGAGTTCAAGGCCAGCCTGGTCTACAAAGAGAGCTCCAGGCCAACTGGGAATAAAGGGAGACCCTGTCTCAAAAATACAAAAAAAAAAAAAAAAATGGGATGGAGAGATGATGCAGCAGTTAAGGGCACTGCCTATTCTTGCAGAGGACCTGGGTTCAGTTCCCAGCACCCACATGGTGGCTGTCAACTATCTATAACTCCAGTTCCAGGGGATCTGGTGCCCTCTTCTGGCCTCCATGAGCATTGCACACATGTGGTGCAATTACACACATGCAGGCAAAACACTCATACACATAAAATAAAAATAAATCAAAATTTTTTCAAAAAATAAATGTCTAGAGCTCTAAGATTGGTGGTAAAGCCCTTACCTATCATGCATAGGCCTTGAGTTCAATCCCCAGCACAGAAAAAAAATTTTAAAAAATCCATTTTATACTTCACCTAGGCCAAAATTTAAATGGAAAATAATTCACTTACTTGTGATTCACCACAGAACTTGCTATAGTATGAATGTGAAACACTTCCCCCAAAGACTCAAACATGAAAGTCTTAGTCCCCCACTGACAGATGCAACCACTAAGAATATCTGAATCATGAAGATCAGGAGCTGATCAATGGATAACTCCCCTGACAGCAGCATGGATGGGTAGGAGGGAAGTGAGGTTTGGCTGGATGAAGTAGATCACCGGGGATATTTCTGAGGGATATTATCTTTTTTTTTTCTTTTGGTCTTTTGAGACAGGGCCTCCTTGTAGTCCCAGCTAACCTGGAACTCACTATGTAGATCAGGTTGGCCTTGAACTCACAGAGATCCCCCTGTCTCTGCCTTCTGAGTGCTGGGGTTAAAGGCGTGTGCCACCATGCCCGGGCTGAGGAGGATATCTTGGCCTGGCCCCTTCCTGTTACTTTCTTTGCTTCTTGGCCCCACGAGGTGAGCATCCTTCCTCCACTACACCTTTCTCCATGATGTTTCTTCTTGACCCCATGACGTGAGCATCCTTCCTCCACTATGCCTTTCTCCATGACACTTCTTCTTGGCCCCATGAGGTGAGCGTCCTTCCTCCACTACACCTTTCTCCATGACATTTCTTCTTGGCCCCATGAGGTGAGCATCCTTCCTCTACTATCCCTTTCTCCATGACATTTCTGTCTTATCATAAAAGCTATGGGGACAGCTGACCATGAACTGGAATTCTGAAAGTATACACCAAAGTAAAGTTTCCTTCCTTTCACCAGTATTTGTCACAACAATGAAAAACTAACATAGGATTCTTTTTTGGGGGGAGGGGGAGAACAGTGTCTCCCTGTAGCCCCAGCTGGCCTGGAACTCACTCTGTAGACCAGGCTGGCCTTGAACTCACAGAGATTTGCCTGCCTCTGCCTCCCGAGTGCTAGGATTAAAGTTGTGCACCCCCACACCTGGCTTAAAGACAGTTCTTAGCTGCCATGTGGGTACTGGGAGTCGAACCCGGGTCCTCTGCAACAACAGTCAGTGCTCTTAACTGCTGAGCCATCTCTCCAGCCCCATAGGATTCTTATAACATGCAATTTTTACATGTTAAAAATAAACTTGCATTGTTTTAAGATATATATATATATATATATATATATATATATATAT
>VZQC01013540.1:586607-612095 GCA_009823505.1 Rhizomys pruinosus
GGTCTACAGAGCGAGTTCCAGCCCAGCTGAGACTAAAGGGAGACCTGTCTCAAAAAGACCAAAAAAAAAAAAAAAAAAAAAAAAGATTGCTTCAAAAGTTCAAAGTCTCTTATCTGTGGGCTCCTGTAAATGACAAACAAGTTAAATCTTCTTATCTCAAAAGGAAAGAATGGGGCACAGGAGCCATCAAATAAAAGCAAAGCCACAGTCTAGTAGTGTGAATCATTGCTCTATAGCTGAGCGTCACACACTTGGGACTTGCTCACGATCTTCTGGGCTCTAAGCATCATGAGCAGTTACACTTCTCCAGCTCTGCCATCCACAGCACACACAACTTGTCTCACAGGCTCAAACCAGCTCCACTTCACATCTGGCACTGTCCTTAGTAGATGTCCCATGGTCCGGGCATCTCCAATACCCTGAGGTTTCCAGCCCAGCTGAGGCTGCCTCTTTCCCAATGGCCCCTACTAGCCTCACTTCATAGACACAATCCTGCCTTACAGTGCCAAGACAGCCACTCTCCTTCCATCACCCCTTCAATACTGTATCTCTCCTGCCTTCGAAACTAGTAATTCCGGGGCTGGAGAGATGGCCTAGTGGTTAAGAGCACCAACTGCTCTTGCAGAGGACCCGGATCAATCCCCAACACCCACATGGCAGCTGAGAACCATCTTTAACTCCAGTTCCAGGGGAATCCGACACCTTCTTCTGACCTCCGCAGCATTGCACGACACAGGGGCACAAACCTACATACAGACAGTACATTCATACACGTACAAAAATAAATTTAAAAACAATAAAATAAAAATAAAAACCAAAAAGTAAGCCAGGCATCCTAATGCATGCCTTTAATCCCAGGAGTCTGGAACCGGGGGCAGAGAACTGTCAGATCAACTGGGGTTACACAGAGACCCTGTCTCAAAAAGACCAATAAATAAATAAATAAATAAAAAGTTAAGAAGTACCCAAACCCCATTGCTTCCTAATTGTTTTACTGCCTTAACTCTTACCTGTGCTTCGGGGTTACATGCACCTAGTTTATTTATTTATTTATTTATTTATTTATTTATTATTTATTTATTATTCATTTATTTATTTATTTGTATGAATGTACTGTCTGCATGTAGGTTTGTATACCCGTGTCGTGCAATGCCGCAGAGGTCAAAAGAGGGTGTCCGATTCCCCTGGAACTGGAGTTAAAGACAGTTCTCATCCACCATGTGGGTGCTGGGGATTGAACCCGGGTCCTCTGCAAGAGCAGTCGGTGCTCTTAACCCCTAGGCCATCTCTCTGGCCCCTACTTTTTTTTTTTATGTGTATGGGTGTACAGTCTGCATGTAGGTTTGTGCACCCATGTCATGCAAAGCCACAGAGGTTAGAAGAGGGCATTGGATTCCCCTGGAACTGCAGTTAAAGACAGTTCCTAGCCACCATGTGGGTGCTGGGAATCGAACCTGGGTCCTCTGCAAGAGCAGTCAGTGCTCTTAACCACTGAGCCATCCCTCCAGCCCCACGTGCACCTACTTTTCATTCTGTTCTTCTGAGCATCTCTTCCCAGCCTCAATACTATCTCATTGCAAGCCCCAAATCAAACTATATAGAAGCACTTACATCATGGAAATTAGCCAGAGCTACAAATCAGGGCTCTTCTGTTTTCTGGAGAGCAGGTGTTAAACATCGACCAGCCCAGTGCTAGAAAAATGAGGCCCTAGGAGGTAGTAAAAGACGGTGTTAGGAAGTTCTGGCAGACTTCCTCAAATGAGCCTCTAACTCAGGCAACATATTTGCTGATTCATTCAAATGCACTTCTAAGCAGTGTTGAAATCCCAATACACAAAATGCACATGTCTTGCCTTCCTGGGGTTTAGATTCTAGCAAGGACTGATATTAATAAAACATTTAAAAAGCAATTCACATGGTAAGCTAGATGAAAACCTGACCTGGAGAAAGGTAGCAGTGGAAGGTTCCAGGGAAGTATAAGCCAGGGTTGGGAGAGCTGCTGAACATTTTAAATAGAACGGTTTGAGCTGGAGAGATGGCTCAGAGGTTAAGAGCACTGGCTGTTCTTGCAGAGGACTCAGGTTCAAATCCCAGCACCTACTTGGTAGCTAACAACCATCCATAATTCCAGTTTGTTCAATAAGGCATCAAAAGGAAGACTGTGGGGGGGAGGGGGACTGAATGAGAGAAGGGAGTGGCAGCATGCAAGGTCGGGGAGAGAAAGGACGGAGCAGGATCTTATAAACTGTCTATTGACAGAAGCCGTGGGAGTCTCTGGTAGAGAACTGATGTCTGTTTTCTACTTCGGTAACAAAATGTCTTAGACTGGGGAATTACATGTTTGTTTTTGTTTGTTTTGAGGTTTTTGGGTTTTTTTTTTGTTTTTGTTTTTGTTTTTGGTTTTTCGAGACAGGGTCTCCTTGTAACCCAAGCTGGCCTGGAACTCACTCTGTAGACCAGGCTGGCCTTGAACTCACAAAGATCCGCCTGCCTCTGCCTCCCAAGTGCTAGGATTAAAGGCGTGCGCCACCACGCCCGGCTTGTTTTGAGGTTTTAAGGTTGGGGGTTTTGTTGTTGTTGTTTGGTTGATTGGTTTGGTTTTTTTGAGACAGGGTCTCCCTGGGGCCCCAGAAGGCCTGGAACTTACTATGTAGACCAGGCTGGCCTCAGTCTCACAGAGATCCTCCTGTCTCTGCCTCCCAAGTACTAGGATTAAAGGTGCACACCACCATGCCCAGCACGTAGTGAGGACGTTAATGCTGGGTAACAACTCGGCAGAAAGCATCACATTGGTGAGACCAACAAAAGGCCTGAGCTAAGTCCTATCCCCCTCCTTATACAGTGACAGGTCCATCGTGGGGGCCCCCATCCTCAGAACCTCATCAAATCCTAATTTCCTTCCTAAATCCCCACTTCAAAATTCCACTAGTATATGGATCTGGGGTTTAAGTTTCCAACACACGGATTGGGAGAGAATCCCCATTCAATCCATAGCAAATGGCATGATTCACTGATGTCTCTGCAATATCACTCTGACAGCTGAGTTGAGAACAGATTGAAGCAGAGGCCCCCACTGAAAACAACTTCGAACGCTGCTGTCCCAGAGAGGTAGAATCCAGCCTCCCACCCTCCCAACAGCCTTCAGCTACGTGAACATGCATCCCACTTACTCTTACAATGTTATCTTTCAGTGACCACATTTTAATCCCTACTCTGTAAGAAAACCAAAAGCTAAAAAGGAGGAAACAGGCACAGACCTGAGGGTTACAATTTCCCAGTAAATAAGGGGAAAAAACTAAATTGCAAATTGCGTTTCTGACAGTCAGGGAAATTAAGTGGACTCAAGCGGCCTTAGGAAGAAAAAGCTAATATTTGGTAAGTTAAAAATAACACCACCATGCAGAGTGTGCTGGAATAATTAGCCTTGAAAGGGGCTGCCCTGGTGATCTCATCACGTTTCCTCCGTTGACTTTCTGAGGAAAGCCATGGCAGGTGAGTAATAGAAACTGCTCCATCACCGGGCACGATGGTCTGGTTTTAAAGCCTATAATTTAATGCTGAAGTAAATGACTTATCCAAAAACATCAGGATCAATTAGGTGATCATAAAGAAAGGAAAATGGCATGCACTGTTGTCCGGGAAACAGCTCTCCTGGGATGTTCCACTGAGTGAGTCCTTTACTGCATGTCACGACCATGAATTGCCAGTATCCCTGGACACCCACCAAACACACAGGGTAGAGACTGTGAAATTTAACTTTTTTTTTTTTTTTTTTTTTTCTTTTTGAGTCAGGGTTCCACTACAGCCCCAGTATGTAGAACAGGCTGGTCTTGAAATCACAGAGATCCACCTGCCTCTGGCTCCCGAGTGCTAGAATCAAAGGCGTGTACCACCACACCCAGCCCAAGACTGTGTTGTTTAGATTGTACACCACCATTCCATGTAGAGACAGAAAGGTTGGAAGAGTCTTTTTTTTCTTTTTTTTTAATTTATTTATTATTTTTAATGAGTATGAGTGTACTGTCTGCATGCAGGCTAGTGCACCCATGTCATGCAATGCCACGGAGGTCAGAAGAGGGTGTCGGATTCCCCTGGAACTGGAGTTAAAGATGGTTCCCAGCCACCATGTGGGTGCTGGGGATCGAACCCGGGTCCTCTGCAAGAGCAGTCGGTGCTCTTAACCGTTGAACCAACTCTCCAGCCCCAAGTTTTTTCTTAAATTGGCATAAGGAAAGCAACCACCCACTACTTGGAGGATGAAGCTTTGCAGCAGGCTATTTTTTTTTTTATTCTGTCCATTCACTTGAATGAGCAAAAACAAAAACCAATTACCCTTCAAGATCAAAATCTTCAGACGCCTCGAGAAACTGTTCTAATTTGATTTTGGAATTACAGCTGCCTTCCTAGCACCCTCCCCACTGGTGTCAAATGCAGTCAAATTTAAGACATTGCCAAGTAATGGAAAGTTCCTCAGCTCTTTCTCTTTCAACCATCTTCTGTTTCCAACCATTATTGGATCATTTTGTGGGTGAGACGCAAACACACGTATCAGTGGAATGGTCCATAGCTCATTTTGACCTATTTCCTCACCCTTTTTATTGACCTTCATCCCCTGACCTTATTCTATTGAAGGCTGAAACTTTAATTCCATGAATACAATAAAAATAATTAAAACTGACTCCCCTTTGGAATGAAGTCATACTGTTGAATTTACTCTCCATTACAGATGACTTAAACCATTCTGGTTGGCTCTGTAATATAATTAGAACAAGTTTTCAAGTCAGGGCATCACAGTGGTCACAGTAGAGCTTTTTTTTTTTTTTTTTTTTTTTTTTATTTTTTTTTTTGTCTTTTTGAGTCAGGGTCTCCCTGTAGCTCCAGCTCTGCGTCCCACGTGCTGGGATTACAGGCGTGCCCAGCCTACAGAAGAGCTCTTAAACTACACTGTTCCTTCCCCTCTTCAGCTGACTGCTGCTCTGACCCTGCCTGGTTTCTAGGCACCCTGCCTGGTAATCACCAAGGATGATTCAGCTTCCTGCCCTTAGCACCATCTAGTTCAAGATCTCAGAAGCCATCCTCTGCAGAAAGGTGAATGTAAGACCTGAAACTGTTGGAGGAGAAAGTGGAGGGAACACTTCGAGACAGTGGCATAAAGAAAGCCTTTCTGAAAAGGAATCCAGTCACTCAGGAAATAATGCCAACAACTGAGACTTCATGAAAGTGAAAAGTTTCTGCACAAGAATGAGTGTCAGTGGAGTTCTCAACCACAAATGGGACATCCATAACCACACACACACACACACACACACACACACACACACACACACACACACTCAAGGACTATCTCAGAAGAGGAACAGAAAGACTATAAGAGTTACCCAGGGAACAAACTGCGGAAAGGAGGCGTGTAGATTGTAAGGGCTGTGGAGAGATAGGGGTGAATCATAGAACTATAGAAACATGGCTGGACACTGATTGAGCACATGCCTGTGCATACAAGCTTCTCCAACTGGACTATGGGAACCTTGGTTGTTCAAATTGGACATAGATACTTGCAAATGCACCAATTACTTAAGTGTTATGACATACTGAGTAAATCATTGTTATCTGCAAACAACTGTGTCCGTTGAGTGGTAAAAAATCCCTTAAAATAAAAAAAAATAAAGAAAAATAAAGAAATTCAACAAAACAAAAGTTCCTGGTCATATTCAATGATGCCATCCAAATAATATTACTTAAAATTTGCTGCATGAGTTCATGCATACTGGGGCAATGTGTTGTACACTCCCCTTTAAAAAAAATTATTTATTGATTCTATTGTAGTTAAAAAAAAAAAAAAAAAAAAAAAACTCAGTAAAAAAAAAAAAAAAAAAAAAAAAAAAAAAAAGAGTTAGAAGTCATGCTGGAGAGACAGCTCAGCAGTTAAGAGTGCCAACTGCTCTTACAGAGGAACCAGGTTTGATTCCCAGCACCCACATGTTGAATAAGAACCATTTTTAAGCCAGGCATGGTGGTGTATGTCTTTAATCCCAGCACTCGGGAGGCAGAGGCAGGTGGATCTCTGGGAGTTCAAAGTTAGCCTGGTCTACAGAGTGTGCTCCAGGCCAGCTGGGACTAAAGGGAGACACTGTCAGGAAAAAAAAAAAAGGAGTTAGAAGTCCAGCCCAGGATGGTGGTGTATGTCTCTAACCCCAGCACTTGGGAGGCAGAGCCAAGCAGATCTCTGTGAGTTCAAGTCCAGCCTGGTCTACATAGTTCCAGGACAGCTGGGGCTACAGGGGGACCCTGTCTCAAAAAGATTAAAAAAAAAAAGTCAGAGGTCTGGGGCTCATCAGTTAAGAGCACACTGGCTGTTCCTGCAGAAGACCAAGTTGAATTCCACCACCCACATGGCAGCTAACAACCATCCATTCTACAGCTCCAGTTCCAGGGGATCCAAGGCCCTCTTAGGCACTGTACAACACGGGTGCACTTACACACATGCAGGCATAACACTCATACACATAAAAAATAAAATAAGGGGCTGCAGAGATGGCTCGTGGTTTAGAGCACCGACTGCTCTTGCAGAGGACCCGGGTTCAATTCCCAGCACCCAAATGGCAGCTAAGAACTGTCTTTAAGCCTGGCCTGGTAGTGCATGCCTTTAATCCTAACACTCAGGAGGCAGAGGCAGGTGGATCTCTGTGAGTTCAAAGCCAGCCTGATCCACAGAGTGAGCTCTAGGCCAGCTGGGGCTATAGGGAGGCCCTGTCTCAAAAAGACCAAAAAGTAAGTAAATAAATAAATAAAATTAATTAACTAATTAAAAAAAAAAAAAAAAGAAAGAAAGACCCAGAAGTCTGAGAAGAGCAGGGCAGAAGTGTCTTCTGAGCATGACAGGCCTCTGTCACTTGTGAACGCAAAGCAGCGACCTACACAAAGTCAAGCCAGTCAACATTCCAGCATGGAGGGTGAGGGGGCTCATGAGCTCCCACCATAACCAAGGAGCTAGGTACAGTCAGTGGCTTCTAGCAAAGGGAGAGTCAGTTTTATTTAAGGGTGTGGTTGGTTAAAGGTGAGCCTGGTAGGTTAGCCAGGCTCCAGTTGGCTGCCTGACACCCAGGAGTACATGGACAGCACAAACTGGAATCAGCGAGTTACTTTAAATTAAAAAAAAAAGAAAGAAAGAAAAGAAAAAGGACACAAAGTTGGGGCGTCAGAGGGGTGCTAGTGAGTCTGGAAGGAAGAGGAAGGGGATAAATGTGATCAAAATACATTATATGAAATTCTCAAAGAATAAATAAAAATAGCTTCTAAAAATAATAAAGGGATTAAATTTATCTTGAAATACTTGAAAAATTAAATATTAGAAAACTGTACTTGAAGACAATGTCATGCTGTAGGTAAGGGATAAGTTCAAGTTGCAAGAAATACAAGAAGGAACCACTGAAATACCCTTGTAATTAATTAAGGAAATGGATGGAATTGGATGGATTTAACTATCGTGCCTAAATTTGAACTGTCAAAGTTTTGCCTATTGTGGTAGTAAAGGAAAAACAGAACAGTCTCCTTATAGAAGAGTCAATGGGGCTGGAGAGATAGCTCAGCGGTTAAGAGCACCGACTGCTCTTGCGGAGGACCCAGGTTCGATTCCCAGCACCCACATGGTGACTAAGAACCATCTTTAACTCCAGTTCCAGGGGAATCCGATGCTCTCTTCTGACCTCCACAGTATTGCATGACACGGGTGCACCAACCTACCTGTAGACAGTACACTCATACACATTAAAAATAATAAATTAGGTTTGGGATATACAGGCATACAGCTGCCTCTGCTGCACAGTATTTCCAGGCAGGCAGGGTGTAGCTTGACTCAGAGAGACCCATATTTGCTTTATTGATTGAGTGGCCTTTGGTAACACTCTCTGGTATTCCAGAGGCCATCTGTACACTTGCATGTGTGGTCTCAATACATCTTTCCCATGTTAATGTCAGGTCTTCGGCAGCAGGGCCTTATTGCCTCTCTTCTTGCAGGTATCCCAGTTTAGAGGCAAGGAACCTTTACCTTTTGTGGGGCCTTGGATCCCCTGGCCAACATCTCCCTGGTAGGATAATCCATTGCTGATGTCAGAGCTCCTGTATTAATATATTTTGCTTAAGCACATAGCTTAAGGACTTTGGTATTACATTTGGTTCTGAACAGAGAATAATCCTTTTCACAGTTCTTATGTCTATTAGTCAATTAAAGAAGGCAGTTTTACCGGTTTTATAAGAGATTACCTCTATAATAGTTGTCTCCAATTTGCAGTTGGAGAGCGACCTCATCATTATCATATTTCTCCTTTTTCTGTGAGGGGGAGGCAAGAAAGTCTCTTATATCAAAACCTTGCGGCACCTAGAAGGTAAGTTTCATTAGGACTCATTATAAATAGTTGTTATAAGTAGGATCCACAGAGGGGTTTGATGTTTATAGCAATCTGAGGCTTTTCTTCCTTTCGATGTTCAGACAGGTCAACCTTTCAGTTGGCACTTTCTGGTGTATCCTACTCAATGCAAAGCTGTATCTTTTCTTTCTCAGCCATTAAGTTGGTGACATTTTGTCTTGTTGGGACCCACAAATCTTTTCCCGTAGTTAGTTTGGCTCTCTCCTTGGAGGAATAACCCATGGCTGATGCCACAAGCTTACATCCTCTACAGGTTAGGAGATGTTATAAGCCACAGTAAGACCCTGTCATATTTAACAGGAAAAAATGTAATTCATGGATTAACATATCCAAACATGTGTCTATGCTAAAGTAACCTACCATAACTATTAGTGCTGCTTAAATACCTATATATCTAATTGCTTGTTCTTCATTAGTAGGATCGAAAGGTTATTCCTGGACAAACTGTCAGCCCATGAAAGGAAACAGCCAGAATTGACCAGAGTCCAAGTCAACAGCTCCAGAGAGAGTGGACTGTTTTACCTCTCATCCACCTGTGCCCCTTTTCTAAGCCTAGGGAACAACCTGCGGAAGAGGGGGCGTGGTAGAATGTAAGGGCTGCGATTGGGGTGAATGGTGAAACTACAGCAATGTAGTCTGGACACTCATTTGATCAACTTGATTGAACATACAACCCCTCACCCCCTGCTGGATGGTGGGGCTGTGGGGGTTTGGGCACAATAGCCTGCAAATTGGTTTCATATGAAGGATGCTTGTACTCATGGATCATCACTTATAGCTAAAAAATGAAAAAAAAACTGAGAGAAAGATGCAGGACAGTTATGGCAAAATGCATGATCTGGGATGGGGTGGGGGAGGGGGGAAGGGAAAGGGAAATATGCCTGATCTGAATTGGAAAATGATGTATGAAATGCACAAAGCACCAATAAAAAAAATAATAATAATAATAAATTAATTTTTAAAAAAATTGAAAAAAGAAAAGAAAAAAATTGTTAGCATTGTCTTTAAAGTCTGTGATGTTATAACAAAGTCTTGTTATGCATAGCCAGGTCCAGTTAAAGGCACGGCCGCCTTCATGACTGGTGAAAGCTGAAGCAGATGACTTCAAGGAGCCCCTGCCCATGAAGAACAATTTAATTCAAGCGTGTGTGAGATCCAATGGCCCGTGTGCTTTATAAATGAGCCAGGGGAATAAAAGCCAATGATGCCTATAATCTCAGCACTCAAAAGGCTGAAGAAGGCAGGTTATGATTTCAAGGCCAGCCTGGCCCACTGAGGGAAATCCTCAAAAGAAAAAGGGAAATAACTAAGGAATATAAAGAGAGAGACGTTTATAAATGCAGATTTTCAGCCAGTCAGCCACCTGGGTTTGATTTTAGACATCATGAGATTACTTTTTGTTAGGTTCATTTTGAGGGGAGACTCAATCCATAAAGGAGAAAATATCAGGACTCCAATGAAAAAGGAAGTTAGTTTTATTTCAGGCATGGCGGCTGGCCTGCCTGTGTCAGGATTAGGATGACCCCAGAATGGCAGTTTTATACCTAGGCACACAAGGAAGAGAGTTTACAAGGAGGGATTAGGGCAGAGGTGGATATGTGGCAGGGATCAGTAGAAGCATCTTGAGATCAACCGAGGCTTGTGACCTGTATCAATCAGTAGGAGCCTGATTGCAGCAACTTTCTCGGAACTTCTACCTCAGTTGGCTTCCTGGAAAATCCCCAACTTAGGTGGGCTTACAACCTTACACTTTTTATTTTGTAAAATCAAATGTTTGTTCATTTTTAGAAAAATGTTAATTTTTATCAGTCTTTAGTGGTGTATGAGTTCATGGACTCTTTTGCCCTTTAACAGCACACAAATTGTATATTTATTTTCTGAGCATAGCCCCTCTTCCTCCTCCTCCTTCTCTCCCTGCTCCTTCTTCTCCTTTTCCTCCAGGCCCTCATCTTCCTCTGCAGAGAACTCATTTGGTGATATGGCACACAGTGCTGTCTTCAAGACAGATCAGCAAGTCTTGTACGCGCACATTATTTTCTCATACACGAGGTGCCCTGAGGAGCCACTGGGCACATCTCCGGCCCCTTCCATCTCACCAGTAGCTGGAGAGGAGTCCGTGACATTGCAAGATGTGCCCTCTGCGTATAGGCAATTTTTCTCCTGAGGAAGACAGCTGTCCAAGACATTTACATGGATGGTCTTATTCTTGCATGTGCTAGAAGACACAAAGGAGAAGTCGCCTGTGAGTCCCTTATTGTTGAAGACCTTCTTATGGGTCTTTATGTCCTCTTCCTCCACCTTATGGAATCACTGGGAACATCTGGTAGGTAGAATCTTCCTTTACTTTGACTATGAACTTTGATCTACAGCATTTGTGAGTGGAGTTCAGGCATCACTTGCCTGAGCCAAGTTTCTCATTTTATCTTTTCTTGAAATATTCTCCAGGACCCAAGGCTTGTCTCTGTTAAAGTTGACATTTCAGCAGATATACATCTCCTGTTGTCTCCAGAGGAAACCTCAGAGTCTTCTGTGTATATCTTTCTGAACTCATGCAGGTTAAGTTGGCAAATGGAACTCAAAAAAAGAAAGAAAAAGAAAGGAAGAAAGAGAGAGAGAGAGAGAGAGAGAGAGAGAGAGAGAGAGAGAGAGAGAGAGAAGCTTCTCTACAGCTAGGGAGATAGCTCAGTTGATAAAGCATTTGCCATGCAACTATAAGGACCAGAGTTTTCAGATCCTTGGAACCCATATAAAAACCAGATGTAGCTGGGCATGGTGGCACATGCCTTGAATCCCAGCACTCGGGAGACAGAGCAGATGGATCTCTGTGAGTTCAAGGCCACCCTGATCTACATAACTACATAACGAGTTCCAGGCCAGCTGGGGCTACAGGGAAGCTTTGTCTCAAAAAGACAAGAAGAAAGAAAGAAAGAAAGAAAGAAAGAAAGAAAGAAAGAAAGAAAGAAAGAAAGAAAGAAAGAAAGAAAGAAAGAAAGAAAAAGGAAGGAAGGAAGGAAGGAAGGGAGTCTAATGAAGTGAACAGACAGCTCTCAATAGATGAAACACAAATGCCCCAAGAAACACATGAAAAAAAATGTTCAAAATAACTGGCCATCAGGCGGATCTTTGTGAGTTCAAGTCCAGCCTGGTCTACAGAGTGAGTTCCAGGACAGCTGGGGCTACAGGGAGACCCTGTCTCGAAAAGACAAAAAATAAATAATAAATAAATAAATAACTGGCCATCAAAGGAATACAAATTAAAACTGTACTGACTTATATTGTGAATCCCTAGACAGGTCCTAAAACCTACCACTTATTGTCAATCTTTGGATTTTTGATATATGATGGTGGGCATGTATACATATTTTAGAGTAACATAAAATTAAAATGGAAAAATGTGAATCAAGAAATATGATATGGAAATAACATACAGTATGTTTTTAGGAGAAACAATTTTAGTATAGGTGTGATGTAGCAGGCTGGTGTAGCTTAACCTTTCTGGGTGCTAAACAATCATAGTTAATGCCCATACCAATTTGGCCAAGGGTCCTAAGAGATAACTTTGTTCCTTGCCCTCAGAGGTCAACTAAGTCTCAGGGGACTATGCATAGGGGCATCTCTTGAAATGTCCTGCAAATGTGAGTCACCAGTCTTCCTCTGTAGGGAGATCTTGGAGATCCACTAATGGGACTTTGGCCAGTGTCCAGTCTATGAAGAGGAAAGTCTGCTCATGCTTCAAAAAGGGAAGCATAGGCTAGCAAGACCTGATTTTGTCTTCGAGTAGATGGAACTGGTAAATGAAAAGCTGAAAGGAGCCAGGGGTCCCCCCCCCCAAAAAAAAAAACCCTAGTGACCCCTGAGGACCAGATCCTCAACTGATCTTGAGAAAACAAAAACCTTGGTTAATCTGGGCTGAGTGGCCTTAAGCATCCAAAAGGAAAGTAAAACAGAAAAAATAATCAGTAAGGCCTGAGAAATTGTACTTCAGATAGAAAACTTGAGATCTTAGGAAAAAAATAAAATAAAACAAAATGCAAAAAAGGTACATTAAAAATACATCAACTTGCTATGCAACATAGCACTGTTATAATATTTCTTTTTACCTGCATACAGCTCTACTGTTAAAATATGAATCCCTAAACATGTTTTGGAACTAACCTATAGTTTATTTTCAGGCACCATAATTTTGATATATGTGTGGCATTATAGATACATATTTTGGAGCAATGCAAATTAGAGGGAACAACAAAAACAAAAAGACCAGTTCAGAGACTGAAACAGTAAACTTCTGCATCGAAAAACTTTAAAAAGACTGAGAAAAAGGATTGCATGAGCTCTGGTGGGGTGGGGGGCGTAGAAGGGGGAACGGGTCTAAATTTGACTAAGAAATGGGGGGCTGGAGAGATGGCCTAGCGGTTAAGAGCACTGATGCTCTTGCAGAGGACCTGGGTTCGATCCCCAGTACCCACATGGTGGCGAAGAACCGTCTGTAACTCCAATTCCAGGAGAACTCCAGTTCCAGGGGAATCCGAGACCCTCTTCTGACCTCCACAGCACTGCACGACACGGGTACACAAACCTACATGCAGACAGTACATACACATACAAAAATAATAAATTTTAAAAAAAATTTAAAGAAGTGTTGTATGAAATGTACAAAATTTCAATAAAAAAAACTTTTAAAACTACTGAGATGCCACTTCACTCCAATCACAATGCCTATCATCAAGGAAACAAATAACAAATTCTAATAAGGACTGGACAAAAGGGACTGTAAACTAATCTAGCCACTTCAGAAATCAGTATAGAGGTCTCTCAGAAAAACACAATTATGTTTACCATACGGCCAGCAGTACCACTCCTGCTTATTTACACAAAAGACTCAAAGTCAACATATTGCAGAGATATTTGCACAACAATGTTTATTGAAGGACTATTTTTTTTTATTCACAATTGCTAAGTTATACAACCAACCTAGGTGACCAAGAAGAGAAGAATGGAGAAAATGTGGTATATATTATATATATTCAATCATATATTTTCAGTTGTGTATGTATATACATACACAATTAAATTTTTCACCCATAAAGAGTGAAATTATGGGGGCTGGAGAGATGACTCAGGGGTTGAGAGCACTGGCTGCCCTTGCTGAGGACCTGGGTTTGGTTCCCAGCACCCACATGGCAGCTACGAATCTTCTGTAGCTCCAGTTCCAAGGATCCAACACCATCTTCTGTCCCCCATTGGCATTGCACCACACGGGTCTACAACACAGGTGCACATGCAGGCAATACATTCATGCATGTAAAATAAAAATAACTCAATTTAGGGGCTAGAAAGATGGCTCAGCAGTTAAGAGCACTGGTTGCTCTTGCAGAAATCCCAAGTTTGAATCCCAGAACCTACATAGTGGCTAACAACTGTCTGTAACTCCAGTTCCAGGGGTGCCTTCTTTCTGTTCCCCACAAGAACTGCACGATATAGGTGCACTTACATGTATGCAGGCAATACACTCATACACATAAAATAAAAATAAGCCAGAGCCGGGCATGGTGGCGCACTCCTTTAATCCTAGCACTTGGGAGGCAGAGGCAGACAGATCTCTATGAGTTCAAGGCCAGCCTGGTCTACAGAGTGAGTTACTGGACAGCTGGGGCTACAGGGAGACCCTGTCTTGAAAAGACCAAAGAAGAAGAAGGAGGAGGAGGAGGAGGAGGAGGAGGAGGAGGAGGAGGAGGAGGAGGAGGCAGCCAGGTGTGGTGGCATGTCTTTAACCTCAGCACTTGGAAGGCAGAGGCAAGCAAATCTCTGTGAATTCATGGCCAGCCTGGTCTACATAGCAAGTTCCAGCCCAGCTGGGACAACAAGGAAACGGTCTCAAAGAGACAAAATTAATTATCTAATTAATTAAATTTAAAAAAAAAATGAAACAACAGCTGAGCACGGTGGCGCACACTCAGGAGGCAGAGGCAGGCGGATCTTTGTAAGTTCAAGGCCAGCCTGGTCTACAGAGTGAGTTTCAGAACAGCTGGGGAAGACCCTGTCCTGAAAAGACAAAAAAAAAAAAAAATGAAAGTATGTCATTCATAGGAAAATGGACACAACTGAAGACAATCATATTATGTTAATTAAGCCAGTCTCAGAAAGACAAATACCATATTTTCTCTCATTTTGTTCTTATATTTTGTAGATACAAAAAAACAAATCACATGTGTGTAAGTAGAAGCCAAACTCTTTAGGCCACGGTGCCACCAACCTGCGGTGGTGGGCCGTGTGCAGCCAAGGATAGCGAAGATAGCCAAGGATAGTGCCAAATGTGTCCCAACATAAAATTAAAAACTTGAAACATTGCAATTTTTTTTTAAGACAAGATCTCACTATGAAGTCCTGGCTTGCCTAGAACTCACTATGGAGACCAGTCAGGCCTCAAAGTCATAAAGGTCTGCCTGCTTCTGCCTCCTGAGGGCTGGGATTAAAGGTGTGAACCACCACACCCAAATTATTGTGAGTTTTTGTTGGTCTTTTTGTCTTTGTTCTGTAAGTTTATTGTGCTGTTCTTAAGCCTGAACGTTAACAACATCATGTCACAATATCAGTCAGCTGACTGAGCAACCATAGTGACAGGAGCAAAGCAGCTGCTTGATTGTCCCCGCTTCCCCTCCCCCTTCCCTTCTCCGGCTGACTTCTCCGGCCCTGCACTCCACAGTTCCGGTCCTGCCAAGTCCCAGAAACAAGAGGAAGAGAACCCTGCGGAGGTGACCGGAGAGGAGAAGCAGGACACACAGGAGAAAGAAAGTATTCTTCCCGAGAGAGCTGAGGAGGCAAAGCTAAAGGCCAAATACCCCAGCCTAGGACAAAAGCCTGGAGGTTCCGACTTCCTCATGAAGAGACTCCAGAAGGGGCAAAAGTCTTTGACTCGGGAGACTACGACATGGCCAAAGCCAAGATGAAGACTAAGCAGCTGCCAAGTGCAGGATCAGACAAGAACTCGGTGACTGGTGACCACACCCCTACCCCACAGGATCTGCCCCAGAGAAAGTCTTCAGTGGTCACCAGCAAGCTTTCGGGGTAACCTGGGCCCCTCTCCTCCCCTTCATCACCCACTGGACTTTTATATATTAGGAAGGGAATGGGCACCTAGTCAGAGCTCAGTTTGCTGCCAGGGAAAACATTTTGCTGGGGGCTGAAGGTTGAAGAGGCGCTCTGAGGTCATTTCTTTGGTTAAATTGAACCCTCCATACCTTCACTGTAGTCCAGGTAGGGACCCGGAAATAGAAAGACTAAATAGAACTAAATGATGCTGCAACTTTTTCTTCTATGGGAAACCTGGAAGATGTGAGTTCTCCTTTTGGAAGAAAGTGTTCCCAAAGTGGTCAGGCTCTCACCTGGAGTACTGTGGCAGGTTTAATGTCCCAAAGCTAAGCTGACATGGTGGGAAAGTAGAGTGAACGAGGCATGCTTTCTGTGCTTCTAAGTGTGTTGTCCCTTAGGCCACCGTGCTTTATGTTTCCATAAAGAGAACCCTCAGAAAAGGGAAGTATTTTGCTTTCTTAAAACTACAGGAGCCGGGAGTGGTGGCGCACGCCTTTAATCCTAGCACTTGGGAGGCAGAGGCAGGCTGATCTTTGTGAGTTCAAGGCCAGCCTGGTCTACAGAGTGAGTTCCAGGACAGCTGGGGCTACAGGGAGACCCTATCTCAAAAAGGACAAAACAAACAAACAAACAAACAAAACAAAAAAAACTACAGGGCCTGCTCTTTGTGAGTTCAAGGCCAGCCTGGTCTACAGAGTGAGTTCCAGGACAGCTGGGGCTACAGGGAGATCCTGTCTCGAAAAGACCCAAAAAAAAAAAAAAAAAAAAACTACAGGGCCTGCAAAACTTCCTTTGCTGAGTATCTTTCACAGTTTGCCCTGGTTCTCAAGGGATGTAAAGCTTGATGAATGTTATTTGTGAAAAATAGGTCCTTCTCTCTTCCAGTGTGCTGCTTTTGAAAGTATTATGGGATAATGGAAAGAACACTGGTATAGGAGTCAGAATATCTGGGTTCTAGTTCCATTCAGTGTTAGCAGTTGGGTATGTGTAGTGGGTCTTTAGCCTCTGAACTTCAGTTTCCTCACCTGTAAAAGAATGAAATAAAGCCAGGCATGGTGGCGCACCCCTTTAATCCTAGCACTAGGGAGGCAGAGGCAGGCAGATCTTTGTGAGTTCAAGGCCAGTCTGGTCTACAGAGTGAGTTCCAGGAAAGCTGAGAGCTACAGGAAGACCCTGTCTCAAAAAGACCAAAAAAAAAAAAAAAAGAATGAAATATGTATAAGATAATTCTGATTTTAAAATCCTATACCTGCCATAACTCTTCATCATAAAACCAAAAGTGAGGAAGGCCCAGGGCAAGCCTCAACTCTGTAAAAGTAGGAAAGGAGCAAAAAGGATGCTACATGAGAGAAAGAAATTTTGAAATGTTAAGTCTGTAAGTCCAAGCAGCAGAATCATAAGTACCATAGCCTTCTTGAGGGTTAAAGGGAAAAGAAAAACAATCCTGAAGAAGCTAGCCATGGAGGTTTCTTAACTCTACCCACTTTGCTGGGTCTAGAGCCAGGCCTTAGCTGGTAAAACTGGCAGCAGAGCCTGACAGGCCCAAGGAGACGTGCTCAGTCATGCTAATTTGGGACTCATACCCAGATGCAAGCAGGTGCTAGGCCTATTGTTAGTGAGTGGGAAGGAGGGTGAACTGAGCTAGCCCTAAGAGCTCAGTTCCACTGCACAGAGAAGCAGCAGGTTCTTAGCAGAAGGTAGAGAAAGGGTTCTAGGGAAGGAAGACTGAGAAGTCTGTCCAGCTAGGGGTCACTCACCCAGCTCTGAAAAAAATAATTATTAAAAAAAGAAAAAAAAAATCAATCAGTTATTGGCATTATTTCCTGAGAGAAGGCTTTCCTTTTCAGAAAGCCCTTCCTGTGCCTTTGTCTTGAAATGTTCCCCTACTTTTTCATTTAACAGTTTTAGGGTTCTAGGTCTTATATTCAGACCACCCTTCTGCAAAAATGGCTTCTGAGGTATTGAAATAGACCATACCAGGGCCAGAAAGAATAACACTTGGTGAATACTTATAACCATTAACTGGGCAGGGCCCAGGCCAGGTGCTAACCTGGGCAGGACAGTGTCTCAGAAATGAGGCAGGGTCAAAGCAGCAATAACAGAGATTGAGTGGAGCAGGGAGGGATGAGAAACATGCAGCATATACTGAATGAAAATGTCCTCAGCCAGGCCTGGTGGTACACGCCTTTAATCCCAACACTCGGGAGGCAGAGGCAGGTGGATCTCTGTGAGTTCAAGACCAGCCTGGTCTACATAGTGAGTTCCAGGACAGCTGGGGTTGTCTCAAAAAGACAAAAAAAAAAAAAAAAGTCCTTATATAATACAGTTCCACATGCAACAAATAAGCATAATGAAAAGTCTTTTCATTTAAATTTTTAAAAATAAAAGTGGTTTTTAACCTTGTTGGATATCTTAGTGTTAGTAATTCTTCCACGTATTTCTACTCATTAATTCAGTTCATTGAGCCAAATCCCTACTAGGAGCAAGGCATTGTACCAAACATAGAGTCAGTGGTTTGCAAACAGCTCCATCTCCTATTGCTCCGACAGTGAGCTGTTTTCTAACCTCACTGTTCCTGGGGACCCTGCAGTTCCAACCCTCTATCATTTCTCTTAGCAATGACATATTCTTCGTGCTGTTGTTGTTGTTGTTTTGTTTGGTCAGTTGGTTGACTGGTTGGTTTTGGTCTTCTTGAGACAGGGTCTCCCTGCAGCCCCAGCTGTCCTGGTACTCACTGTGTACACCAGGCTGGCCTCAAACTCAAAGAGGATCTGCCTGCCTCTGCCTCCCAAGTGCTGGGACTAAAGGCATGTCCACCATCTCCAGTGACCTATTCTATTTTATAGAGCTCTCTCAACTTTCTATGTCATCCTCCCACCTTACCTATCCTTTCCTCCAGCCCTCCTCCTTCAATAAAAAAACATTTCCAACAATCTTTTTATGTGCATGAGTGCTTTGCTTGCATGTGTTTAAGTTTACCATGTACATGCAATGCCCACAGAGGTCAGAAGAGGGTGTCAGATCTCCTGGAATTGGAGTTATTGATAATTGTTGGTGCCACGGAGGTGCTGGGAACTGAACCCTGGTCCTCTGAAAGAACTGCAATTGTTCTTTTTTTTTCCATTTCATTGCTCTATATATTTATTTTTAGCTCTGGGCATGGTGGCGCACACCTTTGATCCCAGCACTCGGGAGGCAGAGGCAGGCAGATCTCTGTGAGTTCAAGGCCAGCCTGGTCTATAGAGTGAGTTCCAGGACAGCTGGGGCTATAAGGAGACCCTGTCTCAAAAACACCAAAATAAATAAATAAATAAATAAATAAATAAATAAATAAATAAATAAATAAAATATTTATTTTTAGCTATAATTAGTGCAGAAGGAGGGGGCAAAAAGTTCACAGCTACACAAGTTCACATGAAGCACTACAGGGTAAAGGAAGTTGATATTTACCAATAATATCTTGGGGTCTTGGTGGATGCATTCCTGGGGGAGGTGGACCTCTAATTCCCGATAGAAAGGGTAGAAAGGGTCTCATTCCTGGAGACTGGGGTGGGGGGTGCCTACAGCTGTTCCTGGAGCAGAGGAAGGTAGTTGTTCAAACTCTACTTTGCCTTCAGTTGCTGTGATAAAATACTTTGAACAATACCAACTTGGGGAAGAAATGGTTTATTTACTTTATATCTCCCAGGATAACTTAGGGAGCCCAAGGTAGGAACTCAAGGTAGGAACCTGGAGGCAGGAGCTGAATGAAGCACAGGCCATGGAGGAATGCTGCTTACTGGCTTGCTCCCCTGGCCCATGCTCAGCCTACATTTTTTTTTTTGAGACAGGGTCTCCCTGTAGCTCCAGCTGTCCACCACACCCAGATAGCCTACTTTCTTATACAATACAGAACAACCTGCCCAGGGGTGGCACCACCACAGTGGGCTGGGCCCTCCTCCATCACTCAACAATCAAGAAAATACCCCACAGATATGGGCACAGGCCAGTCCAATGGAGGCCATTTCCTAACTGAGGCTCCCCCAAACCAGAGTGTGAAGTTGACACGAAAGCTATCCAGGCAAAATTGACCCCTTGTCAACTTGACACATGAAACACATCACTATTAAACTACAACCTTGCCATTTCTTGTCCCCAATATATGATGTTAGCATTAATATTACAACATAACCCTAAAGCCCCAGGGTCAAAAAAAAATCCAAACACTTTAAAGTTGCCAGTCTCTTTTAAAAATCTCTTTGCCAGGCATGTTTAATCCCAGCACTAGGGAGGCAGAGGCAGGCAGATCTCTGTGAGTTCAAGGCCAGCCTGGTCTATACATCTAGCTCCAGTCCAGCTAGGACTAAAAAGGAAACCCTGACTCAAAAAGACCAAAAAATAATTTAATTAATTAATTAAAATAAAAGTCTCTTAACTGTGGGCTGCTGTAAAATCCAAAACAAGTACTGTCTCATTTCAAAGGGAAGAATCGGGCACACCTAAACAAAACCTAAATCCAGCAAAGTAGCTCAAGGCTGAACACCTGGGATTCACTTACCATCTTCTGGTCTCCAAAAGGTTTCAGCAGCTCCACTTCCCTGACTCTGCCGTCCACAGCACACACAGCTTGTCCCACAGGCCCAGGCCGGCTCCATTCCACACCTGCTGCTGCCAGTGGTGGTCGTCCCAGGGTCCTGGCATCTCAGACCCTTAATACCTAATGGAGGGCTGTAAGCACAGGTGTGACGCAGGTTCTCTTGGTGACAATGCAAGCTTGACAGAAGCCCCACTAACAATCGATGGGTTCTGTTTTCCTTGGTGTTCCGGTGCTGCTTTAACAATGTCTCGGTGTCTCAGCTAAGAATGTGTGCCTCAGTTCTCCCTGAAAATCCACCACAAGAATGTGTACATCTGAGTACAGGTCACACTCTTCATTGTTCAGTGAGGCTGTCCTACATTTGATATGGATTTCCTCCTCTGGCACATGCTGTTCAGTAGTTCTCAGGTGTAAGCAATCCCTTGCTTGCTCCATCCCATCCCAAATGACCAAACATCAGGCATGTCCAGCTACTTTTCCTCTCTGCACAGGGCTTGCCTCCGCAGTTTAATCATGCTGCCTCTTGCCACAGTGAGTGTTCTTAACCACTGAGCAATTCTCAGCCACTTCAACAATATTTTTTTTAATTTTTAGGTTGATTCTAAATTCAAATCAACCGACATCTCTCCTAAGTCTATAATATCTGTCTCCCCACAGTCAAGAAAGAGAAATCTACACATTCTATAACCTTATATGACCCAAAACAATTGAGAACAAGTAAATTCCCACAGGCAAGCAGATCCCCAAAGGGAAAAGAACAGAAAGACTCATGTCCTCTTCCTCCTCAAACTCCCTCTTCAGTTAACCTATTCCCATTGTAGAGGTGGAATGTTAAGGAAAATTCCATCCTCCTGGCAATCAAAGAACTGAGTGGGGAATGTTGCCTCTAATACTGAATCCTATATTTTCAGAAGCAAATAAGAACTATGAAGAGCATCTGAAAAGGTGGCATAAGAAAGAGTGATAGTGTAGATAAGAAAAATGGCCAGAGTGAAGATCGAAGTTCAGATCCGCAGCACACACAGAAAAGGCTAGGCACGGCAGCTCGTCTGTGTAGCCATAGTGTTGGTGGAGGGACAGAGAGGAAGGGCACGGGTTCTCTGGCCAGCCAGCCTGGCTGAATCTGCTGCATGCCCCACATTCAGTAAGAGACTCTGCCTAAAAAAACAGGATGGAGAATAACAGAAGAAGACCTCTGGCCTCAACACACACTCAGATGCACAGGTATGCACAAATGTATGTACACAAGATATACTACACAAGGAAGAAAGAAGAAAGAAAGAAAGAAAGAAAGAAAGAAAGAAAGAAAGAGAGAGAGAGAGAGAGAGAGAGAGAGAGAGAGAAAGAAAGAAAGAAAGAAAGAAAGAAAGAAAGAAAGAAAGAAAGAAAGAAAGAAAGAAAGAAAAGGAAGGAAGGAAGGAAGGAAGGAAGGGGTAATGAAGGGAGGAAAGGAAGGAGATAGAGAGGAAGGGATGGAGGGAAGGAAGGAAAGAGAAAGGAGGGAAGAAGGAAGGAAGAAAGAAAGGAAAGAAAGGAAGAAAGGAAAGAAGGAAGGAAAGAGGAGAGTAGGAAATGCTCAGAGGAGGCCTCCCCTAAGGAAGACATTTGAGCAAGAGTCAATGAATGGGCAAGATACAAATCGAAGGAGCAACAAAGACAAAAGTTGTGAGAAGAGAATAAAATGTGTGAGATTGAGACTAGGAAGGTCAGTGAGGCTGGAGCAGTAGTATGGACCGAGTAATGTCCTCCCAAAAGATGCTCACACCCTGATCCCTAAGACCTGAGATTGTTACCTTAATAGCAACAAAGACTTTGCAGACATTGTTAAATTCATCTTGGAATGAAGTGGTTATCCTGAATTATCTATCTGGAACTAATGTAACCCCAAGAGTTCTTACAAGAGGTGGGCAGGTGAAGATGGGTTCATGAGCCAAAGACTCTGGGTAGCCTTTGAAAACTAGAAAAGGCAATGAGAGCCTGCGGAAAGCATACAGTCCTCCTGACATCTTGGCTTCAGCAGTTAGAACCTCCAACACTATACAGAAGTAGTTTATATTGTCTAGGTCACAAAAGTTTGTGGTAATTTGTTATAACAGCAACATAAAACTAATACGAGCCAAGTGATTGGGGAGAGAGTGGGAAAGATGAGATGCAAAAGCTCGTTCAGGACGGACTCACGCTGGTCCCTATAGGTCATGATACAGAGTTTAGGTTCCATGCTGATTGTACTTGGGGACCAGGGAAGTGAGTTAAATAAGAAGTAATTTTCTGGGGCTGGAGAGATGGCCTAGCGGTTAGGAGTGCCGACCGCTCTTGCAGAGGACCCAGGTTCAATCCCGAACACCCACATGGCGGCTGAGAACCATCCAGAACTCCGATTCCAGGAGAACTCCAGTTCCAGGGGAATCCGACGCCCTCTTCTGACCTCCACAGCATTGCACGACACGGGTGCACAGACCTGCATGCAGACAGTGCATTCATACACATACAGAAATAAATAAAATTAGAAGTAATTTTCTGTATGTGCTTTTGAGACAGGGTCTCTCTCTGTATCCCCAGGTGGCCTGTAACTTGCTATGTAGACCAGGTTGGCCTTGAACTCACAGATCTGCCTTCCTCTGCCTCCCATTTGCCGGGATTAAAGGCCTGTGCTGCCACACCTGTCTAAATAAATTTTAATCCCAGAGTACTGGGAATAAAGGTGCATGCCACCATGCTGGGATATTCATTTATTTTCTATGTATATGGGCATTTTGTGTGCATGTATGTATGAGCACTGTATGCATGCAATGCTTGCAGAGATCAGAAGAGGGTGTCAGATCCCCTGAAACTGTAGTTATGGAAGGTGGTTAGCCACCATGTGGGTGCTGAGAACTAAACCCAGGTCCTGTACAAGGCCAACCAGTGCTCTTAAGCACTGAGCCATTTTCTGAGCAGTAACATTCTTTTGACCTTGTACTTCAAATGGCTGGTATATAGAGAAAGAGTTGGGAACAAAAGATCAAGGAGAAGACTGTTGCAATAGCAGAACCAAGGTAGTAGCAGTAGAAAAAATGAAAAGCAGTCAGTTGTGGGCTACCATTAGAGATGAGGGGGTGGGGGCTTCTGGTGGATTATCTCTGAATTTTGAAGAAATAGGAATTGAGGAGGATTCTAATTCTAGGGTTTTTAACCAGAGACACAAAACTAAAACTGATAGATAACAGTACTGCTGCCTCTAATGAGGAAAGGTTCCTGGAAGCAGGATACAGGAAGGTGCTGGGGAAATCAATAGCTCTGTACTTACCAAGTTTGCCATGTCTAGACACCTAAATGGAAAGGCTAATTCAAAATGTGGATATTTAAGTTTGGAGAGTGGGGGAGAAATCTAGGCTGTCAATTAAATTTTGAGTCTGGTGGCTCTGCAACTGCAGACTGGAGAAAAGGATTTATGAGGAGTGTAGACAGAGGATGATCGAACCCAGAACCTTCTATTTATGAGGAGTGTACATAGAGAATGATAGAGCCTGGAACATTCTTCCCTTAAATGGGCAGCTGGAGGAGGAACCATTCACAAAAGAATGAAGAGCTAGTGATCAATGAAGAAGGAAGGAAACAGGGAAATTGGATGTCTCAGAATCTAGAGGGGAAATAGCATTTCTAGGGAGAAATGACCCACAAGGGAATTCTATACCCCAAAAAAGTCATTTCCAGCCACTGAGTCAGAGTCATCAAATCTGATTCATGACAAGAGTTCTGAGTCAGAGTCTCACTTAAAAAAGAAAAACAGGAGATCAGGGATTTCCCAAGACCAACTGAAGCACAGGTACCAGGGTGAGGGCTAAACAGGAATCCCCAACCCCCTTGCCCCACCAACTGGGATTGGTGAAGGAGTGTCCAAGTGGATTCTTTGGAGAACCTTCAAAAGAGAAAGGGAAGAGTGAGGTAGACGTCCAATAGAAAACCTAAAGCTTAGACAAGTCAACACTCCATAAGCAAGGAGAAAAGGAGAAAAACAAATCAATCAAACAAACAACGAAGGCATCTGAAGGAGGCAAGCAAGCAAGCCTTCAACACAGTGAAGAGGCATTTGGGATTCACATTGGAAGACAGGCAAAGAGAAACCCATATGCCTGGGACACAAAGAAGAGACAACTGGGAAAGGTGCAGGATAATTCCACACCAAGCTCTACCAACCCTGTGGAAGATTCCTACACTGGGATTCCCCTGGGGATGGCCCAGGACACAGATATCAGAAGTACAATTGTGGACATACTCAAAGAAATCAAAGACTATAAAGAGCAAGTCAGAGAACTTAGGAGAGAGAATGAAAAACTCAAGAAGGACCTAGAGAGAAAGAATGAAAAACTCCAGGAGGAAGTGGAAACACTGAAAAGATCCCATGTTGAAAAAGATAAGGAAACCAACCAGCGAAGCAAAGAGCTACAGGAAGAGATTGAGAAGCTCCAAAGGATGTGGAAATACTAAAGAAATCAGAAGAAGAAATTAAAAAGGAAATCAAACACTCATCCAATCAAGAGGAAAGGAATGGAAAAAGCCTCAGAAGCAGAATGGAGGAAGCAGAACAAAGAATATCAGACCTGGAAGATAACACAGAACAACTAAAAACCTCAAGGAAAGATTATGAAAAATTTAAAAATACACAAAAGTGGAACAACCAGGAGCTGTGGGACACTATGAAAAGATCAAACCTCCGCATCATAGGAATAGAGGAAGGAGAAGAATCCCAAGAGAATGGTATTGATCAGATCTTCAACAGAATAATAGATGAAAACTTCCCCAAACTAAAAAAAATTCAGTTCAGGCCTATATCCCCTTCCCTTCCCCCCACCCCACCCTACCCATCCCAGATCATGCATTCTGCCATAACTTTTCTGCATCTTCTCTGTTGTTTTGTTTTGTTTTGTTTTCATTTTTTTAACAATAAGTGATAATTTGTGAGTACAAGCATCCTTCAGGTAAAACGAATTTGCGAGCAGTTGTGCCCAAACCCACACAGCTCATGGGTCCCCCCATCCAGCAGGGGGGGGGCTTGTATGTTCAATCAAGTTGATCAAATGAGTGTCCAGTCTATATCATTGTAGTTTTACCATTCACCCCAATCGCAGCCTTACATTCTACCGACCCCCCTCTTCACAGATTGTTCCCTGCTTAGAAAAGGGGCACAGATGGATGAGAAGCAAAACAGTCTACTTTCTCTGGAGCTGTGTGTCTTGGCCTCTAGTCAATTCTGGCTGTTTTCTTTCATGGGCTGCCAGCTTGTCCAGGCATAACCTTTCGATCCTACTAATGAAGCACATGCAATTAGATATATAGGTATTTAAACAGTACATATATAGCCTTCGATCCTACTAATGAAGCACACAATTAGTATTAGGGTATTTAAACAGTACTAATTGT
>VZQC01013540.1:638318-702811 GCA_009823505.1 Rhizomys pruinosus
TGAGTAAGAGCTTTGGTAAAGTGGCAGGATACAAAATAACTCTAGAAAAATCCGTAGCCTTTCTTTACCCAACAACAAACAACTGGAGAAAAAAAAAAAAAAAAAAAAAACCTTCCCACTCACAATAGCTCAAAAACAATAAAAAATACCTAGGAACAAAACTAAACCAAAGACACCAAAATCTCTACAACAAAAAAAATTTCAAACCCTGAAAAAGGAAATTGGGAAGACATCAGAAGATGGACAAAACCTTCCCAGCCATGGATTGGGAAAATAAATATAGTACAAATGTCCATCCTACCCAAACTGTGTACAGATTTAATGCGATCCCAATCAAAATCCCAATGAGTTTCTTCACAGGCTTGAAAAAATAATCCTCAATTTAATTTCGAAAAACAAAAGACCAGAATAACCAAAGCAACCCTTCGTGAAACGAGACTACAGGGGGCTGCTATCCCGGACATCAAACTATACTAGGGCTATAGTCATAAAAACCGCTGGTACTGGCACAACAACAGACCCGTTGACCAATGGGAATAAAACTGAAGATCCAAACTTGAGCTATACAATTTCAGCCACTCATATTTGGAACACGGGGGCCCAGAAGACACCATGGAGGAAAAATAGCCTATTCAGCAAGTGGTGTTGGCAAAACCTGGTCACCAATTGTAGAAGAATGAAATTAAACCCCTATACGCCCTCTCACCTTTGTACAAAGGTCAACTCCAGATGGACCAAAGACCTCAACGTGAAAACCCCCAACTCTGGAGGTGATAGAAGAAGCTTGGCCGCAGACTACAAGCCTGGTGTAGGAAAAGGACTCCTAAATCAGACAGCAGCTGCACAAGAAATAAGATCGACAATTGTCAAATGGGACTCTTAAAACTCACAAGCTTCTGGACATCAAAGGAAGCAATAAAGGCAGTGAGGAGAAAACCCACGAGTGGGAGGAAACCTTCACAGCAGATACCATCTGACCAAGCATTAATTTCCCGAGTATACAAGCTACTAAAAAACAAAACGAAGAAAGAAAACAAATGTTCACTCAAAAAGATGGGGAAGATCTGAATCGAGACTTCACAGAGGAGGCTTTTTTAGAGATGGCCGAGAAAACACATCTAAGCACACTGTTCAAACATCTCTGATAATTTCAGGCAAGTGCAAATTAAAACCACTTGAGATATCGCCTTCTTCCAATAAGACTGGCTAGGATCAGGGAAACAGACTGAATCAACGCTTGAGAGGTTGCGGGGAAAGGGGAACCCTCATACACTGCTGGTGAGAATATAAACTTGTACAGCCACTATGGCACGCAGTGTGGAGAACCCTTAGATCAAAATGAGCCTTCCATTTGACCCGTCATACCACTCATGGGTATTACTCCACAAGACATCAACTTTAACTTGCAAAAGATACATGCACAGCTTTATTTTTTGCAGCTCAGTTCACAATACAAAAAGCTGGAACCAGCCAGGTGCCCTTCAACTGACGAATGGATAGCGAAAAATGTGGTACATTTATTCAATGGAGTTCCTTGCAGCGGTAAAGAGGGACCACATTATAACTTGGCAGGTAAATGGATGGAGCTGGACGACATTATGTTACGTGAAGTAACACGGTCCCAGAAAAAACAACCGGAACAAAATTGTGTTTCCCTCATATGTGGTCTTGCTAGTACCAACAAACCCAGATATCTAAATATTTCTCATGAGAGGGATGCATAGTAAAATGAACGACAAAACCAGAAAGACTGCATCAGAAAATGGACTGAAATGTTGAATTGGGAAGGGGGGGATGGGTGGGAGAGGGACCCGGGTTGGATATTCGCTTAAGGCATATTTAATTGATTTGATTTCAGCAAAATTACCCGTTTCGCCTCGACAGGTCTACAGGGTGCATGGTTTTTTAGGACTTAGGAAAAGTAAATATGTGTATATTAAACAACATGGTTTACAGACTCTGATAAAAAAACGGTAATGGCATCTGAGTTAAATGTAGCTATAATTCGCTGTTGTCCACATTTATTCTACACAAAATCTGTAGAGCAAAACTTTGGGATTGGCACATCAAAATGTTCTCTATAATTTCGTGTTGTACAGTATCACCTTGTAGCATTCTCTTAGATGATTTAACGCAAAACAATTAAGTTTTGCTTCCCAAGTTAATAATATATAGTCACCAAAAACAACCATGAGTTGAATTTGATGAAATCTGTGCCTGGATTCACCCTATAGTTTATGTATATACCCCCTGCCTCCTGCGGACTCATGGGTTAACAACAAGCGGGGGATTCCAGCCAGCCTGAAACCCTTTCGTCAAACCTTGTAATTCAAATTTTAAAACTAACCACGGAAAAAGATTTGTTTGTTCCAACACGACAAACTGCCCCAACTAACGGTGCGAAAGAAAAGATACAGCTTGTTGCATTGAGAGGCTGTACCAAAAAAGTGGCAACTGAAAGGTTAACCCATCTGAACATTGAAAGAAGAAAGCCTCAGATTGCTAAAACATCAACCCCTTCTGTGGATCCTACATGTAACAAACTATTTATAATGAGCCCTAATGAAACATACCTTCTAGGTGCCACAAAAGTTTTGATATGAGAGACTTTCTTGCCTTCCCCCCCATAGAACAAGAACAAGGAGAAATATGAAGATGATGTCGTTCTCCAACTGTAAATTGGAACAACTATTATAGAGGTAACTCTTGTAAAACCAGTAAAAACTGCTTTATTTAATTGACTAAAAGACATAGAACTGTGGAAAGGATTATTATCTATTCACAACCAAATATAACACTAAAGTCCATGGCTATGCACTCAGGCAAAGTTTATCAATGCAGGAGCTCTGACATCAGCAATGGATTTTCTACCAGGGGATGTTGGCCAGGGGATTCCCCCCAAGGCCCCATCAAAAGGTAAGGGCTCCTTGCCTCCTAGTTGGGATACCTGCAGGAGGAGAGGCGTAAAACCCTGCTGCGAAAAGACCTGACATTAACATGGGAGGGATGTCTTGAGACCACACATGCAAATGTACCTGATGGCCTCTGGATGCCAGAGAGTGTTACCAAAGGCCACTAAACCAATAAAGCAAATACGGGCTCCCTGAGTCAAGCAAGACTCCACCGTCACCCAGCTACACCTCACCTGCCTGGAAATACTGTTGCAGCAGAGGCAGCCATGTGCCTGTTATCCCAAATCTAATTGGCCTATTGGATCTCATCCTGAGGAATAACCCATGGCTTGATGCCACAAGCTTACATCCTTTACAGGTTTTAGGAAGATGTTATAAGCCCACAGTAAGACCCTGTCGTATTTAACAGTGGGGGGAAAAATGTAATTCAAGGACTAACATATCATCCAAACATATGTGTCTATGCCAAGTAACCTACCATAACTATTACTTAAATACCTTATATATCTAATGCCTTGTGCTTCATTAGAGATTGAGGTTATTCCTGTGACAACTTGTCAGCCCATGAAGGGAAACAGCCAGAATTTGACCAGAGTTCAAGAAAACAGCTCCAGAGAGATAGTGACTGTTTTGTTCTCATCCCCCTGAGCCCCTTTCTAAGGGGCCAGGGAACAATCTGCGAAGATGGGGGGCGTGTGTAGAATGTAAAGGCTCCGCTTGGGGTCGAATGGTGAAATACAGCATGATAGTCTGGACACTCATTTATCACTTGATTGAACAACAAACATATCCCCCCCCGGATGGTAGCCATGGGCTGTGGGGGTTTGGGCACAACTAGCAACTGGTGCAAATTGGTTACATGAAGGATGCTTGTACAAAAAAAAAAAATAAAATATACTTATGGAACTAAAGAAGAAAAAACTGAGCGAAAGATGCAGGACAGGTTATGAGGAATACATGGATTTGGGATGGAGGTCGGGGTGGGTGGGGGGGAAGGGAAAGGGAACATGTGCTGAACTGATTGGAAAATGATGTCATGAAATAGCGCAAAGCACTAAAAAAATTTAAAAAACAAAAAAAGTAACACACTGGGCTGGAGAGATGGCCAGCGGTTAAGAGCGTCACTTCTCTTGCAGAGGACCCGGGTTTCGATCCCCACACCCCATGGGGCTGAGAACCATGCGTAACTCCCAATCCGAGGAGAACCAGTCTCCAGGGAAGAGTCCCCGACTCCTCTCTGACCTCCCGATGCATTGACCGACCGGGTGCACAAGACCCTACATGCAGACAGTCATTCATACACATACAAAACTACATAAAAAAATTTTTTACGTTTTTTTAACAAAATGAGCCGGGCCTATGGTACACGCCTGTAATCCTAGCGCTCAGGTGGCAGAGGCAGGTGACTCTTTGTGAGTTCAAGGCCAGCCTGGTCTACAGAGTGAGCTCCAGAACAGCTGGGACTACAGGGAGACCCTGTCTCAAAAAGACAAAAAAAAAAAAAAAGTAGCAAATGAACAGAGATCTATTAGTTCAGGTTGTCCAGAGAATCAGAATCAGAAAAAAACTAGGATTAGTTACCTAGATCAGAAATAAGAGATGATATCTCAGGTAGAGTGATACCTTACTTATTTACAAAATAGATGGATTTGATAAGGATTGACTTGCACATTATAAAAGCTGAAAAGTAGGGCTGGAGAGATAGCCTAGCGGTTAAGAGCGCCGACCGCTCTTACAGAGGACGCCGGTTCGATCCCCAGCACCCCACATGGCGGCTAAGAAAACCGTCTGGAACTCCATTCCAGGAGAACTCAGTTCCAGGGGAATTCCGATCCCTCTTCTGACCTCCGCGGCCGTTGCACGACACGGGGGCACAAAACTTGCATGCAGACAGTCATTCATACAATAAGAAAATAAATACAAAAATTAATAAAAACATTAAAAAAAAAAATAAATAAAAGTTGAAAAGTCCCACAATCCACAAATAAATACCCAGGATCCCCAAGTCCATAGCCCGAGAACCAGAAGATTGGATGGCATGAGGCCCAGAGTTCAAGGCTGAAGGCAGAAGCCAGGTGTCCTGACTCAAAGACAGCCAGGCACATGTCTTTAATCCCAGATCTCCCAGCAGAGGCAGGCAGATCTCTGTGAATTCAAGGCCAGCCTGACCTACATAGTGAGTTACAGGCCAGCTGGGGTTAGAGGGAGACCCTGTCTCAAAAGACAAAAAAAAAAAAAATATATATATATATATATATATGTGTGTGTGTGTGTGTGTGTGTGTGTGTGTGTGTTCATATATTATTCCTCTAATAACTCTTAAAGTAGAAAGGATCCTAATATCCAAAATGATCCTAATATCCACTAACAGATGAACTGATAAATAAAACATGGCATACCCATACAACAAAACAGTATTCAATAATAAAAATGAATGAAGTACGGGCTAGAGAGATGGCTCAGCAGTTAAGACACCAACTGCTCTTGCAGAGGACCTGGGTTCGATTCCCAGCACCCATATGGCGGCTAACAACCGTCTTTAAGCTGGGCATGGTGGTGCAGGCCTTTAATCCTAGCACTTGGGAGACAGAGGCAGGCAGATCTCTGTGAGTTCAAGGCCAGCCTGGTCCACAGAGTGAGTTCCAGGCCAGCTGGAACTATAGGGAGAACCTGTCTAAAAAAAAAAAAAAAGAATAAATATCAATATGTCTTAAAGACATTATGCTTAGTGTATGATTCTGTTTATATGAAATAAAAATGAAAGGTACTTCCGGGCGTGGTAGTACACGCCTTTAATCCCAGCACTTAGGAGGCAGAGGCAGGCAGATCTTTGTGAGTTCAAGGCCAGCCTGGTCTACACAGTGAGTTCCAGGACAGCTGGAGCTTCAGGGAGACCGTTTCTCAAAAAGACCAAAAAAAAGAAATAAAAAAGAAAAGAAAGAAATGGAAGGTACTTAGTGACAACCTACAGCTGAGGGTAGGAGACAGGGAAGAGGTGGCTCCCTACTGATATGAGGTTTCTTTGAGATGGTGAAAATGATATAAACTGAGATTGTATTAATAAGTGCACAACTCTGGGACTGTACCAAACTACTAAATTGTAATTACTAACCATGAGAATTTGATAGTACTTAAGTTACATCTCAGAAAAGCTATAATGCAAAAGGTAGAAATATTGTTACTTGCCAGGCATGGTAGTGCACGCCTTTAATCCTAGCACTTGGAAGCAGAGGCAGGCAGATCTCTGTAAGTTCAAGGCCAGCCTGGTCTACATAGTGAGTTACAGGCCAGCTGGGCTACAGTGAGACCCTGTCTCAAAAAAAAAAAAAAAAAAAAAAAAAGCCGGGCGTGGTAGCACGCACCTTTAATCCCAGGCCTCGGGAGGTAGAGATGGGTGGAGCTCTGTGAGTTCAAGGCCAGCCTGGTCTACAGAGCAGACTCCAGGACAGCTGGTACTAAAAGGGAGACCCTGCCTCAAAAATACCAGAAAAAGGAAAAAAACTAAAAAAGGAAAAAAAAAGATAATCACTACTTCACCAGATTGTGACGATTATATAGGTTATTCCTAGTCCCGAGAACAGTGACTCACCTGTAATAAGGTCTCGGTAGTTAGTATTCTATCTGAAGAATCCCATTGCTTTTTTTTTTTTTTTGGTCTTTTTAATTTATTTTATTTTATTTTATTTATGTGTATGAATGTATTGTCTGCATGTAGGTCTGTGCACCCGTGTCGTGCAATGCCGCGGAGGTCAGAAGAGGGCGTCGGACTCCCCTGGAACTGGAGTTCTCCTAGAATTGGAGTTACAGCCGGTTCTCAGCCGCCATGGGGGTGCTGGGGATCGAACCCGGGTCCTCTGCAAGAGCAGTTGACGCTCTCAACCGCTAGGCCATCTCCCTTTAGCTCTCAACCACTAGGCCATCTCCCTTTAGTCCCAGCTGTCCGGACCCCACTGATTTTTCAAAATAAAATATGTGGACTTGTTAGAAAAATACATATCAAAATGTTTCAGTATCTGGGTAGTCAAGTTGCAGATAATATTTTAATCAAAGCTCTTAACAGTTTAGGGGGAAATTCTGATGGTGATCTTGTTCCCTCAAATGCTACACAAAGATGCAGAGTGGTGAATTACCTGCTATATTTCTAAGAAAAAGTAAAGCTGGGGCTAAAAAGGAGACTTAGTTGCTTAAGTGCCTGCTGTACAGCAGGAGTACCTGAGTCCACATCCCAAGCACCCAAGGAAAAGCTGGCTGCAGCAATGCGGTGGGCTGGAGCGGGCAGCACACACACACACACACACACACACACACACACGTGCACACACATGCACACATACACACGCACACATGCATACATACACACATACATACTTACACACGTATACACACATGTACACACATGCACATGCATACACACATATACACACATGCACACACATACATACACACATGCACACACATGCACACATATACATACACACACGCACACACATACACACACGCAAACACACACATACACACACATGCATGCACACACATACACATGCATGCACGCACATGCAACACATACACACATGCACACACATGCACATGCACATACACATGCATGCACACACATACACATGCATGCACGCACATGCATACACATACACACATGCACACACATGCACATGCACATGCACATACACATGCATGCACACACATACATAGACACATACACACATGCACGGCACACATACACACGCACACATGCACACACATACACACGTGCACACACATGCACACATGCACACACATGAACACACATACGCACACACATACACACACACACACATATACATACACACACGCACTCAAGCAAAGAAAAACAATGGAAAGGGGAGGTTTTCCTCAGAACCATTTTATTTAATAATAAAAAATAATTTTTTAAATAAAAGCCTACCGTGGATCTACTACTTTTCCTTTTATGCAGTTTGAATCCGCTTCTACTCTCAACAAAATGTGAGCCTCTTCCCCAGCCCAGGACAGCAGGGCTGGATGGTTTCACTCTAGTCCCACGGGGTATTCCCCGTCCCAGTCCTCTAAAAATAGGATAAAATAGGCTCCTCTCACTCCACTGCATTCTTTTTCTGGCCCTAGGGACCCCAAGCTACCCCCAATTTGAGAAGAAGGAAGTCCCTGATTAGGCTGCTCCAGCCAAACCCTCTTTGCCACCACTTCCCCTTTTGTTCCCTTGGGATAAAAACTTCACACACACACACACACACACACACACACACACACACACACACCCCTTGCCTATCAGGCCCACTTCCTTTCACTTTGTCTGTGAGTCTCCTGTACAAAGGCCAGTAATGGAACAGCCCTCGCCTTCTCTTACCATATTGCCAGTTCCTCCAGAAACCCAGGTTCAAGTTTCAAAATCCTCACAAAGATCAAGAAGTTTTGGCAGGAAAATTAGAAGTAAATTAAACCACTTCATGCCTCATTTATAGTATTGGCATTAACACCTCCTTCCACTCTATTGCTAACGTAAACCTGATATGGATTATCTCAACCTTATTTTAGTCTAGGATTTAATTCTCAATTAAAAAAAGAACAAAAAGTGTTCTTCAAAGGCCAGGCCTTTAATCCCAACACTCGGGAGGCAGAGGCAGGCAGATCTCTGTGAGTTCAAGACCAGCGAGGACAGCTGGGGCTACAAAGTGAGTTCCAGGACAGCTGGAACATCTGTCTCAAAAAAGACAAAAAAAAAAAAAAAAAAAAAAAAGTGGCCTCAACATTTGAAACTTGGAAGTAGAAACTGGCAAGTCGCCCATGGAGACAAACCAGAACTAAAGCAGTCCCCAGTCTTGACCAGTGCTTTGGTAGCACTGAGAGTCACCAGAGCAGGCACTGACTCTGGAATAAGGCAAGTTCTTGCACTGACTTAATGATGAAAGGGATCAACACTAGCTGATGATTGGGCCATTGCAGTTTTCCTTAGCCATCAAGGAGCCACTAAATTGAATTAGTCAATGCATCCTGCAGATATGGTAATGGTACAATTCTGTAAGAATAAAATGTAGGCCGGGCGTGGTGGCGCACGCCTTTAATCCTAGCACTTGGGAGGCAGAGGCAGGTGGATCTTTGTGAGTTCAAGGCCAGCCTGGTCTACAGAGTGAGTTCCAGGACAGCTGGGGCTACAGGGAGACCCTGTCTCGAAAAAAGACCAAAAAAAAAAAAAAAAAAAAAAAAAGAATAAAATGTAACAAATACAAGTAACTTCTAATTTCTCTAATCATCCTTAGACATTTAGACTAGTGTCAGAAAAAAATTCCATTTATTTACTTCTTTATTTGTGTGGAGGAGTCAGGAAGCGTGCACTGTAATGGTCAGAGGACAATTCGCAGGACTCTGCTCTACCACAAGAGTCGAACTCAGACCATCAGGCTCAGCAGCAAGTGCCTCCACCTGCTGAGCTATCTCACATGTCCCTAAACTGACAAATTTGATTTTTTTTTTGTTTTTTTGGTTTTTTTGTTTGTTTGTTTTTTTGGTCTTTTCGAGACAGGGTCTCCTTGTAGCCCTAGCTGTCCTGGAACTCGCTCTGTAGACCAGGCTGGCCTTGAACTCACAAAGATCCTCCTGCCTCTGCCTCCCAAGTGCTAGGATTAAAGGCGTGCACCACCACACCCAGCTCAAATTTGATTTTTTTTTTTTTTTTTTTTTGGTTTTTTTCGAGACAAGGTCTCCCTGTAGCCCCAGCTGTCCTGGAACTCACTCTGTAGACCAGGCTGGCTTTGAACTCACAAAGATCCGCCTGCCTCTGCCTCCCAAGTGCTAGGATTAAAGGCGTGCATTGATTTTTTTTTTTAATGTATGTGTTTTACTTACATGTCTGTAAGTGTATCCATGTCATGTAATACCCCCGGAGGCCAGAAAAGAGCACTGTATCCCCTGGAACTGGCGTTATGGACAGTTGTTATATGCCCTATGGGTCCTGGGAACTGAACTGGGGTCTCCTGCAAGAGCTAGGATTAAAGGCGTGCGCCACCACGCCCGGTGCAAACAGTGCTCTTAACCACTGAGTCATCTCAGCCCCTAGTTTGACAAATTTTTAAATCAGCTTTTCATCTTTATATTGCTCTATGTTTAAATCACAGGATTCTTTGAAGTACAGAGGTTTTCTTTTTGTTTATTTTTGTGGGGTTTTTTTTGTTTGTTTGAGACAGGGTCTCCGTGTAGACTCAGATGGCCTTGATCTAATAAAGATTTGCCTGCCTCTGCCTCCTGAGTGCTGGAAAAAAAGGAGTGTGCCACCTTGCCCAGCAATTTTTTTCTCATTAATGGAAAATGAACATGAAGCTCATGTTAGAACGTTTGAAACTGATATCAGAAACACGAAACAGTAGGGCTTTGTTACAGAAGTTACCCTTTCAAGAGGTTTATAATCTACTTAGCAAAACACACAAAATCGCTAATAGAAAACTCTGAAAACAATATTATTAAAAAGCATATCAATGTTTGGAGATTATTTATTTAAGATATTTACTTTTTTTTTTTTTTTTGTCTTTTTGAGACAGGGTCTCCCAGTAGCCACGACTAGCCTGGAACTCTTGGAACTCGCTACATAGACCAAGTAGGACTTGAACTCACAGAGATCCACCTGTCTTTGCCTCTAAGAGTGCAGGGATTACAGGTGTGTACCACCACGCCCAGCATGGTATTTACATTTGAACCACCAGAGATAACAATAAAATAAAAAACACCAGCTGGAGAGATGCCTCAGCAGTTAAGGACACTGGCTGCTCTTATCCAGGACCTGGGTTCAATTCCCAGAATCCACATGGTGACTAACAACCATCTGTAACTCCAGTTCCAGGGGATCCAACACCCTCTTCAAATCTCTGAGGGCATTGCACCACCAGGCACACTTACACACATGTAAGGCAATACATTCATACACATAAAATAAAAATAACAGGCCAGGCATGGTGGCACAAGTCTTTAATCTCAGCACTTGGGAGGCAGAGACAGGTGGATCACTGTGAGTTCAAGGCCAGCCTGGTCTACGTATTGAGTTCCAGGACAACTGGGACTACAGGGAGACCCTGTCTCAAAAAGACCAAATATTAATAATAATAATAAAATTATAAAAAATAGGACCCACAGTTACATTTGAACCTCATAATAAACAGTTTTTAAGATAAGTATGTCCTGGGCTGTAAGAAAAAAAAAAAAAAGGCTGGGAATGGTGGTAGACACCTTTAATCACAGCAACTCAGGAGACAGAGGCAGGTGGATCTCTGTTCAAGGCCTGCTTGATCTACATAAGAAGTTCCAGACCAGCTGGGACTACAGGGAGACCCTGTCTCAAAAACAGCCCCCCCCCAAAAAAGAAAAGGTTTTCATACTGTGTCTGAAATTCAGATTTAACTAGGCAAACTGTATTATTATTGCTAATTCTAACAACTTTAAACTTGAGCCATGTGAGGATCCTAGCCCGGTGCTGTAGGTTAGATAAGCTTCTTGGAGAATGTGGGTTTTAAGCCAACTGCTGATGGAAGCTGAAGACGGGAACAGACATTCCACATGTGGGAAGGGCGTGTCCGTGCACTGAAATCGAGAAGAGCACGTAATTCCTGGTTAGGAAGAGGACCAGGCTGGCTTACTTGGAGGCCAGTTCTCTAGATGAATGAGCACAGAACATCACTGGTACTAATGATTCTCTTTTTATATTTCTGTTTTCTTCCTTCAGAGAGATCGCCCTTCAGAGATTAGCTGTATTGTTTCCTATGAGGTTTGCTTAAAGGCTAATATTGCTATTAATCAGAGGGATCTCATTTCTTACTGTATTCTTTATGTAAACCAAGACCCAGATTTCAGTGGTATGGACACTACTTTTAGAGCTGCATGGGTACACATTGTACAGAAAAAAAAAAAAATGTCTCTTAGCAGGGCATGGTGGTCCATGCCTGTAATCCCAGCACTCAGGATTCTGAGGCAGGAAGATCACAAGTTCAAGGTCAGCCTGAACTACACAATGAGACCCATCTCAAGAAAAGGTGTTGAGAACTACAAAATAAAGAGAAGAATAAAGAAATGAAATCCCAGCCGGGCGTGGTGGCACACATGCCTTTAATCCTAGCATTTGGGAGGCAGAGGCAGGTGGATCTTTGCGTTCATGGCCAGCCTGGTCTACAGAGTGAGTTCCAGGACAGCTGGGCTACAGGGAGACCCTGTATCAAAAAGACCAAAACAAAACAAAACAAAACAAAGAAATGAAATCCCTTGCTTCTCAGCTTTCAAGTCTCTATTTCTTATATTTAGTAACCCTGTTTCTAGACCTCTATTACAAATATACATAGACAAAACTAAGATTGAGCATAGACACAAAGCTGCTCATTTTAGCAATATTTCTTTTTAAAAAAATGGAATAAGCTGGGAATGGTGGCGCAGGCCTTTAATCCCAGCACTCGGGAGGCAGAGACAAGTGAATCTCTGTGAGTTCAAGGCTAGCCTGGTCTACAGAGAGAGCTCCAGGCCAGCTGGGACTAAACGGAGACCCTGTCTCAAAAAAATACCAAAAAAGCCTGATATGGTGGCGCATGCCTTTAATCCTAGCACTTGGGAGGCGGAGGCAGGCGGATCTTTGTGAGTTCAAGGCCAGCCTGGTCTACAGAGCAAGTTCCAGGACACCTGGGGCTACAGGAAGACCCTGTCTCGAAAAGACAAAAAAAAAAAAAAAAGGAATACAAACAGGGGATGGGTTGAGTAACAATGTCCATCCAGATGATGGAGATGTAGTTGGGCAGTAGAGTTCATGCTAAGCACACAGAGGCCCTTGATTCAAGCTCCAGCACAGCAAAGGATGACAAAGGAGAAGAGGAACTGGCTAAGCGGGGAGACCTAGGAAGGGAGTACTGCACGCTTCAGATTACATAGGAACAGATATATATGGTAGCTAACAACCATCAGTAACTCCAGTTCCAGGGGATCCAATGCCCTCTTCTGATCTCCACCAACATCTCATGACACAGGTAGGCAATATACTCATACACATAAAATAAAAATAAATAGCCAGGTATGGTGGCACTTGCCTTTAATCTCACCACTCAGGAGGCAGAGGCAGGTAGATCTCTGTGAGAGCGAGTTCAGCTTGGTTTATATATCTAGTTCCAGGAGAGCCAGTGCTACAAGGAGACACTATCTCAAAATAAATAAATAAAAAAGACTAAAGAGTTATTAATATAATATGACAAGGAATTTAAATATATAAAATATGGGGCAGGAGAGATGGCTCAGCAGTAAAGAGCACAGACTGCTCTTACAGAGGACCCAGGTTCGATTCCCAGCACCCACATGTTGGCTAAGAACCATCTTTAAGCTGGGCATTGTGGCACACGCCTATAATCTTAGCACTTGGGAGGCAGAGGCAGGTGGATCTCTTTGAGTTCAAGGCCAGCCTGGTCTACAGAGTGAGTTCCAGGCCAGCTGGGGCTATAGGGAGACCCTGTCTCAAAAAACATATATATATTAAAAACATAAATAAATATATAAAATATACTCTACCTTGAGTTTGTGAAGGTAGTAGGTAAATCAAAGGTAGTCAGTCACCAGTCACTATTGGAAGCTGCTAATAATTACTAAGTGTAATTACTGAAGCCTCAAAAGTTGAATCTGAAACATCAAGATCCAACCACTGTTCACACAAACTCTAGGAGACAAGGAACATGCCAGACATTACAAGGTTACAATTAACACAATCCAGATGACAAATGTCTCCAAAATTAAGTTCTAAGAGTAACAAAAGAAAGTTATAGATTAAAAAGACTTAATAAACCTATCAACCAAAGCCAGACTTGGGAATGCATATCTATAATCTCAGCATTTGGGAGATAGAGGTAGGAGGATCAAGAGTTCAAGGCCAGCCAGGGCTACATGAGACCTTGTTAAAAAAAAAAAAAAAAGACATTAAGTTGGGTGTGGTAGCCTTTAATCCCAGCACTCAGGAGGCAGAGGCAGGTGGATCTCTTGTGAATTCAAGCCCAGCCTGGTCTACATAGTGAGTTCCAGGACAGCTGGGGCTACAGGGAGACCCTGTCTCATAAAGACCAAAAAAAAAAGAAGTTATGGTCTCTAGGAGACAATTAAAAATGTGAATAGTTTCTTAATAGTTGCTATTAAGGGATTTTTATTAATGTTAATACATGTCATATAGCATTACGGTTATTTAAATATGAGGCTTTTCTTAAATATGAGGCTTTTCTTCATCTTTCAGTAATATATACTAAAATATTTATGAATAAAATGACATGAAATCTGAGACTTGCCTCAAGTGCATACTGTGAAAACAGGACAGATGAGTAAGACTGTCCATGGTCACTGTTGGAGTCAGGAGACCAGACATGGGGGAGGGTCTGTTGTATTTTTCTCTCACCTTTGATACACATTTTTTTTTAATTTTATTTATGTGTATGAATGTATTGTCTGCATGCAAGTCTGTGCACCCGTGACATGCAATGCCGCGGAGGTCAGAAGAGGGCGTCGGACTCCCCTGGAACTGGAGTTCTCCTGGAATTGGAGTTTCAGACGGCTCTCGGCCGCCATGTGGGTGCTGGGGATCGAACCCGGGTCCTCTGCAAGAGCGGTCGGCACTCTTAACCGCTAGGCCATCGCTCCAGCCCCCCCTTTGATACACATTTAAAGTTTCCCTTAGGAAAAAAAGTTTACTAAAAGTCTATATTGCTTATTACTGAACAGCCACCATTTATAGAATAGCTTATAGAAATTACTACTGTTGTTATTTGGGAAAGGGGACGAGGGCAAAGCCAGGCATCATGACTGCTTGGCATGCATTGGTCTATTGATTACCACCCTCATCCTCAATTACTTTTGTCAAGGCTGATACTGTGTGTTTATACATGTATAAACAGTACACACTGTTATCATGTCCATTTCCAGAGGAGGAAACTGAGACTGAGAGGCTAATTAGCATACTGAAGGTTACACAGCCAGAGCAAAGAGAGCTCCATTATTACCGGCCATCATCTTATAAGTGGGTTTCTGGAAAGCACACAATGGTGCCACATATCTAGGTTTTCAGAAAAGGAGAACAGAAGCTGTCCTTGGGGACACCTGGCATCTGGGTTAACTCTAAACTACATAACAAAATTAATCGGGAAAACAATAGTGTGTCCAAGCCACGCCAAGGAAAGCATCTCGCTGCTTCTATTCTTAGGGGAAACTATTTAGACCAATACATGACCAAAAAAAGTATTGCAGAGCCTTCAAGAAATGAAAAAGCAAGCATAATTCTTTTAGACAGGCAAAAAACAATATGGTCCTTAAGGGAATATGAATTTGAATAGGAAAATGTGGACAATAGAGAACAGTCGGCTTTTCTTAGATCCACGATGTATGAAGTTTGGTCCGTTTCCAGTAGCAATCAGAAGTTGTGGCAGTGGTCCAGCCGGCCTGCCAAGGAAGACCATCTGGAAGGAAGGGAAGCATTCACTACACACTGGTCAGTCTGACACCTGCCCTGGGGTGTTTGTACCTGTGGAACTACCAGGTAAGGTTAGGGAGGAGTGACATCAACTCCAAATCATGAGGACACCCACAGAATTAAAATGTCTGATGGAGATATCAAAGGTGACTTTTCAGAAACAATGACTCCAGCTGAGAATGAATTATTACCAAGTTTTTTTAAAAAATTGACCTGGAGTTCATTCCTGATCTAATCAAGGCCAATGTTATCTGTTCCCTGAATGTAACAGAAAAGGAAAGCTATCTTTATTGTTCTGCTCATATCTGGCGACCCAGACACTAAGTCTGACTTGAATATATGGTTGTGAAGTTGAAAATGTTATCTCCCTACATACTGCTGTGGGAGAAAACTGCTCTTTTACAGAGTGAAAGGCCAGACTAATTTAATTCTTCACTCTTTTCTAAGAAACATAGATAAAAACTTACAAGGATTCCTAAGACAACAGAAATAAAATATTTAATGGTTAAAAAAACATGATTTTAAAAAATCTGATTCATAGAGAAAGGGGATATGGATGGAGGTGGATGTTGAACATTTTTCCCATCTATGTACTAGCTCTAAAGCTTTTTCACATCCCTTTAGGGTAAAAATAAATAAATAAATAAATACATAAAGTGGAAGGGAGAAATCATTGCTTATTGCAAACATTCATGCTAAAAAAAAAAAAATCATTGGGCTAGAGAGATGGCCTAGCAGTTAAGAGTGCTAACTGCTCTTGCAGAGGACCCGGGTTTGATCCCCAGCACCCACATGGTGGCTGAGAACCATCTTTAACTCCAGTTCCAGGGGAATCTGACACCCTCTTCTAACCTCCACGGCATTGCATGACACAGGTGCACAGACCTATATGCAGACAGTACATTCATACACATAATAAAATAAAATTTTAAAAAATCAAAACCTTAGCGGGTGGGGGGAATCCATTGTTCAGTAATACCCAAAGGGACTTAAAAAAAAAAGAGGCATGGAAATTGAGGGAGTATGCAGTAATACAAAGGAGTGAAAAATTTTACAAATGTTCTATTTTGTCAATTTTTGTCCACTGAATGGAATGTGTATTTTCTGTGAAATGTTGAATTGTGAAAGAAAGAAAGAAAGAAAGGAAGGAAGGAAGGAAGGAAGGAAGGAAGGAAGGAAGGAAGGAAGAAAGAAAGAAAGAAAGAAAGAAAGAAAGAAAGAAAGAAAGAAAGAAAGAAAGAAAAAAAAAAAAATAGAACCTCAAATTGTGCAGTCAACACCACAGCGACAGGTGACAGCAAGGCAGGTACCATCACCCTCATGTTCAAATTTCAAAAGTACTTGTGTACTGCCCCCCTTATATAACCTTCTTTTCTTCTATCATAGGTCAAAGCAGTGTATATTCTGTCTATTCAGCATGCATAAGGTACTTCACTATATGCCAAGCACAGCTAAACTCTGGCAATGTAACCTACGTAAGAGGAGTATGGTCCGGCCTGCATGAAGCTTGAAAGAGACAATGAAATCTAGTATAGTAGGCTATTAGCAATTAATGTTGAAATTGACTACTTTTAAAATTAATGTAAAATAAAATAAAATTAATGTACTAGAGCTGGGCATGTTGGCCTTTAAACCCAGAACTTCTGAGGCAGAGGCAGGCAGATCTCTGTGAGTTCAAGGCCAGCCTGATCTACATAGTATGTTCCAAGCCAGCTGGGGCTGCAGGGAGACCCTGTCTCAAAAAGACCAGAAAAGAAAAGAAAAGAAAAGAAAAAAAAAAAGAATGCTTGCTGTATAATCATGAGGACCTGAGTTCAAATCTCAGTGCAACCAGCCAGGTGTCGTCTTGTACGCACCCCAACCCATAACCCTAGTGCTGTAGGGGTGAAGACAGGAGGATTCTGTGGCTTGCTTTCTATCAGCCTGACCAAAAAAAATACAAACTTCAGGCTCAGGGAGCATATAGAAGAGGACACCTGATACCATCCTCTGGCAAGCACCACACACCACAATCACACACACATTAATTTACTGTCCATGCAGAAGCACAACTCTCACTTCAAAAGGGGATAAGAACTTATTCTGGCCAGGCGTGGTGGCACATGCCTTTAATCCTAGCACTCAGGAGGCAGAGGCAGGCGGATCCTTGTGAGTTCAAGGCCAGCCTGGTCTACAGAGTGAGTTCCAGGACAGCTAGGGCTACAGGGAAACCCTGTCTCGAAAATACAAAAAAAAAAAAAAAAAAAAAAAGAACTTATTCTAGAGCCAGATATGGCCTAGGAACACAGATTCAGGATACCCCAAATTCCATGTTCCAATGCTGTAACAGATACGAGTGATAATGGCGTAGGAACACAGATTCGGGGTACCCCAAATTCTATGTTCCAATGTTGTAACAGTTTCATGATTTTTATAGTGACAGAACCAAGAAAAGTCATAAATCAAGACGTTTTTCAAATACAATGATGGAAACATTAAGTAGTTGTTTATAGCAGAAGGGGAATCTCAGCTCTAGGCTTAGGTGCTCTCTGATGGCATTAGGTCTCTCGGCTGATAGAAGCTAAGGCTTTGTTAAGACATTCAAAAGTTGTTGATTTTTTTTAATCTGTTACTCAGAAACAGAGGTGGGCAAGAGGTGACAGAGGTGGGCAAGAGGTGAGTATTTAAGGGGCTGAGAATGGCCCAAGATAAATGGTAATTAGGCCCTGGACCTGCAACATCCCAAACTCTCCACAATCACTGATGTTCTAATCAATTGATCAGGCGTCATACAAGGTTCAATATCCAGATGCAGTTTTTATGGGAACTCTGTTCACATAATTAGATATGGCACACTAGCCTATGATAGGAAATACTCATTTTTGAGTATTACTAATACTCATTATTTAAGAATTATTTTAAGAAACTTTTATAAAAGTACACACATTTATATACATTATATATATGAGTACGTACATTATATATGTATTAGTCACCATGTAAAATGTATCAATGTTTACAATTTTTATTTGGGGGGAGGGGGACAGGAACGTGGGGGAGTTGGAGGACAACTTCCAGGAGTTGGCTCTCTCCTTCTAGCATGTCGGTTCCAGGAATGAAACTCAGATGGTCAAGCTTCTACTGGAAGTGTTGGAATTGCAGTGTGTGCCACCATGTTCAGTTTATGCAGTGTTGGTGACTGAACCCAGGGCTTCATTTATACAACACAACCACTCAACCACTAATTGACATCCCCAGCCTACCAAGAAAATATTTCTAAAGCCATTTTTTTCCTTAGTCTCCTGTCATTATCTCCTAATTCTTCTAAAAGTACTCAAATCATATCTGAGGAGATGGCTGTGTAATATGAGGACAAGGACCTGAGTTTGTTCCCCAGAACCCACATAAAAAAAGCCAAGTGTAAAAGAAAAAAAAAGCCAAGTGTAGCCTGGAGAAATGCCTCAGTATTTAAGAGTTAAGCAGTAGGCTGCTTTTGCAGAGGACCCAGATTTGAAACCCAGCTAACAACCATCCATAACTCTAGTTCCAGGAGATCTGACCCTTTCTTCTAACCTCTATGGGCACTGCATGACACAAGTGCACTTACATATATGCAGGCAATACACTCATACACATAAAATAAAAATAATAAATAAAATACTTTTTTTAGTATTTTTGAGACAAGGTCTCCCTGTAGCCCCACCTGGCCTGGAACTCACTTTGTAGACTAGGCTGGCCTTAACTCACAGAGATCTGCCTGCCTCTGCCTCCTGAGTGCTGGGATTAAAGGCATGTGCCACCACACCCGGAATAAAATACCTTTTTATTTATTTTTTTAATTTTTTTTCTCGTCTTTTTGAGACAGGGTCTCCCTGGAACTCTGGCTGTCCTGGAACTCACTCTGTAGACCAGGCTGGCCTTGAACTCACAGAGATCCTCCTGCCTCTGCCTCCCAAGTTCTAGGATTAAAGGCGTGCACCACCACACACTTTCTAAAATTCCTATCGTGTGGATTTTTTTCTCATGTAGCATAGGCCACAGCAAGGTCACAGAGTTGCCCCTTACCCACAGTAGCAAGGGATCCAGGAAATTAGGTCTTTAGGACATACTAGTAACCTAGCATGGATGGAGCTCTGTTATGAAGGAAAGAAGACACTGAACATAGGGAAACTCTGAACTAGAGGCTGCTGCTCCAGTGACCCTCAGAGAAGCCTTCGAGAAGGGTTTGAAAGGAGCAAAGAAACTTAGAATAGAGAACTTTGTGGTCATTGGTTTAGTCCAATTTCCTAATGAAGGAATGACTTCTCCAACTGTTGATCATCCAGCTGAATAAAGTAGGAATAGCTGAAGGTTTGACTATCAGATGCAAGCAGACAGGAATCAGGAGTCTACCAACAAACTGCACAATTGTTGCCAAGAGCCAAAAAGCTTAGCCTATTAGCACTGTAGTCCCAGCTACATGGGAGGCTAAGGCAGGAATGTGGCTCAAAAAGGTTTCAAGGGGTACAGAGGTAAGTAAGGACTACAGGCGAGCAGGGAACAACGCAGCCGAAATGGCCAGACGCCGGTAATCCCAGTGACGCAGGACGCAGAGGCAGACCAGATTGCTAGGAGACTGAGGCCCGCCTGGTCAGGTCAGCCCAGCGGGGCTAAGGGAAACCTTGGGCTCTCTCTCTCAAACACACACCCCAACACACCACACACACTAATAAAAGAAAGAAAAGAAATACCAACTAAAGAACGAATAGAAGAGAAAGAGAAAGAAGAAATCCAGCGGACATGCCGCCAACTAGATCGAAAACAGGGGTGGGCATGCCGGGAGGCGCGAGGAACATAGTGGCAGGTGACGGGGTAACTGGTGTGGGCGAAAAAAAAAATTGTTGTGTGAGGACCCGGGGCGCCCGGGAGCCCCAAAGCGGCCGCCGGGAAAATAACTCTGTAGACCCGCGGGCCGGGAATGCACCGAGATCCATGTGGCCGTCGGCCTCCCGAGGGCTGGGATTGAAGGCGTGCATCACCATACCAGGGGCGTGTGTGTTTAAAAAAACCTATGGGGAGTAAAGTAGTTGTTTTATTCTTAAGAGAAATGGGTTTGGTATTTTTAATCAACCACTCAAACATAGACTTTCAATTTTCTTTATTTTTGACTGTTTGTTATGTTTACTTTGTATGTACAAGAAAGGGACACATGCTACGGCATGTGAAGTCAGATGATAACTTTCAAGAATCAAGTCTCTCCTTCCAACATTTGGGTCCTGGGGATTTGAAACTCAGTTCATGCAGCTTGGTGGCCACACGTCTCTACCTGATTAATTCATTCTCAGACCACTGTTTGTTTTGTTTATTTATTTCGGGTTGGGGGGAGATGAACAGGGGGGGGTTTTTTCCCCTTCCAGTAGCACGTGCTTGGCCTTGAACTCCTGATCCACCTGCTCCATCTCCCAAGGATTATCGGTTTATGCCACCAACATTAGCTTTTTAGATTTAAAAAATTAGATTTTCCTTTTTGTTTTTTTTGGTTTTTTTTTTTTTTTTTTGGTCTTTACAGGACAGGGTCTTCCCTGTAGCCCCCCAGCTGCCCTGGAAGGAATTCTTACGTAGACAAGGCTGGCTGGCCTTGAAACACAGAAAGAAGATCTGCCTGCCTTTGCCTCTGGAATGATGGATTAAAGGTGGGACCACCACGCCTGGCTCGACAATTTCTATATAGATATCAATCATCATGACCTTCCTAAACAAAAGTTTTCTGGAGTGGGGAAGGGTCCTAATAACAGTAAAGAGTATAACAGGGTCATGACACCATAAAGTTTGAGAATCACTGATATGGTTTCTAATCCAATACCCCCAGCCCAACTGAGTTGGTAAACATGCCCATAAAGGTTTCAAACTGGCAAAGTGGCCAACCCAAAGCAATGATTCCTGTAAACATCAAGGAAATCTCCACATGTTTACAATTGAAGATGTTTGACATGTTCAAAAGAATTTTGACACATTATGGGAAGTGATGTAAATTTATTGAAATTTTCCGGTTGTTGTTTTTCTTTTTTTTTTTTTTGTCTTTTCGAGAAGGGTCTCCCTGTAGCCTCAGCTGTCCTGGAACTCACTCGTTAGACCAGGCTGGCCTTGAATCTCACAAAGATCCAGCCTGCCTCTGCTCGCACGTGTGGATTTAAAGGTGTGCGTCACCACACCCGGCGGTTTTCTTTTTTTTTTTTTTTTCGTGTGTGTGTGTGTGTGTGTGGTGTGGTGTGTGTGCCTTAACCCCAATTGTTTTTCTTTTTAAAATAGGTCTCACTCTTTAGCCCAAACTGGCTTTAAATTCATGACAATTCTCCTGCTTCGGCCTCTCAAATGCAAGCATGGACCCTTGTTTTGGGGGGATTTGTTTTTAATCTTATTTTAGAATGTGTAACACTGAATCACTGAAATGCTTAATATCTGCTTCTTATATCTTTATATATATATTATAAATTTTTTTTGTCTTTGAGACAGAGTCTCCCTATAGCCCCAGCTGGCTGGACTTTACTCTGTAGACCAGGATTGCTTGGAACTCAAGAGCTCCACCTGCCTCTGCCTCCCAAGTACTAGAATTAAAGGCCCTGCTTAAAGATGCTGTTAGCCACCATGTGGGGCATCGAAACTGGGTCCTCTGAAAGAGCCGTCAATGCTCTTAACCACTGAGCATCTCTCCAGCCCCAATCTATTGCTATATTTAAAAAAAAAATAATAAAAATAATAAAATTAATTTAAATAAAGGGCTAGGACAGAGAATGCTGCTTAGCATGAGTAAGGGGGCTACTACATTTTTTGAGATACAACCAGATGGAGGTTGTACATTTGTTAAAATAAAGTGATAAAATTGGGTCTAGAATTGATAAGACGCTATATATCTCATTATCTCAAGCAGTATATATATATCTCTATATATTTTTTTTTTTTTTTAATGTGTATGAGTGTACTGTCTGCATGTAGGTAGGGGCACCCGTGTCAAGAAATGAAAAGAGGTCATAACAGTGTGTCGGATTCCCCCTGCAATGGAGTAAAGTCGCTCTTAGCCGATGTGGCGTGCTGGGATTCGAACCCGGGTCCTTGCAAGAGCAATCCGGGCTCTTCTTAACCACTGAGCCCTCTCCCGAGCCCCACTCACAAGTAGTATAAATGCCAGGACTATCTAAACATCTAAGCAACTCTGGAAATCTAAATCCATTTAAACTCCCTATTATTATTCTCACTACCTATTCGCTGTATCCACACCCTAGGTTAAAGCACAAACTGGGGCTGACCACCCAGTTGCTCTTAGAATGACCAAGCTAGCCTCTCCAGCCAGAGTCAAGACCCCCAGAGGAGACTTCACAGCCCATCACCTGTTTCTTCTGGCTTCACCTCATTCCCACTCTGAACTCTATTTAAAGGTCTAAGAGTTAGATTTGAGCCAAAGAAATAGCTAAGAGGTGACACAGCTAAGCCCCGAGGCTTTAAATAGAGCAAGACTGCAAAAGGCAAAGCTTCCCTCAGACTGTAGTCCGTGCCCACAGGGCTCTTTCATGAAGTCACTCCTTACCACTCTGGGAGTGATATGGGTCAAAGTCTGGGGGCAGGCCCCAAGGTCTCAGTTGAGAAAAAGGTTAGAGGCTACGTTTCGTATTACACAGTCTGGAGAACTATCATTGGTATTGTAATAAAAAGGTATATTTTACAAACATACACACCACACACACACCACACACAACGACACACGCACCCACCACAAAATGCTTTTGAGACCTCGTTACACAACGACTCTGAACAAAATCAAATGATTCTTTACACAGAAACTACACTAGCGTCTAGACACCTGAAAAGGACAGCAAGGCGGCCCTTTAACCTGTAATCTTTTTTTTCTTTATTTATTTATTTATTTCGGTTTTTTTCAAGATAGGGTCTCCCTTGTAGCCCAGCTGTCTGGGAACTCACTCTGTAGACCAGGTGGCCTGAACTCACAAAGATCGCCGGCTCGGCCTCCAAAAGTGCTGAGATTAAAGGATGCACCACCACACCACTTTAATCTTTTTGGTTTTTTACACTTTATCTTTTAAAATGGAAACAGGCCCAGCAGGATGGCTTGAATGGGGAGCAGCACCTGCCATCAAGCATGATGTTCTGAGTTCAATCCCTGGATGGTGGTGGAAAAGGAGAACTAACTGACTCACAAGCTGTCCTCCACACAGGTGTATACACACCACACACACACACACACACACACACACACACACACACGAAAACATGTACACACCACCACAGATGGAAATATAATAAAAATTTAAAGTGGAAAACAGGATATTAAAAACAAGGTTAACTGACAAGTGGAAGCCCACCTAAAGATAATTTTTTTTTTTTTTAATTTGAGACAGTGTTTCATATGAGCTCTGACTGGCCTACAACTTGCTTTGTTAGACCAGACTGTCTGTCCTTCAACTCACTGAGATCTACCGGCCTCTGCCTCCAAAGTTGGGGTTAAAGGTGTGTACCACTGCTGGGCATAATGGTCTACAGTTTAGTTCTAGACAGCTGGGACTACAGGGAAACCCTTTGTCTCAAAACGACCAAAAAAAAAAAAAAAGTGATACCACCATGTCCATTGATTTTTACACATTTTATTTTTATTTATGTTTGTAGATCCAATGTAGTGTCTGCATGCAATTGTTTTGACCCGTTGATCTTGCATTGCCCGGAGGTCAGAAGAGGGTGTCGGGGATTCCCTGAACTGAAGTTTTCCTGGACATTGCATTTCAGACGGTTCTGCCGCCAATGTGGTGCTGGGGATCGAACCCGGGTCCTTGCTAAGAGCGGTCGGCACTCTTAACCGCTAGGCCTCATCTCTCCAGCCCCTTACACATTTTATTTTATTTTTTAATTTTTTTTATTTAATTTTATTTATCTGTATGGATGAATTGTACTGTCTGCATGCAGGTCTTGCCCCCGTGTCGTGCCATGCCAGGAGTCCGAAGAGGGTCTCGGATTCCCTGGACCTGGAGTTCTCCTGGAATTGGGAGTGTTCAGACGTTTCTCAGCCGCCATGTGGGTGCTGGGGGACGAACCCGGGTCCTCTGTAAGAGCGGTCGCGCTTTAACCGCTAGGCTATCTCTCAGCCCCGCCCCTAACATTTTTAAAACATGAATTTACAACACCCAAAACCACAGCTTCAGGCAAATCTTACCCTCTGGTTGCAGGTTTGCCTGTGGCTCTGGGGTTGAGTAATGAGATTATACAAATAATCTAAGGTTTTCAATAGTTTCTCCTAACCCTACCCCCTCCAGCTAAGTGGTTTAAGTTTAGATAGGGTGGATTGGCTCTCTGTGAATGCTAGGAAAGGCAGTGACATTCTTAGCAATCTTTCCTACCTACAGATTTCCTCTTCGCTTTGCTTTTATTTTATTATGGCGTTGCCAGGTTAGGAAACATCACATTGTGTTCTGCAATTAGCACGCTCCTGCTTATTTAGTCTTTGCTCTATTTTAAAATAGGCCCACGCCTCATTGTTGGTTCCTCTACCTCTCCTAAAGTTAAATTCAGTCTCTGAATGGATTTCAACATGGTTTTTATCTGTTTTTATTTGGTTTTGAGAAGGACTTTCAGGTTCTAGGGGTCTTCTTTACAAACAATTCTGAGTATTGTGTTCCTTTTCATGTTGGTGGGAAACAAAGGGAAGTCTTTTTAGCTCTTCGTGGAATTTTTTTTTTAAAAAAAAAAAAAAAAAAAAAACCCTGATCTACATAGAGAGCTCCAGGCCAGCTGAAGCTATAGAGAGACTCTGTCTCAAAAACATAGAAAAAATAAAATTAATTAAATAAATAAATAAATAAATAAATAAATAAATGTAAAGGCATGGTTGTGCATGCTTTTAATCCCAGCGCTTGGGAGGCAGAGGCAGGAGGATCTCTGTAAGTTCAAGGCCAGTATGGCCTACATAGGGAGTTCCAGGACAGCTGAAGCTACAGGGAGACCCTGTCTCAAAAAGAACCCCCCCCAAAAAAATGGAGTCTAGTGACTTGTCCTCTAGTGACTGTGTGTCTTCAAAGGGAATGTGGGACCCCAGCCCCTTTCTCTTCCTTGTGAGATAAATAATTTTGACAGGCACAGTCACCACAATGTTTTGCCTTCCCACACGCTGAAAGCAACCAGGCTAACCAATCATGCACTAACCTCCATAGCTGTGAGTCAAGATAAACTGCAGTTCAGTTTACCACTGATTTACTTCTTATCAATGAACAAAGGTCCCCAGGATGTCCTTGAAGTTGAAGAGAGGGGCAGTCTAGTCTCAATTCTAATACTGTATCACTTTGGAAAACGATTCATAAACTGGGAATAATAATAGCAGCCACTTCGCAGTTCATGAATGTTAAATGAGCTCTTGCATATAAAGTACTTACACATTATTAATTAACACATAATAGATCCTTAAAAAATATTAGTTTCCTGGGCTGGAGAGATGGCTCAGTGGTTAAGAGCACTGACTACTCTTGCAGAGGATCCAGATTCGATTCCCAGCACCCATATGGCGGCTAAGAAGCATCTTAAAGCCGGGCATGGTGGCACACACCTTCAATCTTAGCACTTGGGAGGCAGAGGCAGGTGGATCTCTGTGAGTTGGAGGTTGGCCTGTCTAAAAAAAAAAAAAGAATACCTGAGAAAAGTAAGATGACCACTTGTAGCCATTTCAACTGAATCTATAGGAAAATTAAGAACAAAATAAACAGAATATTTTCTGTTATCCTACTTAGGTTTGCATACCCTACATATTAGTTATTTTTCTGTTGCCGTGATAAAACAGCATGACCAAAAGTAACTTATGGAAGAGTTTATTTATATATTTATTTATTTATTTATTTAGTCTTTTTTGGGGGCTTTTGAGATGGGGTCCCCCTGTCACCCCAGCGGTCCTGGAATTCACTATGTAGACCAGGCTAGCCTTGAACTCACAGAGATCCGCCTGCCTCTGCCTCCCAAGTGCTGGGATTAAAGGCGCATACCACCACGTCCGGCTTATTTGGTCTTTTTGAGACAGTGTCTTTCTGTAGCTCCAGCTGGCTGGAACTTGCTTGTAGATCAGGCTGGCCTTGAACTCACAGAGATCCACCTTCCTCTGCCTCATGAGTCTTGGGATTAAAGGTGTGCCCCTGGCTGGAAGAGCTTATTGTGTCTTATGGTTCCAAAGGGACAATCCATCATGGCGGAGAGACATGGCAGCAAGTGGCAGGCATGGTAGGGAGCTGAGAAATCACATCTTTAACCTGCAAACATGAAGCAGAAATTGGGGGAGGGGATAAACTCTCAGTTATGTCCACAGTGACATACTTCCTTCCTAAGCAAGGCTACACCTCCTAAAGATCCCATTATCTCCTCAAACAATATACCAACTGAAGACCAAGGGTTCAAATACTTGAGCCTATGAAGGACATTTCTCATCCAAACCACCATAACCCACATGGGACAGAAGAACAGTGTCTTTGTTCTTTTTCTTATTCATTAATTAATTTATTTATTTTAGATGGAGTCTTGATGTTCATCTTAGGCTGCCCTTGAATTTGTATTCTTCCTGCTTCAGCCTCTCGACTTCTGAGATTATACCACAAACCTAGTGCTATTATGCCTGCCTCAATTTATAATATTTTTTGTCTTTTCTGGGACAGGATCTCCCTATAGCCCCAACTGGCCTAGAACTCAATTTATAATATCTTAAGTTCTTGACTGGGTGTGGTGGTTTGCACTTTTAATCCCAGCACTTGGAAGGCAGAGGCAGAGGCAGAGGCAGGCAGATCTCTGTGAGTTCAAGGCCAGCCTGCTCTCCATAGAGAGTTCTAGACCAGCTGGGGCTACAAGGAGACCTTGTCTCAAAAAGACCAAAATAAAAAAACAAAAATCTTAATTTTTTTATGTAACAAGAAAATGAGAGGAGACTCCCTTCACTTCCTGATAATTAAGTTTTAGGATGTGGCTTTCTTCTTTGTGGTCATGAGAGCCTTAGGCTGGGATGTAGCTCATTCGCCGATCACTTGCCTGGTATACATACAAGAGTTGGTTCCTTAGAACAAGAAAAAAGTAAAAAAGAAAAAAGAAAAAAGAAAAAAAGAAAAAAGTGAGAACTACCCCATTTCTAGGAGATGCATCTATATTCCAGTTAGAAAGAAATAAAAAGACACTGATTTTGTAAATGTGCCCTTTTTTATAAGGGAAATAATCACTTTCTAAAATTCCTATCGTGTGGATTTTTTTCTCATGTAGCATAGGCCACAGCAAGGTCACAGAGTTGCCCCTTACCCACAGTAGCAAGGGATCCAGGAAATTAGGTCTTTAGGACATACTAGTAACCTAGCATGGATGGAGCTCTGTTATGAAGGAAAGAAGACACTGAACATAGGGAAACTCTGAACTAGAGGCTGCTGCTCCAGTGACCCTCAGAGAAGCCTTCGAGAAGGGTTTGAAAGGAGCAAAGAAACTTAGAATAGAGAACTTTGTGGTCATTGGTTTAGTCCAATTTCCTAATGAAGGAATGACTTCTCCAACTGTTGATCATCCAGCTGAATAAAGTAGGAATAGCTGAAGGTTTGACTATCAGATGCAAGCAGACAGGAATCAGGAGTCTACCAACAAACTGCACAATTGTTGCCAAGAGCCAAAAAGCTTAGCCTATTAGCACTGTAGTCCCAGCTACTCAGGAGGCTAAGGCAGAAGTGTCCAAAAGTTCAAGGGTTACCAGAGGTACAGAATGACTACAAGGCTAGCATGGACAACTCAGCGAAAGTGCCATACGCCTTTAATCCCCATACTCAGGAAGCAGAGGCAGACAGATTTCTATGAGACTGAGACCGCCTGGTCATTCCAGCCCAGCTGGGGCTACAGGGAAACCCTGTCTCTCTCTCTCACACACACACACACACACACACACACAAATAATAAATAAATAAATAAATAAATAAATAAATAAATAAATAAATAAATAAATAAATAATAAATCCAGCGACAGTCCAACTAGATCTCAAAACAAGGTGTGGGCATGCCGTCATGCCCAGATTGAACAATGTCATTTTTACTGTTAACTTTTTTGGTCTAAAAAAAAAATTTTTTTTTGAGACAGGGTCTCCCTGTAGCCCCAGCTGGCCTGGAACTAACTCTGTAGACCAGGCTGGCCTTGAATTCACAGAGATCCATCTGCCTCTGCCTCCCGAGTGCTGGGATTAAAGGCGTTCATCACCATACATGGCTAAAAAATATTTTTAGTAAAGTATGTTGTTTATTCTAATATAATGGGTTTGTTATTTTTAATCAACCAATAAAAATACTTTCAATTTCTTTATTTTTGCCTTGTTTTGTTATGTTTACTTTGTATGTACAAGAAAGGGACACATGCTACGGCATGTGAAGTCAGATGATAACTTTCAAGAATCAAGTCTCTCCTTCCAACATGTGGGTCCTGGGGATTGAACTCAGGTCATGCAGCTTGGTGGCACACGTCTCTACCTGATGAATCATCTCATCAGACCCACTGTTTTGTTTTGTTTTATTTTATTTCGGGTGGGGGGAGAGAACAGGGTCTCAAGTAGCACGTGCTGTCCTTGAACTCCTGATCCACCTGCTCCATCTCCCAAGGATTAGAGGTTTATGCCACCACACATAGCTTTTTAGATTTAAATTTAGATTTTCCTTTTTGTTTTTTTTGGTTTTTTTTTTTTTTTGGTCTTTACAGACAGGGTCTCCCTGTAGCCCCCCAGCTGGCCTGGAATTCATTACGTAGACCAGGCTGGCTGGCCTTGAACACACAGAAAGAGATCTGCCTGCCTTTGCCTCTGGAATGATGGGATTAAAGGTGTGGACCACCACGCCTGGCTCGACTAATTTCTATAGTAGATATCAATCATCATGACCTTCCTAAACAAAAGTTTTCTGGAGTGGGGAAGGGTCCTAATAACAGTAAAGAGTATAACAGGGTCATGACACCATAAAGTTTGAGAATCACTGATATGGTTTCTAATCCAATACCCCCAGCCCAACTGAGTTGGTAAACATGCCCATAAAGGTTTCAAACTGGCAAAGTGGCCAACCCAAAGCAATGATTCCTGTAAACATCAAGGAAATCTCCACATGTTTACAATTGAAGATGTTTGACATGTTCAAAAGAATTTTGACACATTATGGGAAGTGATGTAAATTTATTGAAATTTTCCGGTTGTTTTGTTTTTCTTTTTTTTTTTTTTTGTCTTTTCGAGATAGGGTCTCCCTGTAACCTCAGCTGTCCTGGAACTCACTCTATAGACCAGGCTGGCCTTGAACTCATAAAGATCCGCCTGCCTCTGCCTCCCAAGTGCTAGGATTAAAGGTGTGCGTCACCACACCCGGCTTGTTTTTCTTTTTTTTTTTTTTTTTCGGTGTGTGATGTGTTGTGTGTGTGTGTGTGTGTGGTGTGGTGGGCCTTAACCCAATTGTTTTTCTTTTTAAAATAGGATCTCACTCTTTAGCCAAACTGGCGTTTAAATTCATGACCAATTCTCTGCTTCGGCCTCTGCAAATGGCAAGATGACCATGTTGAAGAACCTTCAGAACAAAAAGGGGAAGAGTGAATTAGACCTCCAGATGAGTTATTGAACGAGAGAATTGGAGAAGCCTGAACCTTATGTACGAGAGTCATATCATCTCCATAAAACAAAGAGCTATGTGAAAAATATGAGTCTATTCCTTCTGAAGATGGTGGAGTCACGCACAAAGCACCAGTCCTTCAGATAAAATGATATGAGCGACTCTGAGTGATTCAGCATCAGTAATAGCGAGGCAACATATAGAGAGATAAACCCACATGCTCAGAGGTAACAGAGACACATAGGGAATAGGTAACAGGATTATATAAATTATTCCACACCAAGCTCTACTACACGACAAAAGGTGAAAGGTACATGGATAATTTCCAACAAACAATAGCTCTAACAACACCTGTGGGCATTAGAGATTCCTATAGTGGGATCGCCCTAGGATGACCCAGGACACAGATCTTTTAGAGGAACAATTGTCATGAAAAGAGTCAAGAACAAATCAAAGAATAGAGAGAAGAGTACTACAACGCAGAAGAAACTACACTGAGAGTTAAAAGAATGAAAACAACTCCCAAGAAAGACTCTAGGAGCCACGTTGGGAGACAACTTCAACCAGCCACACACTGTAGAAACCCAGAACGTACAGGAAGAAAGATTGAGGAGACGTTCTTCAAGCGTGAAGTGAGCAAAATGAGTAAAAGAGAATCAAACAGGACTGAGGAACGAAAAGGAAATAGAAATCTATCGTCATCCTAACCTCTTGCAACCTGTAGGAAACGGCAAGAATAGCCCGAAAGAGATACTCAATCAGAAAAAGATGACGAATGCTGGGGCTGTAAGCAAGAAAGAAAAAGACTGTGATCAGATAGCGCTGTGAAGACCAACCACAAAAATCTAAAAAGGTGGCTCAGATAAATCAGTTATGCCATATATGAATGTGGGCGTGCCTGGAGATACACTGTCTCGCACAGAGTTGAACCAGGACGATCTACACTGAGCTTCGCTTCTCTGAACAGAGCGAACCACCTGGGTCATACTCCCCCAGCAATCCACATGGCTCACCGCCATAACCGAACTATACCCTTTTTGTAACTTACTAAGTTTCGTAGGGGTAAGAGAATACCCGATTAGCCACAATCTCTGACCCTCCAATGGCATTGCTGATCACAGGTGCACAATACCTAAAATGACAAGACATAAGATACATCAGTAACAAATTTTAAAATATAAATAGAGGCATAGACTTTTAAAAAGAATCGAGAGAAACATAACATAAGGACTTCGAATCAGTTAAGGACTTAGAAACATGAAGCAGTAAAAGGGGGAACCATATGAGGGAATCCATTTAAAATCTTCTATACATAGTGTAACAACTGACCACTTTGAAGATGAACAGACACAGTATGGTACACAAATGCTTGTGAATATAATGTGCATCGAACATCCATGGTGTCGAGTTAAAAATAAAGTGATAACACCAGAATTGGGCTTTCTATATGAAAGATTATGTCTCCGAGATACAGTCAAGCGCACAAATGATTAACCCAGCACATCCATAAGTAGTTGGCGACTCATCTAATACATCCACTAAGGGGTCGAGAGATGGAGAGTATTGAGCCTAATAAGAGGTTATGAAGTACCACTGACTAAGCTATCATTACAGAAGGACCCGTATTTTTTTTTTTTTTTTAATGTGTATGAGTGTACTGTCTGCATGTAGGTAGGTGCACCCGTGTCAAGCAATGACAAGGAGGTCAGAACAGGGTGTCGGATTCCCCTGGAAATGGAGTTAAAGTCGCTCTTAGCCGCCATGTGGGTGCTGGGATTCGAACCCGGGTCCTCTGCAAGAGCAATCAGGGCTCTTAACCACTGAGCCATCTCTCCAGCCCCATCTCAAGTAGTATAAATGCCAGGACTATCTAAACATCTAAGCAACTCTGGAAATCTAAATCCATTTAAACTCCATTATTATTATTATCACTACTATTAGCTGTATCCACACCCTAGGTTAAAGCACAAACTGGGGCTGACCACCCAGTTGCTCTTAGAATGACCAAGCTAGCCTCTCCAGCCAGAGTCAAGACCCCCAGAGGAGACTTCACAGCCCATCACCTGTTTCTTCTGGCTTCACCTCATTCCCACTCTGAACTCTATTTAAAGGTCTAAGAGTTAGATTTGAGCCAAAGAAATAGCTAAGAGGTGACACAGCTAAGCCCCGAGGCTTTAAATAGAGCAAGACTGCAAAAGGCAAAGCTTCCCTCAGACTGTAGTCCGTGCCCACAGGGCTCTTTCATGAAGTCACTCCTTACCACTCTGGGAGTGATATGGGTCAAAGTCTGGGGGCAGGCCCCAAGGTCTCAGTTGAGAAAAAGGTAGAGATAAGTTTCTGTTATTACAAAGTATGGAGAAATATCATTGGTTATGTAAAAAAAAGGTATATTTTACAAACATACACACACACACACACACACACACACGCACACACGCACACACACAAAATGCTTTTGAGCACCTCATGTTACACAAAGACTGAACTTCAAATAAATGATCCTTTACCACAGAACACACTAGGTCCTAGACAACCTGAAAAGGACAGCAAGCAGGCCCTTAACCTGTAATCTTTATTTTTATTTATTTATTTATTTATTTGGTTTTTTCAAGATAGGGTCTCCCTGTAGCCCAGCTGTCTTGGAACTCACTCTGTAGACCAGGCTGGCCTTGAACTCACAAAGATCCGCCTGCCTCTGCCTCCCAAGTGTTAGAATTAAAGGCATGCACCACCACACACTTTAATCTTTTTTTTTTTTTTACACTTTAATCTTTTAAAATGGAAACAGGCCCAGCAGGATGGCTTGAATGGGGAGCAGCACCTGCCATCAAGCTGATGATTACCTGAGTTCAATCCCTGGGATGGTGGTGGAAAAGGAGAACTGACTCCCACAAGCTGTCCTCCACACAAGGGTATACACACACACACACACACACACACACACACACACACACACACACGGACATGTACACACACACAGATGAATATAATAAAAATTTAAAGTGGAAAACAGGATATTAAAAACAAGGTTAACTGACAAGTGGAAGCCCACCTAAAGATAATTTTTTTTTTTTTTAATTTTGAGACAGGGTTTCACTATGTAGCTCTGACTGGCCTACAACTTGCTTTGTAGACCAGACTGTCTGTCCTTCAACTCACTGAGATCTACCTGCCTCTGCCTCCAAAGTTGGGGTTAAAGGTGTGTACCACTGCTGGGCATAATGGTCTACAGAGTTCTAGGACAGCTGGGACTACAGGGAAACCCTGTCTCAAAAAAACCAAAAAAAAAAAAAAAAGTGTACCACCATGTCCAGTGATTTTTACACATTTTATTTTTTATTTATTTCTGTATGTATATCAATGTAGTGTCTGCATGCAGGTTTGTGCACCCGTGTCGTGCAATGCCACGCAGGTCAGAAGAGGGTGTCGGATTCCCCTGGAACTGAAGTTCTCCTTGAATTGGAGTTTCAGACGGTTCTCGGCCACCATGTGGGTGCTGGGGATCGAACCCGGGTCCTCTGTAAGAGCGGTCGTACTCTTAACCGCTAGGCCATCTCTCCAGCCCCTACACATTTTATTTTATTTTTTTTAATTTTTTTTTAATTTTAATTTTATTTATTTCTGTATGTGTATGAATGTACTGTCTGCATGCAGGTCTGTGCACCCGTGTCGTGCAATGCCACGGAGGTCAGAAGAGGGTCTCGGATTCCCCTGGAACTGGAGTTCTCCTGGAATTGGAGTTTCAGACGTTTCTCAGCCGCCATGTGGGTGCTGGGGATCGAACCCGGGTCCTCTGTAAGAGCGGTCGGCGCTCTTAACCGCTAGGCTATCTCTCCAGCCCCGCCCCTACACATTTTAAAACATTGATTTACAACACCAAAACACAGCTTCAGGCAAATCTTACCCTCTGGTTGCAGGTTTGCCTGTGGCTCTGGGGTTGAGTAATGAGATTATACAAATAATCTAAGGTTTTCAATAGTTTCTCCTAACCCTACCCCCTCCAGCTAAGTGGTTTAAGTTTAGATAGGGTGGATTGGCTCTCTGTGAATGCTAGGAAAGGCAGTGACATTCTTAGCAATCTTTCCTACCTACAGATTTCCTCTTCGCTTTGCTTTTATTTTATTATGGCGTTGCCAGGTTAGGAAACATCACATTGTGTTCTGCAATTAGCACGCTCCTGCTTATTTAGTCTTTGCTCTATNCCCCATTCGTTCTCTTTCTATAAGAGCAGAAACTTGTTATGTACAGTAAGAACACTGCAATGCATAACATACAGTAGTCTTAAGTCTGAGCCATGGTGTTTGAGGCAACATTTGTTGGTGGTGTGTAGGGTGATGGTGTGTGTGTTGAGGACTGTGCATGTTGCATTTTCAGAACTAAGACTTTACTGAAATTGCCTTACACTCAAATGCATTTGATTTTTTTTTCTTTCTGAGACAGGGTCTCCCTGCAGTCCAAACTATCCTGGAACTTACTATATAGACCAGATTGGCCTTGAACTCACAGTGATTTGCCTGCCTCTGACTCCCAAGTGCTGGGATTAAAGGCATGTGTCACTAGCTTGTGGACTTTTTTGTTTGTTTTTCGTTTTTTGTTTTTGGTCTTTTTGAGACAGGGTCTCCCTATAGCCCTTGCCCCAGCTGTCCTGGAACTCACTCTGTCGACCAGGCTGGCCTTGAACTCACAGAGATCCACCTGCCTCTGCCTCCCGAGTGCTGGGATTAAAGGTGTGTGCCACCACACTTGGCCTAGCTTGTGGACTTTTTAAAAACCAACTTATTTAGAGGGAGGGTGCCACAGCGTGCATGTGGAAATCAGAGGACAACTTGTTCTTTCTTTCCACCATATGAGTTCCAGGAATCAAACTCAGGTTGTCAGGCACTGCAGAAGGCATCTTTACCTGCTGAGCCCCCTCCCCAGCCTCACTTATGGGCTTTATTGAGGCTGTGTGTTTTTCGTGGGCACACACGTCCTCTGAAGTCTGTAGATGCTGCTCCACCACCTTCAGGTTTTGAGTATTGCTGACGAACAATCCAGCCTCAAAATCATCTCCCCACAGGTAAATGGCTTTTTCTTCCTGAATAAACCAAAGGGTGTGTGTGTGTGTGTGTGTGTGTGTGTGTGTGTGTGTGTTTCCTCATCCTTGAATGGCATTAACTTTACTAGATTGTGTTTATTATGCCTTATTCTTTATTCTGGTACACAATGTAGCCTCCTATCTAAAGATACCATTTACTAATTTGGCAATCCTCCTTCATTATAAATCAAATAAATGTTCTTCTCTCTGTTCTTAATACAGAATACTTCACCTCTGGTCAACAAAGCATGTGGCTGTTTTTCCTCTCACACTAATCAAGCAGATGTGTAGTGGGTACCACCTGGGCATCCTGTAGTTCAATTCAGTTTTCACACTATGTGGAGACAGCATTTTCTCATACAGCTTAGGGACCCAGTCCCACAGCCATGGCCCTCACCCCACAGATTCCAATGGCAAGCCCCAATTTGAGACCTGCAGTCTGAATTACCAGCTATAAATCAGGGCTCACACACCCATGTCCTAGCGTTTCATTGATTTACTAAAGCATCTCTGAGAACTCAGAAAGTCACTTTACTTATGTTTACCAGTTCATTAATAAAGGATACAAATGAACAGCTAAATGACGAGATACACAGAGTGAGGTCTGGAATTTTCCTATATAAAGGAGCTTCCATCATTGTGTAGTTGGGGTAAACCATCCTCCTAATGCTTACCAACCCAGAAGCTCTCTGAACCCCATCATTTGGGGTTTAGTGGAGGCTTATCAAGTAGGCATTCTGGATTATCAGTTTCTGTCTAGCCTCTCCCCCTTTGGAGGATGGGTGGTAGAGCTGAACCTCCAGCCCCGATCCAGGAGCCCACAGAGCTGCCCCAGAACAAAAGATACTCCTGGGCTATGAGATGGCTCAGAAAGTAAAGAAGTTACTTGAGCTCCACCTGTGTTTGCTACCCAGGACCCACAAGGTAAAGAGAGAGAGAGAGAGAGAGAGAGAGAGAGAGAGAGAGAGAGAGAGAGAGAGAGAGAACTGAGTCTTGGAAGGGGTTTGACCTCTACATGCATACTGTGGCACATGAATGTGTGCTCATGGAACACAAGCGCGCGTGCGCGCGCGCACCCACACACCCACGCACACACACGCCCACACACACACACACACTCACACACACACTAAATAAAAGTAAAACAAATAAATGTAAGAGAAGAGGAGAAGGAGGAGGAGAAGGAGGAAAAAGAGGAGGAGGAGGAGGAGGAGNGAGATGGCTCAGCAGTTAAGAGTGCCAACTGCTCTTGCAGAGGACCCAGGTTCCATTCCCAGCACCCACATGGTGGCTAAGAACCATCTTTAAGCCAGGTGTGGTGGTGCATGCCTTTAATCCTAGCACTTGGGAGGCAGAGGCAGGCAGATCTCTGTGAGTTCAAAGCCAGCCTGGTCTACAGAGTGAGTTCTAGGCCAGCTGGGGCTGCAGGGAGACCCTTTCTATAAACAAACAAACAAATAAATAAAACCGGGGGCTGGAGAGATGGCTTAGTGGTTAAGAGCACTGGCTGCTCTTGCAGAGGACCCAGGTTCAGTTCCCAGTACCCACATGGCAGCTAGGACCTTCCGTAACTCCAGTTCCAGGGGAATCCAATGCCCCCTTCTGACCTCCTTGGGCATTGCACATGAGTGCACTTATGCATATGCAGCAAATACACTCATACACATAAAATGAAAATAATATGAAAATTTTTTTGTTTTTTTTGAGATAGGGTCTCCTTATAGCTCCAGCTGGCCTGGAACCCACTGTGTAGATCAGGCTGGCCTTGAACTCACAGAGATCCACCTGCCTCTGCCTCCCTAGTGCTAGGATTAAAGGCATGCCCAGCTTAAAGACAAAGGTTCTTAGCCACCATGTGGGTGCTGGGAATCAAATCCGGGTCTTCTGCAAGAGCAGTCGGCACTCTTAACCACTGAGCCATCTCTCCTGCCCCTAAGGGCTGTATTTTATAGAACATTTGTATAATAAAGGTATTTATATCTTAAAGCACTTTCAAGGAATCTTTTGTTTTTCTAGAGTGAAGTATAGTTTCTTTAATCTAATAGCTATTTTCCCTCCTAAAACCTCTCTTTTTATAGCATGTTTATGACATTTGCTTTTGTTTATCTCCTTATTATAAAAGTTACAATTCTCCCAGGACAGCCCTGGCTATAGGGATGCCTTGCCTCAAAAAATAAAAACAAACAACAACAAAAAAGTTACAATTCAGGCAGGATGTGGTGGCACATGCCTTTAATCCCAGCACTTGGGAGGCAGAGGCAAGAGGATCTCTGTGAGTTCCAGGACAGTGGGAGCTACAGGGAGAACCTGTCCCTCCCCCCCAAAATCTTTATAATAGATCCATTATTCACTGTTTTAGATCAAATGAGCTTGGCAGCCATGGTGTATGCCTGGGCTTCCACTTAGAAGATGGAGACAGAAGGATCAAGGATTCAAGGCTAGCCTAGGCTATATGAGACCCTGTCTCAAAAATAAAATAAAATCTTCAAGAAAAAGTAATGTACTAGATCACAGTGACTTGGGTCATCATAATGACAACTGCTTCCAATCCAGGTATTCTAAGGATAAAAGGACTCAGAACAGAAGCAGCCTTGGGGAGTAAGTTTCACTGGCTAGCATGCTTGTATCTTCCGGTGTTCAGCCGCCATATGCTAGCTTCTGAACAACACACCACTGAGACCCTGACCTCCTAAGCCGAGCCCCCTCAAGATGGGCTCTGACCATTGACTGTGCTGGCATGCTTGTCACATGAGGAGCCATCCTCAACTCCTATAACAGTGTGGCAACAGGTTCTCAGATAAGCAGGTCAGTAATAAATGGTAATGACAAAAAGACGCCTAGACATACAATGATCTTACTTACTGGCCCTCTCGGGAAATATGTGAAATAGACTTTCAGAGATAATGGGGATTATTTTTTCCAGATCTATTGCTTTACATAAAGGAATGTTTTCAATGGTAGAAAATTCATGTTGCTCAAGCCCAAAGGATCCTATGGCATCCTATATTTATCTGAGATACCTTGGGACTGTTGTAGACTACTAAGTGAAATACAACAAGCTGAATTTGACTTAAAAGACAACTGAAGCCAGGTGTGGTAATGTATACCTTTAATCCTAGCACTTGGGAGGCAGAGGCAGGAGGATCTTTGTGAGTTCAAGGCCAGCCTGGTCTACAGAGTAAGTTCAGGACAGCTGGGGCTACAGGGAGACCCTGCTTCAAAAAGACCAAAAAATAGGGGTGTGCAGAGCTTCAATCAGGGACTTCCCAGGACCACCTGAAGCATAGGTAGGAGCCGGGCACTTCAGCCAAGTGGATTGTTGGCTAGATAGATCTATCTCGGGGTTGTTGGATAATTGTTTCATTGATTTGTTGGATAGCTAAATCATTGTCTTGTGGGGCTGTCGGGGCAGACTAGCTGGTATTAAAGGTGGGCCAGTTGCCACTGTGAGACTTGAATGTGCAGAGCTTTGCTCAGGGAATCAGGGACTTCCCAGAACCACCTGAAGCACAGAGTACCAGGGCCAGGCATATACACCCCCGCCCCCACCCCCCCACCCCCCCACCCCCACACACCCCACACACACCCCCACCCCACCAACTGGAATTGCTGAGGGAGTGTCCAAGTGAATTTTTTTTTTTTTTTTTTGGTCTTTTCGAGACAGGGTCTCCCTGTAGCCCCAGCTGTCCTGGAACTCACCTTGTAGACCAGGCTGGCCTTGAACTCACAAAGATCCGCCTGTCTCTGCCTCCCAAGTGCTAGGATTAAAGGCGTGTGCCACCACGCCCGGCCCAAGTGAATTTTTTGAAGAACCTTCAGAACAAAAAGGGAAGAGTGAATTAGACCTCCAATATATAAACAAAATTGAAAGCCTGAAACCTAGACAAGTCAACACTCCATAAACAAGGAGGAAAAAAAGGCATCTGAAGGAAGCAAGCAAAGCAAGCCTTCAATATAATGAAGAGGCCTTTGTGATTCGCATCAGAATACAGGCAAAAAGGGAAACCCACATGCCAGGGACACGACAAAGGGAAAGGTACAGGATAATTCCACACCAAGCTCTACACGACAAAGGGAAAGGTACAGGATAATTCCACACCAAGCTCTACCAACCCTGTGGGAGATTCCTATAGTGGGATCGCCCTGGAGATGGCCCAGGACACAGATCTTAGAGGAACAATTGCAGAAATATTCAAAGAAATCAAAGAATATAAAGAACAAGTCAGAGAACTAAGGAGAAAGAATGAAAAACTCAAGAAAGACCTAGAGGAAGTGGAAACCAACCAGCAAAACAAGGAGCTACAGGAAGAGATTGAGAAGCTCCAAAAGGAAGTGGAAATACTAAAGAAATCACAGGATGGAATGAAAAAGGAAATAGAATACTCATCCAATCAAGAGGAAAGGAAAGGAAAAGACCTCAGAAATAGAATGGAGGAAGCAGAATAAAGACTATCAGACCTGGAAGACAACACAACAACTAAAAAGCTCAAGTAAAGATTATGAAAAATTTGGGGCTGGAGACATGGCTCAGCAGTTAACAGCACTAACTGCTCTTGCAGAGGACCCTGGTTCTACTCCCAGCAACCACATGGCAGCTAAGAACCGTCTTTAACTCTAGTTCGAGGGGAATCCGATGCCCTCTTCTGACCTCCATGGCATTGCATGACACAGGTGCACAAACCTACATGCAGACAGTACATTCATACAATTAAAAAATAAATAAAATTTTAAAAAATCAGACAAAATAGACTTCATAGTAAAAGAAATCAGAAGAGACAAAGAGGGCCATTACATCTTTATCAAAGGAACAACTGACCACGAAGATTTCACAATCTTGAATATAAATGCACAGAACTCTGGTGCACCAAACTTTATAAGATAATTCTCCAGGACCTCAAGGCACAGATTAACCCCAGCACACTCATAGTAGGGGACTTCAATACTCCACTAAGGGGGGCTGGAGAGATGGCCTAGCGGTTAAGAGCACTGACTGCTCTTACAGAGGACCCGGGTTTGGTCCCCAGCACCCACATGGCTGCTAAGAACCGTCTGTAACACCAATTCCAGGAGAACTCCAGTTCCAGGGGAATCCGACACCCTATTCTGATCTCCGCGGCATTGCACAACATGGGTGCACAAACCTACATGCACACAGTACATTCATACACATACAAAAATAAATTAAATTAAAAAAAATACCCCCACTAAGTCCTCTGGACAGATCAACTGGACAAAGAATAAACAGAGATGAATTCAAAAGTTGGTTCTTTGAGAGAATAAATGAGACAGACAAACCTCTAGCCCAGCTAACCAAAAGGAAGAAACAGCAACTCCAAATCAATAGAAATAGAATTTGTGATGAAAAGGGAAACATCACAACAGACAATGAAAAGATCCAGACAATCATATAGGAATACTTCAAAAACTTATACTCTACTAAGTTTGAAAACCTAGAAGAAATGGATGAATATCTGAAATCCTGGGAATCACCAAAGCTGAACTAAGAAGAGATCGACAGCTTAAACAGACCGAAAATATATGAAGAAATTGAAGATGTAATAAGAAAACTCCCGACTAAAAAAAGCCCAGGCCCAGACGGTTTCACAGCAGAATTCTATAAAACATTTCAAAAAGACTTACAACTATTTTAACTCAAATTGTTCAGAAGGATTCAAGCAGAGGGAAATCTCCCAAATTCCTTCTATGAAGCCAGTATCACTCTAATACCCAAACCAGGCAATGATACAACCAAAAAGGAAAACTATAGACCCATCTCATTAATGAACACAGATGTAAAAATTCTCAACAAAATACTTGCAAACTGAATACAGACCCACATCAAAAAGATCATCCATCATAACCAAGTTGGATTCATACCAGAGGTGCAGGGATGATTCAACATACAAAAATCAATAAATATCATAAAACACATAAATGGACTGAAAGACAAAAAACCACATTTGATCTCAATTGATGCAGAAAAGGCCTTTGACAAAATCCAGCATCCCTTCATGCTTAAAGTCCCAGAGGGAATTGGTTTGGAGGGATCATTCCTCAATGTAATCAATGCCATATACAAGAAACCCACAGCCAACATCATCCTAAATGGAGAAGAGATAGAAGCATTCCTCTTAAAGGTAGGAACTTGGCAAGGCTGCCCCCTGTCACCACTCCTCTTCAATATAGTGCTTGAAACACTTGCTAGGGCAATAAGGCAAGAAAAGGAAATTAAAGAAGTACTAATGGAAAAGAGGAAGTCAAGCTATCCCTTTTTGCTGATGATATGATTGTTTACCTATGGGATGCTTAAAAACTCCACCAGAAAACTCCTAGAAATGATTAAGAGCTTCAGTAAAGTGGCAGGATACAAAATTAACCTAAAAAATCAGTAGCCAGGGCTGGAGAGATAGCCTAGCGGTTAAGAGCACCGACGCTCTTGCAGAGGACCCGGGTTCGATCCCCAGCACCCACATGGCGGCTAAGAACCGTCTGTAACTCCAATTCCAGGAGAACTCCAGTTCCAGGGGAATCCGAGACCCTCTTCTGACCTCCACGGCATTGCACGACACGGGTGCACAGACCTGCATGCAGACANATATTAGAAATATTAAATCTAAATGTTCTTCTTAAAGGCTTTTGTATAAATAACATAGTAGTTGTATATCATTTACCTAGATCTCGCATATTTCTAAATATCTCTAGATTGTTTATGGTACTTAATATAAAGTACATTCCATAATATTATATGACATGGATTAAGAAGTATTAATTTACCAAAAATATATGTACACATTCAGCATACAATATTTTCACAAATAATTTTAACCACAGTGAAGGCACTTCATTTATTTATTTATTTATTTATTTTTATTAATTTTTATTTATTTCTGTATGTGTATGAATGTACTGTCTGCATGCAAGTCTGCGCACCTGTGTCGTGCAACGCCGCGGAGGTCAGAAGAGGGTCTGGGATTCCCCTGGAACTGGAGTTCTCCTGGAATTGGAGTTTCAGACGGTTCTCAGCCGCCATGTGGGTGCTGGGGATCGATCCCGGGTCCTCTGTAAGAGCGGTCGGCGCTCTTAACCGCTAGGCCATCTCTCCAGCCCCTTCATTTATTTTTTTTAACAAAAATATTGACTCTCGATAAACTGTAGGAAAAAAAATCACACACTCATAAGCCCTATTACATTATTTTGAATTTGGCATGAACAAGTAATATTTGTCAGATGCTACTTGAACATTCTTCACCGATTTGTAAATTCATCAATTTTCTCCCTTTTAATAACTTGAGAGTAAAACCACTTCTACATCATAATAGATAATGCTTCCCCCAGAAGTCAGAGACTATTTAACACAACCAGAAGAGTCAAGTATGGGAAAACTCCTTTCAAGTTGATAATAAGAAAGGGAAGTTCTAAGAGACTTCCTAGCCAGTATAGGCTTTTAATACTGCGCTTGATTGCCTCCCAGAATTCTAAGGTGAGACCCTACTGCTTAAGAAAACACATATTTCAGACAAAACACTTGTAAGAATTAGGATAGAACTTACCTGGAAGCTTCCTACCTGAGGACTAATTCATATACTATAAGAAGGTAATATGCAGGCTGCCCAGAGAGAAGAGCAAATAATTTTTCTAATCAGCTCTAAATCTAATAAAATATAATGACTAATCCATATGTGTATATATATATATATATATATATATATATATAATTAAAAAGAAACAATAGCAAAATGATAAAAAAGACCAAAATAAATTTTTTTTAAAGACACTTGAAAGGCTGAAAGGATCCCAAACAGAGCACTACTTAGTCCTGTTTATTTCTTAAACACCTGAAGTCAGGATGGCTTCAGCATCACAGGATATGGCCACATCCAGTCATTACTGTCACTACTGGCTGAGGTGCAGATGCTCCCAAATGGAACACACCCTAGTACACACCTGGGACACCTGGCCTTTCTGATCACCATGTCTGGTAGTCCACAAGGACCCCAGCTGGGACACTCTTCTGTTTCTTTGTTCACAGGTTTTGCTCTTCTTTCCTTTCCCAGGCAGGGCTGAAAGTGCCACAACAGAGACTGAAGAACGTGCTTTCCTTCAAAGCAGCAGGGCACTGTCAACGCCTGATAACAGAACTTTCCTCATGCACCAAGTCAAACTACAGCTGGCTGTCCATACTACAGGTTCCATAGCTATGAGTTCAAATGACTGCTGATAGAAAAAAAAAGTCTGCATGTGCACTGAATGTGTACAGACTTTCCTGTCATTGTTCCTTAAACAGTCCAGCAGAACTACTTCTACAGCATTTAAATCCTAGTAGAGGCTATAAATAACCAACAAATGATTTAAAGTATGTAAGAGGCTCAGTGTGGTTGTGTAGACCTTTAGTACCAGCACTTGGAAGGCAGAGGTTGTGTAGACCTTTAGTACCAGCACTTGGAAGGCAGAGGCAGGTGGATCTCTGTGAAATGGAGGCCAGCCTGGTCTACAGAGTGAGTTACAGGCCAGGAAGAGTTACAGGGAGATTCTGTCTCAAAAATATAAATAAACCAAAAAATAAATAAAGTATACAAGAGGATGTGGATAAGTTACATTTAGATACTGCATTTTATATAAGAGCCTTAAGATTTTTGTATCCAAATGAGTACTAGAAACTAATCTTAGGTAAATATCAAAGGACAACTCTACTTTCTAGGTATTAAAGATCTTTCTAGAAAGTATTGAGAAACTCAGTACACTTTATTCTTTTTAAAAAATTTTTTGCTTACTTATTTTATTTTATGTATATCAATGTTTTGCCTGCATGTATGTAGGTCGACCACATAAGTCCAATGCCGTGGAGGCCAGAAGAGGACGTCGGATCCCCTGAACTGGAGTTATAGATGATTGTTACCCACCATGTGGGTGCTTGGAACCAAACCCAGAAAGAGCAGCCAGTGCTCTTAACCACTGGGCCATCTCTCCAGCCCAGTCTTAACTGAAAATTAGACTACTCAAAGCATTTTGATTTCTCAGTAATACTGATTCTACCAAAAAAAATTAAGAATAAATGATAGGCAGAAATTTCTATTTAGGTAGATTACTCATGATTTTTTTTTTTTTTTTTTGGTCTTTTCAAGACAGGGTCTCCTTGTAGCCCCAGCTGTCCTGGAACTCACTCTGTAGACCAGGCTGGACTTGAACTCACAAAGATCCACCTGCCTCTGCCTCCCAAGTGCTAAGATTAAAGATGTGCACCACCAAGCCTGGCCATGATTTTCTTTTTATTTTATTTTATTTTATTTTATTTTATTTTATTTTATTTTATTTTATTTATGTGTATGAATGTACTGTCTGCATGCAAGTTTGTGCACCCGTGTCGTGCAATGCCGCAGAGGTCAGAAGAGGGTCTCAGATTCCCCTGGAACTGGAGTTCTCCTGGAATAGGAGTTTCAGACGGTTCTCGGCCGCCATGTGGGTGCTGGGGATCGAACCCGGGTCCTTTGTAAGAGTGGTCAGCGCTCTTAACCGCTAGGCCATCTCTCCAGCCTCATGATTTTCTTATAAAACATGTGACTCATTAGTAAATCCAAGAGACCATATCTTTGGAAGCTGAATAACAGACTTACAAATTATGAGATTTCTATTGCCAATTTACCTGTGAGATATATACCATTTAATTATAGTTCATCTTCATATTTGGGTGAGTTTATACAGTGCTGAGGAGAAAATCCAGAGCCTGGCACACGCGAAGGAAATGCTCATACATTTGCATGTACCGTGTGTGAGCAGAAGGCCCCAGAGGTTTGAAGAGGGCATCAGATCCCCTGCAGCTGAAGTTACAGGTGATTGTGAACTGCCATGTGGGTACTGACAACCAATTCTGAGTCTTCTGCAAGAGCAGTAAGTACCCATAATTGTTCAGCCATCTCTTTAGCCCCTAGACTTGTTTTTTGACAGTTTATTTTCAGCATTGGGCTGGAGATACATAATTTCCCTTTTGTACTTTGTTTCATGGTTGCAATGCAATGAGCTTAGCCCAGTGAGCATTTATATGATATAAAGTCATAACTTTTAGCATACCCACACTGTTCATGTTTCCCTGATAAACAGAATCCATGTTTTAGCTAGGGATATTTCCCAATCTCCCTTGTAGCTGAGGGTGACTGCACTAAGGTCTGACCAACAGAATATAAGCAGAAACAATACATATGACTTCTGATTTGTGTCCCCTAAAAAGAACAAGTCTTCCTCTTCTATTTTCTGTTCTCCTACCTTGCTGCATGGACCCTGGACTAGGTGGAAAGCCATCTAGGACCAGACAAATAAAGCCACTATTTTAGGGACACTTGAACTTCAGGATATAAGGAGCAACACATTAACATTGTGTATGAAATAAATCAGACTTTTCAATAGAAATAAAAATTTTATCTTCCTTAAATTTTTGCTGGTTTTTGTTAAGGCAGCTGTAACTTTATCCTAATTGAAATATCCTACCATTTCAATTGCATTATATTCAGATTATATTATGTTTAATTTGTGTCACTAATTGTTACTTCATTTTCATTAAATGCTAGAGTATTTAAGGCAAATAGCTATAAAACATGCAAAGAATTATGCAAATTACAAAGAGGAAAGGTAACTTTGCAAAAATGGATGACATAAATATGCAATATTTCAAAATGGTCATAGAGGCCACTCACCACTCATTCTTTTTTTGTAAAATCAGCTACTGTTCTTTTTTTTTTTTTTTTTTTCCTTTTGAGACAGGATCTCCCCTGTAGAGCCAGATGGCCTGGAATTCACTACGTAGCCCACACTGGCCTTGAAGTTGCGGAGATCTGCCTCCCTTGGCCTCCCGAATGCTGGGATTAAAGGCGTGCGCCACCACTCTTGGTGAAGCCACTCATTGTAAAAGTCCAAATCTGGTATATTCCAGGTTATGCAGAATGCTGCTCACTGCAGAGATAAACAGCACCGTATGTTAAAGGAGTGTGCTGGAACACTGAATGTTAAAGGAGTGTGCTGGAGCACTGCATGTTAAAGGAGTGTGCTGGAGCACTGCATGTTAAAGGAGTGTGCTGGAACACTGTGTGTGGTTCTTGGCCCTGGGCATCAGCTACCACAAAAGTCAGAAGACATTCCAGCTCTCCCCAGCAAACAAGATTTCCTGGTGCTAATGTAATGCAATTACTCTAAATCTATATTTAACAGCTTTTTGAGCTTCAGTTTTAGAGTTGGCTAAAAAGTTTGTCCTAAAGAGAAAAATGTATACATTTCAGAAATATGTGATACAAACTGGGATTATAACTATGAGCCTTTCAGAAAAAAATTTGCTGCTAGATACAAATTTCAATTGATAAATAATTCTGCTAGGGAGCTGGAAAACAATATCTAGAGTCATTTTTTTTTCTTAGAATTATAATGACAAAGAGGTGCTCTTTGTTTTTTGAGACAGGCTCTTTAGCCCAGCTGAGCCTCAAACTCCTTCTGTAGCCAGAATATTCTTGAACTTCTGATCTTCTTGCATCTACCTCCTAAGTGTTGGAATTAAAAAAGTGTAATACCACACTCAGTTTAAGCAGTGCTAGGACTTTAACTCAGAGTCTCGCTCATGCCAGCTAGCCAAGCACTCTGCCAACTGAGCTACATCCTCAACCTTAGAGAAATTTTTTCTTTTGTCTTTTTCAGACAGGTTCTCCTGGTAGCCCCAGCTGGCCTGGAGATTGCTATATAGACCAGGCTGGCCTTGAACTCACAGAGATCTGTCTGCTTCTGCCTCCCAAGTGGTGGGATTAAAGCTGTGCACCACTATATCCAGCACGAGAAATAATTTTTAAATAGAGATCACTAGAATCTGGAAGGGTGGTGTCCACTATGCTCATAATTTCTACTTCAACTGTGGCTGCCACAAGTAAAAGAAGCACTCTTAGTAGAAGAAGAATGTGCATCTCTCACTCTCATAGGCACCTTTGGGCTACCAACGGTGGGTGAGAATAAGCAAACAGGAGCCCTGAACATTTCTGGGAGAGAAAGAAATCACACCTCCTCAGAGAACTCTCAGGAAACATCTGGGAGAAACTACGAGGAGTTTTGGTCTCACAAATTATGAATAGGTCCCAAGAGTCATTTTGTTTCAAAATGAAAATTTGTGGTGATAACGAATTTCTCAGGTTCTCCATTTTTCAGTAATGGCATAGCAACCATGTTCCTCAATCACAGAACACTAGCACCGTAACCGTAACCATTTCAACTGTCTCTTCCCTGCTAACCAGTGACACTCACTGGCACCCTTTCTCTTCATTCCTACCACCACTAAATAGAGACACTTGGCACCTCACATTTTAGACCATACAAACAGACTCCTTTCCACTTGACTTCCAATCACCATATTCATTAATTCCTTAAATCAACAAGTATTTCTGGTAACAGGTACTTCAGTAAATACCAGATAAAATACAGTAAAAACAATGACCAAGGCCGAATATGCCATCAAAGCAATTTTACAACATTCTTATCATTAAAGACTACAGAATAATCCCAGGTATTATTCCAGGTTATAAACTGAATTATGTACCAACCAGCACATTCACATAGTGAAGCCCTTAGCCCAATGTGACTGCATTTGGAGACACTCTAAAGAAATAGCTATGGCTGAATGAGATTGTAAAGGCAGGCCCCTTGACAGGACTGGTGTCCTTATAAGAACGGAAAGAGATACCAAGGCCGGGTGTGCTGGTGCAGACCTTTAATCTCAGCACTCAACAGACAGAGGCAGACAGATCTCTGTGAATTCAAGGTCTACATAGTGAGTTCCAGGACAGCTGGGGCTGCAGAGAGACCCTGTCTCAAAAAGAGCAAAAAAAAAGAGAGAGAGAGAGATAAAAGAGATATCAGAAGCTTACAGAGAGAGAGAGAGAGAGAGAGAGAGAGAGAGAGAGAGATGGCCATGTGGGAACACAGCAAGAAGGAAGTCATCTAAGACTCAATACAGAGGCTTCAGGAAAAACAAACTCTGGCAACACATTGATCTTAGATTTCCACACTCCAGAACTATAAGAAAATAAACTGATGTTGCTTAAGCCAGGCAGTAGGAGGTATTACTATGGCAGCTCAAGCTGATTATACACCTTACTATATTCCTGTTCCTACCAGACTCGGGTTTCATTCATAATATCATCCCTCTGCTCCAGTTAAACAAAACTCCAAAGACAACTGCTTCTTTTCCATTCCCAAACTCGTCACTCCTCCTGGCTAGGCTGGACTTTTAATAAAGAACCCATTATGTTTTAGAGCATAACTACAGACAAAGCATGTAACTATTCCTCTTACTTCTTCCTGCCTAGAACTGAAGTCTAGTGGAACAGAAAGCTACACCTAAAGTACTGATAGGTCTTTTCTTACTCTGGTTACCAGGGAAGTGTGCACAAGGAACTAAACAACTCAGGAATAGGAATCCTGAATACTGCTTTTGTGTCTGTCCTACACATCCACATAGACAAATTTCATTTGATACAGAAAAACAGAAAGTTGATAACTATCTTGGTCAAAGCTAGATGCAATTATGAAGTGCTAAAATAATGAGGCAAGGTGGGTGTGGTGGCGCATACCTTTAATCCCAGCACTGGGAGGCAGAGGCAGGTGGATCTCTGTAAGTTCAAGGCCCACTTGGTTTACAGAGTGAGTTCCAGGACAGCTGGGGCTACAGGGAGACCCTGTCTCAAAAATACTACTTCTACTACTACTACTACTACTACTACTACAACTACTACTAATAATAATGTATTTCATATCATGCGCTTTTTTTTTTTTTTTTTTCTTTTCCAGACAGGGTCTCCCTGTAGTCCCAGCTGTCCTGGAACTCACTCTGTAGACCAGGCTGGCCTTGAACTCACAAAGATCCACCTGCCTCTTCCTCCCAAGTGCTAGGATTATAGGTGTGAGCCACCACGCCCGGCTTCATATCATGCTTTTAATCTTGTTTCTTGTCTTTCTAATTTTTATTGAGCTTTTGTAACTTCACACAACAGTTCTTAATCAATTTAGACCCCCTCCTTCTGTGCCCCCAGCCTTCCATCTGGCCTCATGTACTCTGCCATACATATTAAGTCCTGACCAGTCAAGCTTTTATACCCAGATGTCCTTCAGTGTGATTCAGCTTCTGGAGTCTAGTCAGCCTATCTAGAGATCATAAGTAAGGTCTACTCTCCCTCAGCCAGTAACAATCAGTCTCCAATAGTTCTCAGTCTAGGCCAGCTCACCACCACAGCTTATGGTAAGAAATTTCATTTGTGTAGCAGTATGACAGAGCTAGAATTTTCTCTAGGATCTACGTCTTCTCCAGCCATGTATATTTGGTTGAGCTTACAGGGCCACCCATGAGTTCATGCCCATTGATTGTGAACTAGCTCCAAGTCCAACTAGGTAGCTGTTGATTACCCCCAGATAATGATGCTATTACTCTACCAATAGAGGTAGTTTGCTGTTCCAGTTATGGTTATTAGGCTTTAGGGCTGGGTTGCATCATTGATGATTTCTACCTCAGCAGTTTGCATATTATTATGTAGGCTTATGAGAGCTAGAGTTCAGGTAGAAGGTTTCCAGTCAGCTCCTGTTCCATTGCTCCAAATCCTGTATCCAAAGTATGACCTGTCTTCAGCAGTAGGGTCTCATCTATTAGCTCTGGGAGATAACCAAGAGCTTTGGCAACAGCCTGTGCTATTTTGGGAGTCTCCTGGACCACTCTCAGCTACCACTCAAAGGGAGGTCTTTTCTGTCTGCACTGTGTTCCTTGCCAAACAGCTCCCAGGTACATATACACACTACTATCTAGACACTGTATGCGATTTCTCAAGGGGTTACAGGGCATTACATTTCCCTCTAGGTTCCCTAGACTCCAAGACTCATTCATTTCTCAATTTTTGTTGTTGTTGTTTTTGAGACAGGGTCTCCCTGTAGCCCCAGCTGGCCTGGAACTCACTCTGTAGACCAGGCTAGCCTTGAAGTCACAGAGATCCGCCTACCTCTGCCTCCCAAGTCCTAGGATTAAAGGCGTGCACCACCAGGCCCAGCCTCATTCCTACTCTTTTTCTTCCCATCTGACTTCCTTCGTCCCTTCCCAGTCCCAGTGCCCCCATTATCCACACCCTCTCCCCAATAACACCTGCCTCCCACCATTCCCCCTCTCCTGAGTCCCCCAACACATGCCATGCCCCCTTGCATGTCCCTCCCACCTCTCTTCTCACCCCCAAACTCCCACTTTCCCTGACTCCCGCATTCCTCCACATCTGGTCCCTACAATCTCCCTCTTTCGGGTTCTTTCTTTTCCTTTACCTTCATGGTTTTGTTTTGTTTTGTTTTGTTTTGGTCTTTTCAATACAGGATCTCCCTGTAGCCCCAGCTGTCCTGGAACTCACTCTGTAGACCAGGCTGGCTTTGAACTCACAAAGATCCACCTGCCTCTGTGCAAAAGACAGATGGATCATGGAGAATGACAGTTGACTATCGAAAACTCAACCAAGTAGTGACACCAATTGCAGTTGCTGTACCAAATGTGGTGTCCTTACTTGAGCATATTAATATGTCTCCTGGTACCTGGTATGCAGCTATTGATCTGGCCAATGCTTTCTTCTCAATACAGGTTCATAAGGACCACCAGAAGCAATTTGCTTTCAGCTGGCAAGGCCAACAGTATACCTTTACTGTCTTACCTCAGGGGTATGTTAACTCTCCAGCCTTGTGCCATAACTTAATTAGAAGGGATCTTGATTCAGCATTAGGTATTCATTTGTTTTCTTATCCTAGCCAGTCTTATTGAGTAAGATGATATCTTAAAGGGTTTTTGATTTGCATTGTCTTAATGATTAGTGACGCTGAACACTTCCTAAGATGAGGTTACAAGCCACATTCTGAATTACACCACTTTGGAAGGTCTCTGTTCAGCTCTTTGTCCATCTATTAAGTGGGTCACTTGTTTTCTTTCTTCTCTTGTTTTTATGAAGTGAGTTTATATATTCTGGAAACAATGCTTTGTCAGATGTTTAGATGTTTCTGTGGTGAAGAGTATTCCTCCCACTCTGTAGGTTGGACTTTTCTCTTCACTTCCGTTGAGATTATTTTCTTTTGAATTGTACCAGAACTTTGAGTTTAATGAATTCCATTTATTCATATTTGTCGACCTTAATTTCTTGCACTATGCTGCTGTCTGAATTTAGGAAGTCTTTTCCTACTGCCCATGGTCTTGTAGGTGGCTGCATGCCAATCTTTCTCCTATCTATTGCTCGTTCAGAGGTTATGGGTTTCATGGTGAGTCTTGATCCGATCTGGAGTTGAGTCTTGTTGTCAGGGACAAAGGTAGGGTTTAATTTATTTCTTCATACAAGTGGTATCCGAGTTTTTCCAACCACACTTGTGAAATGGCTGTCGTGTAATTCTCAATTGGTGGCCTTCTTGGCCCCTTGTTCAAATTATGAAGATCGGCGAAATTGTATGTGTGCTCGGAATTTTGATCTTGAGTTTGTCCAATGGTTTCAATAGGTCTGTTTGTGCCGACCAGAGTACAGGGCTTTTCATGTAGTGAATATGCCCTTAGTTTTTAGTTTGAAATTTCGGTATTACGAGTATCGCCCCATGTGTAGCTCTTTTTTGCTGACACCGGGTTGTAGTTTGGCTTATCATGGGGGTCTTTTGTCTTTTTACCAAGATGAATTTAAGGACTTTTGTTTTTCCAAGCCTGTAAAGAAAACCTTGGTGTGAATTAGTTGACTGGGAGTGTGTTATATATCGTTTACAAGAGTTCGTTGATCGACACTAGACATTTTTACAAGGGTTAATTTTCCAATACCCGGCATGAGCATGGAGTTTTTCCATCTTCTGATGTCTTTTTCAATTTCTCTCTTCAAGAGTTTAAAATTTATGTTGTAAAGATCTTTGGTGGCTTTGGTAGTGTTTGTTCTAGTGATATATTGTCTTATTGAGTGCATAACTGTGAATGGGAAAAGGGACTCTTTGAAATCTTTCTCCACTTGCACCTGTTTCGCGTAAGTAAAGAAAGTGGCATGCCATTTCTGTGCTAGGTTGAAATTTGAGTATACTGCCACTGCTGTAGTGTTAAATTCGTTCTAGGGTTTTACTGGGTGAGTTTTTAGTCAATAACACTTAAGTAAACAATCATTATCATCAAGCAATAGGGATAGCTTGACTTCCTCTTTCAAATTAATACTCCTTTAACTTCACTTTCTCACCTTATTGAGTGTATTCAAGCACTATATTGGAGATGAGTGGTGACAGGGGGTAGCTTTGCTAGGTTCCTACCTTTAAAGGAATGTTTCAGTCATTTCCCATTTAGGATGATAATTGGCAGTGGGTTTCCTGGTATATTGGCTTTGATTGACATTGAGGAATGATCCGGGCTCCAGTGCAATTCCCTTCAGGACTTTAAAGGCACATGGAAGAGATGCTGCAATTGTTGTAGGAAAGGCTTTTTCAGCATCAATTTGAGACGCGTGTGGTGTTGTCTCTTCATTCCGTTTATGTGTTGATGATGTTCATGGTGAGTGTCCATAACTAATGTTATCCCATGGGCCATGAATCCTGTGGTATGATGCCAACTTTGGTCTATTGATGGGGATGATCTCTTCGATTGGTGGCTTGTATGAGGATTTAGCCAAAGTACTATACTGAATTATAGAAATATTTAAAATCTGTAAGAAATTCATATAATGAAGATAGGTGCGTAAATTCAGTCCTTATTTTAGTTGTATCTTTGCACGGGTATTGACCAGGCTGTGAAAGAGTAGATGTGCTCATAGAAGAATGGTGAGATCCCTTGATGTAGTGCCTTTCAGAACAGGTATTCAGTAATAATGGCTGGTAGGTACTTTTTGAAATGTTTTATAGAATTCGTCTGTGAAGCCATCATGGCTCTGGGCTTTTATTATGCGAGGTAAGGTTTCTTTCCTCTTTCAATTTCTTCATGTATTATGGGGTCTGTTTAAGCTGCCAAACTCTTCTTGGTCGAGCTGTTGGTGTTCCCAGGGATTTCGAGATATGCATCCATCTTTAGTTTCAGAAGCGTGGTGAGTATACGGATTTTTGTTGAGATATCCACGTATGTTCTGGATCCTTTCCTGTTCTTGTGATGATTTATCCCTATTTTCATCCGTTGTATTGATTTGGGAGTTGTTCCTACTTTTCTTTTGGTTAACTGGGCTAGAGGTCTGTCTTCTTGTTTATTTCTTTCAAGAACAAATTTTTGGATTCATTAATTTTAGTATGTTTTGCTGTTTTCTTTCATTGACCTTTCTGCTCTGATTTTATGTTATTTCTTCCTGTCGTTGCATTTAGAGTTTATATGTTGTTGTCTTTCAATTGTCTTTAGCTCCTGTATGCTTAGCATCAAGTTTCACTTGTAAGCTCGTGTTCCGTTTTCTAATGTATGTTTCACCAGGGCTATAACTTTCCTTCTTAGGACTGCTATTAAGGTATCCCATAAGTTTAGTTGTGTTGTATTGTCTTGTTCATTCATTTCCATGAAGCTTATCCGTATTCGTTATTATCATCTTCCTTGAATGACCCATTCATTTATTCTTAAGAAGTGTATTGTTTAGTCTCCATTGTTCTTATAGGCACTAGGGCTTATCCTAGTGATTGATGTGAGCTTATTTGCACTGTTGGTCTGATAGAATGCATAGAAATTATTTCAATCTTTTAATATTTTTGTATGTTGGAGATTTCTTCTGATGTGTCCCATATGTGGTTGATTTTGGAGAATGTTCCATGTGTGGTTGCTGATGTAGAGAGTGTTATTCTCTCGGGTATTAGGAATGGAATGGTTCTGTTAGAGGTCTATGAAGGTCCATTTGCCGTGTTGATTCATATCATTTCAGTTTAGATGTCTCCTGTTTATTCTTTGTCCTGTTGACCTACCAAAGGACTCAGTCGGGTAATGAAATCTCCGCTTTACATGATGCTACCTGGGCGTTAGTGCTCCTCGTGTGACTTGTGGTCCTGGGGAATGGTCTTTATAAAGTTTTGGTGCACCAGAGTTTGGACCATATATATTCATGGACTTATTTCGAACTGGGCTATAGTAACTTGGGTCCAGTTTGGCATCTATTTCTATTAACACATGGGAAATGCCTTGCCATGTTCTTCTTGCTTCATAGTTTGCATTGAGTATTCTGTTGTAATTCTGATAGGATTTCCCCTTATAGGTCACTGTTTTTCTCTTGTGGCTATAATGATTTTGTCTTTGGTATTTGGATGTCTAGGAATTATTAAACTATGTGTGGTCTGTGAGAATTTCTTTTCTGATCTTGACTGTTTGGAGTTCTATGTGTCTGTATTTGTATTTGGTTTGTCTTTTTTAGTTTGGAGAAATTTTCATCTATTATCTAATTTAAAATTTCTTAAAACAATAAGTTATCACTCATCACTCATAGTATGCTTTAAAACATCTCGTCGCCCCAATTGAGGCATAAAGAGGAGAATGGCTCAGTGGTAAGCACCGACTGCTTACTTTGCAGAGGACCTGGGTTTGTATTCCAGCACCAACTAGGGCTGAGAACCATCTTTAACTCACAGTTACCAAGGGTATCTGACGCCCTCTTCTTACCTTCACGGGCATGCCGACAGCGGGCATGTCACCAACCTACAAATGTGCAGACAGTAAATCATTACACAATAAAAAAAATTAATTCAATTAAAAAATAAATAAAATGCCCCCCCTATGCAATAAGCACGTTCCTAGAGGCTGACACCGTGTGGTATTATCGCTTCAACCATTTCGATAAGGCCATGCTTGAAAATACGTGCCAAAAGTACATGCAGCCGTCATAGAAAACATAAATAATCACATGCCTTATCACTATACTGTAGTGGTTATAAAGTCAGCAGCTAATGAAGATTATGAAAAATGTTATTCTTAAAGGTTGCTGAAAACAATTAATATTATGGAAAAAGAAAACCTTTTAAGTCATATATAAGTGCCATATTAAAGCCACTATGTCTGGAACAGGAGAGGAAGAAAAACAACAACCCAAACCTCATTGCGTCAGTGCACCTATCTTGTAACCACCCGTCAGTTATCTGTGGGCTGAGCAGCAAGGCAAGAAGCAGCTGTCCCCACTGAGAAAAACCCAAGCAGTTATGTAAATCAATAACCTCTAAACTGAGAAGCTGACAAGGGAAGAACCAAGAGTGTATGGAAGCTTTGGCAGTAGGCCAGGTTCATAACACCAGCATGGCCTTGCTACAGCTTCTGGATGGATGAGTTACTCTGTCTGGAAGAAAACCATGACATACTTTGGCTTCTCTCTAACTCTCTCAAAATCCTCTTACTCCGATCGATCTCTCTATCTTTCTCTCTCATCTCTCCATCATTCTTCTGCTATCCTTCCCTACTATCTCATGTGTCTCTACTTATGTTTGTCTTCTGGCTAATAAGTGGATAAAGTAAAATGTAGATATGAGAGTTAACTATTACTGACAAATACTTTGTCTGTGCTTTGACTGCTTAACCTGAGCAAGCATTTCTGTGAGTAATTGTGAACTCTGTGCTTCCAGTGCACCGTATCTGAGCACCGTTACCAAACGAGAACGCACACCTTGGTTGATGACAGAAACATGCTTTTTCAGCAGAAATAGTCCCAGGACCACCCATTGGATCTATTGGGAGCAAGAAATGACCAAGAAGTAAGCGGCGCGCAGAAGTGGTAGCATTCGCCTTAATTCTAGCCCAGGATGCGAGAGGCCATTTGGGATCTGTGAGTTCCAGGCCAGCCCTGGTCTACAGAGGGAGCCCAAGGACAGCTAAGGGCTAGCAGGGCAGACCTGCCTGTAGAAAAGACCAAGCACAAAAACAAATAAAAACCGAATGAATGGATGAAAGAAAAGACAGAACCACGTAATTATGTAGTGTATCTCTAAAGATACAGAAAAGTAACAGGATGAATCATATAGCTAGCATAGACATTGACCCATGAATTGCTCACTAATGACAGAGTTTAAGGATTCCAACAGTAGCTGAACTACACTGGAAAGGCCGAGAGATTCCAGGAACTGCTCAGTCCGGCCAAGGACCTGGTAGTGTCCACGTTAGTCGCCAACCTAGTGCTGAGCCCTCACTCATGGATTCCTCAGGAGATTCTTGCCATTCGAGTACACAGCTGGGTAATCCGACAAGGCTGATTCACCAGCAGCCCAAAGCATCGAACCACCCTCACCACCGATAGAGAAGAGGCAAGCCACAGGAGAAAGAAGGGACCAGCTTCCTTCTGCCAGATGTGGCCTTAAAATACTGCCTGCCGGCAGAAGTAACGCCCATGCATTATTAGGGAGGTGGCATCTGGGTTGAGGCGGTCCAATCAGAAGACCCTTTTTCTCTTATTTGTCCCTTAGTCAAGTTGACACCCAAGATTAACAGGATTAACCACCACAAGTCCACCCCTTGTCAACTTGACACCCAATAAATAGCCTCTTCTTATGTTATACCTAAATGTCAAATGCAAACAATGGCAAGGTCATGATCCACCTAACATTTTATAAGTATCTCATGTGCATTAGCAAAGCATTATATCTTTGAGTAGGTGGTAATGTCCTTTAGTCCTTCAGTATCTAATAACCTAAATATGACAACACTTAACCCATATCTCAGTTGCACATTCAAAAGCGAACAACACAAGTATCCACTTATATACATAGCATATATATATTGATTACAAACACAGTATTATATATATATAACATATAAAATAACCCGAATATACTGTAAAAAAATATACATATATATATATGTATATGAAACAAGACACATTCTTTAACCCAGTAAAGGACAAATGAATATATTCATAATTATAATCCATGTTTCTGCGACTGGTCCCGTGGCTTCAGCCGATATTTATGACTACCTTCTTTTACCCATTCTGTATTTCCTCGACCATCAGCAAGCACCTCTGCAGTCTTGGCTATTTCCCAATGGGAGGAGGACGACCATACTTTAGCATCCCTGAAGGGGCCATTTATTGTCCTGTCCCTGTCTGGTTTGGGTATGTGGAGTTTTTCCATGATCCTATCATCATAGACCGAATATGGTTAGTCAGCACCAAGAAGGCGCCCATGAAAAGCAATCTCGCTGCCTTTCCAGATTAAAATCACTTCCATTGCGCGCAGGCCATTGTAGAGGGAAGGAATAGTCCACTTCCCCTTGATCGTCCTGAGATCACATCGACACACTCTCAACCCTACTCACTTGTACTATTCCTTCCTTAGCTGTTGGCTTAAATTGCAGAAGTAAGCCCATTAAGTGGAGGGGGGACAGTTCTATAGCTGTCAGTCACTGGAATGTTTTGCATGTATCTCCTGGCACAAAGCACTCCTGCCCCCAATTGCGAGCTCACACAACAAATCTAGACAGCCGAAGCAAACAGGCAAGGTCGTTGGGTTACGGAAGCAAAAACAACCTACTGGGTCATTAGGGGTTATAGTGAGTGGAATCATTCCAACTTCCACCCCTTGGTTCCTGGACCATGAATTCTGGCTATACGAGAAACAGTACCATACAGTGGATGCTGATTAAAAGCATAGGACTGCTTTGCTGGAGAACGTTGCCCCAGCCCTCAGGGTATTGCTACATAATTGGCACTGTAACTGTGTCTTTAAAAGGCCATTTTCCATCGTTCTATATCAAGCCAGCTGTTTCTGGGTGGTGGAGAACATGGTTAAGACCAGTGGATACCATAACCATGGGCAGTGCACTTCTTTGGCGTGAAGTGAGTTCCTTGGTCAGAAAGCAATGCTGTGCAGAATTACCCATTGACAGTGGATAAGCATTCTGTAAGTCCCTGGATGTANAGAGGTTGTGGGGAAAGGGGAACACTCATCCACTGCTGGTGGGAATGTAAACTCATGCAGCCACTATGGAAAGCAGTGTGGAGAACCCTTGGAAGACTTGGAATGAACTTGCCACCCAACCCAGCCATACCAATCCTAGGCATGTACCCTCAAGACTCACCCTACCACAGAGATACATGCATGGCCATGTTTATTTCAGCTCTCTTCACAATGGCAAGGAGCTGGAACCAACCCAAATGCCCCTCAACTGATGAGTGGATACAGAAAATGTGGTACATCTACACAATGGAGTTCTATGCAGCAGTAAGAAAGACGACATCATGAGCTTTGCAGGAAAATGGCTAGAGCTAGAGGACATCATGCTGAGTGAAATAACACAGTCCCAGAAAAGCAAACGACGACGAATGGTATCCCTCATCTGTGGATGCTAGTGCCAATTACCTAGTTGTAAGTATTTCTTGTGCATGGCCCCTTGAGCTTTTGTCCAAAGAAGTTAGGAGTGATGCATATTGGAAACAACAACAACAACAACAACAGAAAGGACTGCATCAAAGAACTGACTGAAACAGTGAACTTCTGCTCAAAACAGTCAACTTCCACATGGAGAATATTGAGAAAGACTGAGGAAGAGATGAAAAGCATGTTTGGCAGAATGCATGAGCTCTGGTGGGGTGGGGGATGGGGGACACGGGTCTGGATTTGATTAAAATATATATATATATATATATAAATAAATTTTAAAAAATAAAATAAAATATACTAAAAAAAATCCTAGTCCTAGATAGATATAACTATTGTAAAACTTTGAGGACTATTTTTTTCAGCTCTCTATCTATGTATGCACAGACACATATTCTAAAGTGTTAATTATTGTCAGGCATGGTGGTGCACGCCTTTATTCCCAGCACTTGGGAGGCAGAGGCAGGTGGATCAGTGTGAGTTCAAGGCCAGCCTGGTCTACATAGTGAGTTCCAGGCCAGCTGCAGCTACAGGGAAACCAAAAAAATGTTAATTAACTATTAGTGATGCTACTATATAACTTGATCTTTTTTTTTTTTTCTTACTAACACGGCTTTGGGCTTCTCATGTCACCAATACTTCTCATGTCACACATATGCCATATTCTTCAAAGGGTACACAGTATTCCTAGTCTTTTTAAAATATTTTTATGTATATGAGTATATTGCCTGCACGTATGTAACTGGACCCATGCTGTGCCCCCCACGAACTTCAGAAGGCATAGGACTTTCTTGAACTGGAATTACAGATTACTGTTCACTACCATGTGGTTGCAGGGAATCAGATCCAGGTCCTTTGCAAGAGCAGTCAGTGCTCTTAACCACTAAGCCACCTCTCCAGCCCCAACAACCCTGTTCTTATACAATCACAGTGTATTCAAATAATCACCACTTGGATTTCTCCCAACTTACCACATTATAAACTACAGTGCAGTCTTCTCTTGGGATCCTGTTAATTTTTCTGAGGAACAATGCCATTAACTTCCTAGATGACCTATGGCTGGAATGAGAGGTTCTTTGAGGCATACGCTCAGTCTCTTTGGAAGTGGTGGGCTGTATGAATGAATACTCTGATCCTTTGCTCTTTCTGAAATTTTAGCAGAAGGTTAAAGGTCACCACAGCCTTGGCTTTTCCATTCCATTGTTTCCAGATGGTACTCAGAGCCTGTATTAGTCAGGGTTCTCTAAAGAAACAGAAGCAACAGGATGAATATATATAACTATATACAATTTATTGATTTGCTCACGTGACGGAGCTCAACAGTAGCGCCGAACTGGTGATAATAACGAATACGGATAAGCTTCATGGAAATGAATGAACAAGACAATACAACACAACTAAACTTATGGGATACCTTAATAGCAGTCCTAAGAAGGAAAGTTATAGCCCTGGTGAAACATACATTAGAAAACGGAACACGAGCTTACAAGTGAAACTTGATGCTAAGCATACAGGAGCTAAAGACAATTGAAAGACAACAACATATAAACTCTAAATGCAACGACAGGAAGAAATAACATAAAATCAGAGCAGAAAGGTCAATGAAAGAAAACAGCAAAACATACTAAAATTAATGAATCCAAAAATTTGTTCTTGAAAGAAATAAACAAGAAGACAGACCTCTAGCCCAGTTAACCAAAAGAAAAGTAGGAACAACTCCCAAATCAATACAACGGATGAAAATAGGGATAAATCATCACAAGAACAGGAAAGGATCCAGAACATACGTGGATATCTCAACAAAAATCCGTATACTCACCACGCTTCTGAAACTAAAGATGGATGCATATCTCGAAATCCCTGGGAACACCAACAGCTCGACCAAGAAGAGTTTGGCAGCTTAAACAGACCCCATAATACATGAAGAAATTGAAAGAGGAAAGAAACCTTACCTCGCATAATAAAAGCCCAGAGCCATGATGGCTTCACAGACGAATTCTATAAAACATTTCAAAAAGTACCTACCAGCCATTATTACTGAATACCTGTTCTGAAAGGCACTACATCAAGGGATCTCACCATTCTTCTATGAGCACATCTACTCTTTCACAGCCTGGTCAATACCCGTGCAAAGATACAACTAAAATAAGGACTGAATTTACGCACCTATCTTCATTATATGAATTTCTTACAGATTTTAAATATTTCTATAATTCAGTATAGTACTTTGGCTAAATCCTCATACAAGCCACCAATCGAAGAGATCATCCCCATCAATAGACCAAAGTTGGCATCATACCACAGGATTCATGGCCCATGGGATAACATTAGTTATGGACACTCACCATGAACATCATCAACACATAAACGGAATGAAGAGACAACACCACACGCGTCTCAAATTGATGCTGAAAAAGCCTTTCCTACAACAATTGCAGCATCTCTTCCATGTGCCTTTAAAGTCCTGAAGGGAATTGCACTGGAGCCCGGATCATTCCTCAATGTCAATCAAAGCCAATATACCAGGAAACCCACTGCCAATTATCATCCTAAATGGGAAATGACTGAAACATTCCTTTAAAGGTAGGAATCGGCTACATAACTAGCCCCCTGTCTATCCACTCATCTAATATAGTGCTATGAATACACTTCAATAAGCCTAGAGAAAAGAATGAAGTTAAAGGATATAATATTTGTAAAAAGAGGAAGTCAAGTCTATCCCTATTTGCTGATGATATTGATTGTTTACTTTATAGTGTTATTAGATAAAAACTCACACCAGAAATCCCTTATGAAAACGATTAACATTCTTACAGCTATGTGGCAGTATAACAAAATTTAACCTAGCAAGAAATATAGGCATGCATTTCTTTACTACCGAAACGGATAGCAAGTGAGAAAGATTTCAAAGAGTCCCTTTCCCTTCACAGTATGCACTCTAATAAACCAATAATACCTAGGAACAAACACTTAACCAAAGACACCAAAGATCGTTAAACATAAATTTTAAACTCTTGAAGAGAGAAATTGAAAGAAGACATCAGAAGATGGAAAAACTCCATGCTCATGGTATTGGAAAATTAACCTTGTAAAAATGTCTATTCATAACGAACTCTTGTAAAGATTTAACACACATCCCATCAAAATCACACCAAGAGTTTTCTTTACAGGCTTGGAAAAAAAAAGTCCTTAAATTCATCTGGTAAAAAACAAAAGACCAGAAAGCAAAACAAAAAAAACAACCCGGGTCAGCAAAAAGAGCTACACAGGGGGATACTCTAATACCAATTTCAAACAAAATACTAGAGGGCATATCATATCATGAAAAGCGCCTGGTACTCTGGTCGGCACAAACAAATAGCCTATTGAACCATATGGAACAAACTCAAGATCAAAATCCAAAAGATAAAAAATGACACCATTTCGCCATCTCATATTTTGAACAAGGGGCCAAGAAGGCCACCAATGAGAATAGACAGCATTTCAGCAAGTGGGTTGGAAAAACTGGATCACCACTTGTAGAAGAAATGAAATTAACCCCTACCTTTGTCCCTGCACAACAAGATCATACTCCAATGGATCAAGACCTCACACATGAAACCCAAACCTCTGAACGAGCAATAGAAGGAAAAATTGGCAAGAGCACCTACAGACCATGAGGCGTAGGAAAAGACTTCTTAAATCAGACAGCAGCTGTGCAGAAATTAATGGTCGACAATGTGATAAATGGAATTCATTAAACATCAAAGTTCTGTACATCAAAAGAAAATAATCTAACGGAAGTCAAGAAAAGTCCAACTACAGAGTGGGGAGGAGATAACTTCACCACAAACTCTAAACATCTGACAAAGCATTTTTCTCAGAATATATAAACTGAACTCAAAAAACAAGAGAAGCAAGAAACAAGATGACCCACTTCAATAGATGGAGCAAAGAGCTGAACAGAGACTTCCACAAGTGGGTAATTCAAGGATGGCTGAGACCATCTTAGGAAGTGTTCAACGTCACTAATCATTAAGGACAATGCAAATCAAAACCCTTTAAGATATCTCTTACTCCAATAAGACTGGCTAATAAGAAACAAATGAATACCTAATGCTGACGCGCCGGGCTTACCTTCTTGTATTCTTTCCATAGAAAATGGTGTCCTGGACTATTTCTCTGAAAAGCATGTTTCCCATCAACAATGTGCTTCTGTTGGTAACGGTGCTAGATCTGCACTGGAGCAGCAGAAGCTCTCACATATACTCACAGAATGGCTGCTCAAGGTTAAGAGTCAAAGCACAGACAAAAGTAATTTGTCCAAATATTAATCATTCTTACAATTTACTTGTATCACATATTAGCCAGAAAGACAAACATAGAGAAAGAAACACAGAGAGAGTAGGGAAGGAGGAGAGAGAAAAGAGGGAGAGAGAGAGAGAGAGAGAGAGAGAGAGAGAGAGAGAGAGAGAGAGAGGAAGCCAAGAGTCTAGGTTTCCAGACAGAGTAACTCATCCATCCAGAAGCTGTAGCAAGGCCATGCTGGTGTTATGAACCTGGCCTACTGCCAAAGCTTCCATACACTCTTGGTTCTTCCCTTGTCAGCTTCTCAGTTTAGAGGTTATTGATTTACATAACTGCTTGGGTTTTTCTCAGTGGGGACAGCTGCTTCTTGCCTTGCTGCTCAGCCCACAGAATAACTACTTGGTTTTACAAAGATGAGGTCTCCCATGAAGTTTGAGGTGTTGTTTTTCTTCTCTCTGTTCCAGAAGTGGCTATTTATCACCTCTAGAGAATAAAAAAGGTTTTTCTTTTCATAATAAAGTTTCACAACTTTAGAAAACATTTTAAAACTTAGCTGGAACCTTAAAAGCCACAAGTATATTGATAAAGAGCATGGATTGATTTGTTCTAACACTTACTTGTGGCACTATTCAACAAATGGCCTTAATGAAAAAATTGTTGAAATAAATACCACACCTCTTAGGAAGTGTTATGCAAGGGGGGCATTTTATTTTTTTTAATTAATTAATTTTTTTTATGTGTATGAGTTTACTGTCTGCATGTAGGTTGGTGCACCCGTGTCGTGCAATGCCGTGAAGGTCAGAAGAGGGCGTCAGATTCCCCTGGAACTGGAGTTAAAGATGGTTCTCAGCCGCTATGTGGGTGCTGGGAATCAAACCCAGGTCCTCTGCAAGAGCAGTCGGTGCTCTTAACCACTGAGCCATCTCCCTAGCCCCTCAAGGGGGGACATTTTAAAGCATACTAATATATACTATTTTTTAAGATTAATTTAGAATAATAGATGAAAATTTCTCCAAACTAAAAAAAAGACAAACCAATACAAATACAAGAAGCACATAGAACTCCAAACAGACAAGATCAGAAAAGAAATTCTCCATGCCACATCATAGTTAAAATTCTAGACATCCAAAACAAACACAAAAATCCTTAAAGCCACAAGAGAAAAACAACAAGTGACCTATAAGGGGAAACCTAACAGAATTACAACTGACTTCTCAATGTAAACTATGAAAGCAAGAAGGACCTGGAGCAAAGCATTTCCAGTGTTAAAGGACAATAGATGCCAACCCAAGTTACTATACCCAGGAAAAATGTCAAATATATATGTCCCAAACTCTGGTGCACCAAACTTTATAAAGACCATTCCCCAGGACCACAAGTCACACACTAACCCCAGTACACTCATAGTAGGGGATTTCAATACCCCACTGAGTCCTTTGGATAGGTCAACAGGACAAAGAATAAACAGAGAGACATCTGAACTGAATGATATGATACACCAAATGGACCTCATAGACCTCTACCGAACATTCCATCCTAATACCAGAGAATACACTTTCTACTCAGCACCCCATGGAACATTCTCCAAAATCGACCACATACTGGGACACAGAAGAAACCTCCACAAATACAAAAAGATTGAAATAATTTCATGCATTCTATCAGACCACAGTGCAATAAAGCTCAACATCAACACCAGGATAAGCCCTACTGCCTACAAGAACACATGGAGACTAAACAACACACTCTTGAATAATGAATGGGTCAAGGAAGAGATAAAGAAAGAAATAAAAGCCCTTTTTTTTTTTTTCCTTCTTCCCTGCGGCTTGCCTCGCTCGCATCTGGTGAG
>VZQC01013540.1:707278-709778 GCA_009823505.1 Rhizomys pruinosus
CTCACCAGATGCGAGCGAGGCAAGCCGCAGGGAAGAAGGAAAAAAAAAAAAAGGGCCCAGCTCCCGCTGCCGTGGCCTTAAATACTGCCTGCCGGCAGAAGGTAACACCCACATTTGGGGTGGGCCATCCGGGTTGAGGTGGTCCAATCAGAAGACCCTTTTCTCTTATTTGTTCCTTAGTCCAGTCAAGTTGACACCCAGGATTAACCATGACAGAGCCTTTGTTGTTTTGAGATGAAATCTCACTGTGTAGCCTGGACTGACATGAAATTCTTTATGTAGCCCTGGCTGGCCTCAAACCTGCAATCCTCCTTCCAATTTCTGGGATTACAGATGTGTGCCCCCATGCCTGGCTTCAGAAGTCATATCTATTCTAGCATCCCCTTCCATTGGAAGAACTTAAAAATTTTCAAAATCATCAAGTCCTTGCTCTTTCTTTCCCAGCTCCTTTGCTTATTTCTCTCTTCTTGCATTTTTACTTTTGAGAAGAAACCCAGTAGCACCTGTTCAGCTGTTACCTTAGCTTCGGGAGAGACTTCACTCAGTTTTCTGCTATGACATGACAAAAGTCACCATTCCTCTAGTGCCCATAAACATGTTTGTTTCCTTTGGAACTTTGGAATGTCTTTAAATTTCTATGAACAGTATGTTCTAGGCAATTTGAACTTCATGTCTCTCAAAACTCTTCCAGCCACCAAGCATCCTTTGGTCTCAAAGCCATGCTGTCTTCAGGTTTTTGTTACTGCAACACTCCATTACCAGGTACCCAAATACGCAAATCAGGGCTGGAGAGATGGCCTAGTGGTTAAGAGCGCCGACTGCTTTTACAGAGGACCCGGGTTTGATCCCCAGCACCCACATGGTGGCTGAGAAAGTCTTTAACTCCAGTTCCAGCCCAGTTCCAGGAGAATCTGACACCGTCTTCTGACCTCTGCGGCACTGCATGACACGGATGCACAGACCTCCATGCAAACAGTACATTCATACACATAATAAATAAATTTTTTTTTAAAAAGACCAAGCCGGGCGTGGTAGTGCATGCCTTTAATCCCAGCACTCAGGAGGCAAAAGGCAGGTGAATTTCTGTGAGTTCAAGGCCAGCCTGGTCTACAGAGTGAGTTCCAGGCCAGCTGGGACTAAAGGGAGACCCTGTCTCAAAAAAAAAAAAAAAAAAAAACCAAATAGGCAAATCAGTTATTCCATCACTGTGCAACCGTATTGCCACAAACCCAGAGGCTTAAAGCAGTACATTTCAGTTCATAGTTTCCTTGTGTGGGAACATAGGCAAACCTTAGCTGGCTCCTCCCCTTGTGGATGTCTCAGAAAGTGTTAGTTAGAACTGGGGACTCATTTAATGTTGAAGCCAAAGGGATCTGGTTCCAAACTTTGAGAGTGTAGCAAGATTCTTTTCTTTCTAGGCTGCCAGACTGACTGGAGAATCCAGACTCAAAACCTTGTTTTCTTGCTGTCTGGTACAGGGTCACCCCAGTCTACTGCCACCCAGGCTGTCCTTGTGGAAGGTTACTTCATCATAGCCAGTGAGGGAAAGAGAAAACAGTCCACCAGCAAGGTGGCGACTACATGATCACGGCAGCATGATCACAGAGTGGCACCCCATGCCCTCTTGTCATATTTCGTATTAGAAGGAAGTCACAGGTGCGTCTATTCCCAAAGGGAGGGGATTACACAGGACCAGACTACTGTGTAAGGAGAACTGAGGGGTATCTTAGCCTTCCGAAAAATGCCAATAAGCTATGTGTAAATACCTAATAATCTTTGTATTCACAGCAAATGGATATAAAATCTCATAAATCTGTTCTGAGGCATTACTAGGTATGGGATATAGGACAATGGTAAGCAAAAATAGACAGGGTTCCTGTTCTCATGAAAGAAAATGCAGCTAGAAGACAATGATTGTATGAATAAATACGTATTTACAATTTGACGAACACTATGAAATTTCACAGTGCTATGAAACTGTGAAACATGAAGAAGCAAACTGATCTAGTGGTTGAGCGTGGCTTCTGAGGGAAATGATATGGCACTTGAGGTATAAAAATTCCAAGGTAGCTGGGCATGGTGGCGCCTACCTTTGATCCCAGAAGAGGCAGACACAGAGGCAGGCAGGTCTCTGTGAGTTCAAAGCCAGCCTGGTCCACGTAGAGTTCTAGGCCAGCTGGGGCCACAAGGAGACCCTGTCTCAAAAAGTTTAACAACAACAACAAATTCCAAGGTAAATAACTAGGAAAAGCAAAGAAATGAACTGCATACATAGAGAAGATTAATGTCAAGGAGCTAGAACTCTACAGCATCAAACAGTTGAGCAATGAAAAGTTGAAAGAAGGAAACCAAGAAGCACCTCCAACTCTGTTCTCGATGGAGACTGACACTGATGTATCTACCTGCCTATTCAGTTTATTTCTGGTTCTCATGCATAGAAATTCCTCTCTATCTTCTCACCCTTTTGTTTGTAGCAACAATCCTAACTCATCCTTCAAGA
>VZQC01013540.1:712278-788260 GCA_009823505.1 Rhizomys pruinosus
CATGCTCTATTGCTGAGCTACATTCCCCAGCCCACTTAATTTCCTTCCAATGCTATATTCCACTATTGGACAACACAGGGATCCAAACATTAAACTTTGCAATCTTGTATAAAAGCTTAAAACAAAATGCAACTAGGAAGTTCCTCTGCATATAAATATAACCTAATGTGCTTCCTTTTATTATTTCCCTATTAAGGCTACAAATTAGTAGGAAAATAATAGTGCCGCCCACAGGCCTGCCTGACAACAGACAGCAGGAGTAAATGAGCTAAAGGACGCTAACGCTAGCAATTTTTGTGTGTGTGTGCTTTTGAAACAGGGTCTCCCTTTAGTCCCAGCTGGCCTGGAGCTCACTCTGTAGACCAGGCTGGCCTTGAACTCAGAGATCCGCCTGGCTCTGCCTCCCGAGTGCTGGGATTAAAGGCGTGCGCCACCACACCCAGCATGCTAGCAAATTTTGACATGTTAGTAGGCCCTGAATTCAGAGAAACACCAATTGTTAATTGCACTTGGAGCCCACCCTGGGAGCATCCAGTAACCGCAAAAGTTGTCTCCACTTTAGCATCAGAGGGGAAGCCAAGCCTACAACTCTTCAGGACCGTTTGGACCTAGACCCTGCTGCCCCACTCCCAGCTCGCCCCTCTCGCCGGCGCCTTCCACCTGAGCCCGGCCTGCACCCTGAGCCCTGGGCCCTAAGAGTGTCCTCAGTCGGGCCAGGGGTCCAGCTCCGCAGTCACCAACAGTGCCAGACACACCCGGATCCCGCCAGGCCTCGCCCGCCCCGCCCACCTCGCCCACGTAGCCAAAGCCAAGCCCACCTCGCCCACATGACCTGCGCCGGCCGCGGCGCGCAGCGTGGATCGCGGCCGGAGCCGCCATTGTTCCGCCGGGGGAGGACAGCCGGGCCTGGCGCTGGCGCCGCGACGCCGCTTAGCGGCCGCCTCTGGAGACACTCTGTCCCCGCGGCCCCCTCTCCTCCAGGCGGCGGTGGCGTGAGGCCGGTGCCGGGACCTGGGAGCCCATCGGTCGTTCTCGCGGCGGCAGCGGCCGATCCCCGGCTCCAGGGCGAGGGGCAGTCGGGATGCGCTCGGCCTGAAGCGGCGCGGCCCCTCGTCGCCTCTCCGGTCTCTTCCTAAAGCGTCCGTGCGCCCCAGCGTCATCCCGAGAGTCCCTCTGACGGCAGGGAAGATGGCTGCACGGAGCTGGCAGGACGAGCTGGCCCAGCAGGCCGAGGAAGGCTCTGCCCGGCTGCGGGAGATGCTCTCGGTCGGCCTAGGCTTTCTGCGCACCGAGTTGGGCCTCGACCTAGGGCTGGAACCGAAGCGCTATCCGGGCTGGGTGATCCTGGTGGGCACCGGCGCGCTAGGGCTGCTGCTGCTCTTCTTGCTGGGCTACGGCTGGGCCGCGGCTTGCGCTGGCGCCCGCAAGAAGCGGAGGAGCACGCCCCGCAAGCGGGAGGAGGCGGCCGCGCCGGCCTCGGCCCCGGAAGACTCAACCCCGCTGAAGAACCTTAGAAGCGAAGAGCAGAAGAAAAAGAACCGGAAGAAGCTGTCCGAAAAGCCCAAAGTGAGTAGGGGATGGGGGCCGAGCCTGCGGGGGAGGGAGGCGAGAGCGGAGATCTGCCCAAGCCGAGGACGGGGAGATAGATGCACAGCTCCCTTGAGGAGAAGGGGAGACTCGGGGAGAGTGAGGACCGGTGGGAAAGGCCAGCTTCCTAGAAGGAAGTCAGCTCTGGGGGTAGCTTTGAAAAGTACGCAGACTTCAAGCTATCCCTGGGAACCTTGACTGCCCCGGTGGCATTCCCTTCCTTGAAGCCTTACTCTGAGTTAAGCTGCATGTGGAAGCGATTGGGACCTTACAGTGATGTTGGGAAGTTATGGAAAGACTTTTGCTTGGAATACAGATGCCTATCTCAAGTCACATTACGACAGTAGCTAGTGGAGGATATATGGTGACCTCAAGACTCGGGCTTAAAGAGGATTAAAGTATCGAGATCTAGACATGCTTCCATCTTAGGTGGAAGTGTTAAAGGGAAATGGTTGCCCACTTTTGGCCTGGTGTATGTGGCCAGTGGAGGCTGGAACAGAAGCTGAACGAGAGAGAGCTGGCTAATGATCTCTGGGGATATATGGACCCCCGAGAAAGAGCTCAAGTTCGGCAAAGTAGTCTACACTCCAAGGTGTGCGTGGTGGGGGGGGGTTGAACTTAAGTAAAAAGGGATGACAGATTGGAATGCTAAAGGTTGAGAGAGGGTTTCAAGCACCAGTTTATTGGACTACGTGAGGAAATGCAGAAAGCACCCCATTTTATCAGGCCTTCAGCCTTCATGTTTTGCTTCTGCATTTCGTATTGCCGTTTCCTCCAGGTATTTTGATACATATAAATATGTATATATGGTTATGGTTAGTGTATATATATTTGATGAGGGACGCAAGTGCCATGGTATGTATGCGGAAGTCAAAGAACTTGGGAGTCAGTTCTCTTCTTCCACCACGTGGGTCCTGGGATTAAATTCAGACGTCCGGTTTGGCGCAATTGCCTTTATACCCACAGAAGCATCTTACTAGCCTGTTTTGTATATTTTTAAAAATATTTTACAGTTGAGGATATAGAGAATTTGCAGTTAGAAACATTTTTTTAATTTTATTTATTTTTTATGTGTATGAACGTACTGTCTGCATGTAGGTTGGTGCACCCGTGTGGTGCAGTGCTGCGGAGGTCAGAAGAGGGCGTCGGATTCCCCTGGAACTGGAGTTAAAGATGGTTCTAAGCCTCCATGTGGGTGCTGGGGATCGAACCCGGGTCCTCTGCAAGAGCAGTCGGTGCTCTTAACCGCTAGGCTAGGAACATCTTCTAACCTGTTTTTATATCAACAACTATGACGTTTCACTTTTTGAGAACAATTCAGTAAGACTAAGTATCAAGATCTTAACTATGTGGAGTTATTTTTGATGGGCATTGCAAAGTTCACACATAGGAGTTAGAGTCGATCATAGAGACTAGTGTGGGAGAGACAGATTCATAAATGCTTTAACAGACCCATTAGCGCCCTGAAGTTCCGCAGGAGAAATTAGGTAAGCTATTGGGGGAAGTCAGTTTCACTTTAAACAAGGATGTTAGTAACAATAGAAAAAGAAGACTGACAGGTCATTTAATAAGCAGGTTTTGCTTGCTGATTAGAACAATGCTAGATAGGAAACCAAGAAAAGCATCATTGTGATACTTCCTTAAATTAGAAGAGAAAACAATGAACTGAAGAGCATACATAATTAAGTTTTGTGGACTGCATCAAGGGTTATCAGAAAGTAATGTTCTGAAGAAAAGAAAATACTTGGCTTCAGAGTAAAGGTGATCTTGAAACAAACCACATACATTAACTCTTAAGGCCTGTGTGGATTGTGTCAGGCTGTGAAAATTTCAAAGCCTCTTTGGGACATTGAGAATTTCAGATGGACTTGCAGATGACAGGTGCTCCAAGAGTCCATTCAAAGTGAACGGCACTCAGGTGACTCATCTGAAGGAGGAACAGAATAGTAAATGCTTACACTTCAAAAATTGCAAATCAGTCTAAAATTTACCCTAGCCTCCTTTTCATTTGAGTAAGGAAAGAGGAAAATGGATGATCTACCAAGATATTTGAGGAGTGGGATTGGTAGACTGCCTGGATCATAGAGTGTGAATTGAGTGAAAAGTGTAACTTTTATCTACCAGATAATAAAATGTATTGGACAAGTTGAGCCTTCAAACTTCTGACTGCAACTCAAAAATATACTTTATATTGCAACACAGGCACAAATTGTGTTTTTCTTTAATGTTATTTGTGGCCCACAAAATTGACCTGATCCCAGTTCAAAAAATACTACTAAGTATAAATTTATTGAATATTTATTAAATGCCTTGCCTGTGCTACATATTTACTTACAGGGCAGAGGGACAAGGAATTATTCGTGTCTTACTGTGGAGGGATATAAAAGTAAAGTTTTTCTCCCAGGAAGAGTTTGGATGGGTCATCTGTGTGGTTGTTTATTTTGAGACAGAGTCTCCCTGTAGCCCCAGCTGGCCTGGAACTAGCCCTGTAGACCAGGCTGTCCTTGAACTCACAGAGATTGGCCTGCCTCTGCCTCCCGAGTGCTAGGATTAAAGTGTGCACCACCACACCTGGCTTAAAGAGGGTTCTTAGCCACCATGTGGGTGCTGGGAATCAAACCCAGGTCCTCTTCAAGAGCAGTCAGTGCTCTTAACCACTGAGCCATCTCTCCAGCCTGGTTGGTTGTTTTTGAGAAAGGTCTCATTTGTAGCCCTAGGTGACCAAGTGCACCACCATACCCAGCCCCTCAATGTTTTTTGTTTGTTTTTGTTTTGTTTTTAATCCCAGTTATGGAAAAATAAATATAGTCAGCTTTTCTGTCTGTGGGTTCTGTATTCTTAGAGTGAACCCATTAAGGATCAAAATTTTATTTTTAGGGGCTAATAATGTAGCTCAGCTTAGCATGCATGAAGCCCTGAATTCTCTGTCCAGTGCTACATAAACTGGGCATGATAGCATGTGCCTATAATCCCACCACTTGACGTAAGTATAAGACAGGAGGATCAGAGTTTTCAAGGTCATCTTCTACCACTTAGGGAGCTTGAGGTCATCCTGATCTGCATGAGATTCAAATACCCTCCAAAAAATTTATTTTAAAAGCTGCTTTACTAAATAGGTACAGACTTTTTTCTTGTCATTGTCCCCTAAACAATACAGCATAACTGTGTGCAACATTTACTTTGGTTTTTTTGTTGTTTTTTTTGTTGTTGTTGTTGTTTTCGGTCTTTTCAGAGACAGGGTCTCCCTATAGCCCCAGCTGTCCTGGAACTCACTCTGTAGACCAGGCTGGCCTTGAACTCACAAAGATCCGCCTGCCTCTGCCTCCCAAATGCTAGGATTAAAGGCGTGCGCCACCATGCCTGGCATTAAGTAATCTGAAGATGATTTCAAATAGGTGAGGATGTATGTAAATGACACATGACTACAATACAGTTTTAAGATAAGGGATGTGGGCATCTGTAGTTTTTGGTATCCTTGAGAGTTGTGGACTGAATCCCCCATGGATACTAAGGGGCTACTTAACTCAAAACATTAACAGTACAGTGCCTCTGTGGGCTAGGTGAGCACCAAATCCCTAATCACAGAAGTTTGTTTTTGAGACAGGGTCTCCCTATAGTCCCAGCTGGTCTAGATCTCACAGATTAAAGGCATGTACCACCATGACTAACTCAGAAATTGCGTGTGTGTGTGTGTGTGTGTGTGTGTGTGTGTGTGTGTGTGTGTTTTCAAGACAGGGTCTCCCTGTAGCCCCAGCTGTCCTGGAACTCTGTGGACCAGGCTGGCCTTGAACTCACAAAGATCCCCCTGTCTCTGCCTCCCAAATGCTAGGATTAAAGGCGTGCGCCACCACTCCCAGTTTAGAAATTGCTTTTATTTATTTTTGTATGTGTATGAATGTACTGTCTGCATGTAGGTCTGTGCACCCATTTTGTGCAACGCCATGGAGGTCAGAAGAGGGTGTCGGATTCCCCTGGAACTGGAGTTCTCCTGGAATTGGAGTTACAGATGGTTTTTAGCCGCCATCTGGGTGCTGGGGATCGAACCCAGGTCCTCTGAAAGAGCAGTCGGTGCTCTTAACCGCTAGGCTATCTCTCCAGCCCCCTAGAAATTGCTTTTTAAAGAGGTTTAATCTAGGTAATGAAAGGCCTAAGAATCAGCAGGATTGGAAGAGGTCTGTTGACCTGGCAAGAATAGGGAGCTCTAAACTTGAATAAAACATTTAACCTTATTTGTTTGTCTTACTGTGTTTATAAATTGAAGCGCTTAATTAAAACACTGCAGATTCTCCCTTCCTGGATATTTGTAGTAGAGTCACTTTGTTCCTTAAAATTTGTAGATTCCTGAGCCCTGCCTCCAATCTTAAAAGTTCAAACTTGGGGCTGAAGAGATGGCTCAGTGGTTAAGAGCACTGACTGCTCTTGAGAGGACCTAAGTTTGATTCCCAGCACCCACATGGTGGCCAATATCCAACCATTTGTTACTCCAGTTCCAGGGGAATTCAGCATTCTCTTCTTACACAGGTGCACTTTCACACACGCAGACAATACACTCATATATATAAAAGTAAGAATAATAGTTTTTTTAAAGTTCAAACTTTCTGGAACTTGATCTTTTTAAATATTTATTTTATTTTATGTATGTGGGTGTAGTGCCTGCATCTGTGCAGTGTCAGTGGAGATCAGAGGGTTGTTAGCTATCATAGGTGCTGGGAATGGAACCTGATCCCCGGCAGGAGCAAGCAGTGCTCTTAACCGCTGAGCCATCTCTCCAGCCCCAGCCCTGAACTGGATCTTTTTTTTTTTTTTTGGTCTTTTAGAGACAGGGTCTCCCTGTAGCCCCAGCTGTCCTGGAACTTGCTCTGTAGACCAGACTGGCCTTGAACTCACAAAGATCTGCCTACCTCTGCCTCCCAAGCGCTAGGATTAAAGGCATGCGCCACCACACACGGCTTGAACTGGATCTTTTATCTGACCCTTGCCCGGGTTGAACTTGAATTTCTGGGCTCAAATGGTTCTCCAGCCTCATCCTCCTGAGTACTTCGGACTACAGATACAGCCGACTTCCTGGCTTTTGGAATCTGTGTTTGTAACACACTGTCTGATCCATTAGTATGAACAAAATAATCTATTAGTGTGAAAATCTTTCAGTAGACTAGAGCTACCAAGGCTGATAATATAAGATCTTATAAAATTAGTCAAGGTGGCTAATGCCTGTAATCTCAGCACTGAGGAAGGAGAATTGCTACAAGATTGAGGCCAGCCTGGGCTATATACTGAGTTCCAGGCAGCCTGGGTTACCTACAGTGTGAGACGGAAAAACAAACAGATCTTTCAGGGCTAGGCACAGTGGTACATACCTTTGCTCCCAGCACTCAGGAGGCAGAGGGAGGCAGATCTTTGTGAGTTCAAGGCCAGCCTGCTCTATATAAAGAGTTCCAGAACAGCTGGGGCTACATAGAGACAAAAAACAAAAAAGACAGAAAGAAAAAAAAATTTCTAGCAGGTGTGGAGCAGGTCTGGAATCCCAGGACTCAGGAAGGAGAGGCAGGGAGGTCTTGAATTTGAGGCCAGCCTCAGCTATATAGCAATACAAACCCTGTCTCAAAAAACTAAACTAAATGGAGGCACCTTATTTGCATTCAGGTAGATTCAGTCATGTAAACTACTAGGTGTTTTTGGGTTTTTTTTTGTTTTTTTGTTTTTTTTTTTTTTGGCGTTTTGAGACAGGGTCTTCCCTGTAGCCCCCACTGGTCTGGAATTCACTATGTAGACCAGGCTGACCTTGAACTCACAGACATCCAACTGCCTCTGCTTCCCAAGTACTGGGATTAAAGGTGTTTGTCACCACACCCGGCACTAGTAGTATTTTTATGGGTTGTTTTTTTTTTGGGGGGGGGGGCTTTTTACTATTTTTTTAATGGACATTTTGCCCACATATAATTTTGCTTTCATCTTTTTTATTCCATTATATAGTTTTCCCTTAAATCATTCCAACTTTCGCAGCCCCATTTTCAAAATGTGTGTGTGGGTGTGTGGGTATGTGCGTGTGCACTCAGGAGGCCTTAATCCCATTTGTGCATGCAGGTCCCGTGGTGGCTCCCGTGATGGTGTTTGTGTTCGTGTAGGCCAGAAGTCAACGTTGGATGTCTTCCTCAATTGTTCTCTGCTTGATTTTTTAATATATTATTTTTAACTTATTCTTTGGGAACTTCATGCATGTGTACAATGTATTTCAATTATTCAGCCCCCATTCTTTGGCCCGTTCCCTTCAGTCAGTCACCCAACATGCCCTCCCAATTTCATGTCTCCTTTTTTTTTTTTTTTTTTTTCCTGATGGCCCACTAACTCCGTGAATGTGGGACCATACACTAGAACATGGGCAACCTATCAGTGGCAGTACCCCTGGAAAAACTGACTCCCTCCCCTGGAAGCCTTTCAGCCAGGATAGAGGCCTCCTGAGCCCCACCCTATCCATGCTGGAATTTTGGCTGGCTTGATCTTGGGCAGGTACCACATCTGCTGTAAGTTGATGCAAACAACAGCTGTATCCTGTCCAAAAGACAGCATTTCACAGCAGTCTTCCCCATCCTCCCACTCAGACATTCTTTCCTCCCTGTCTTCCTCAGTATTCTCGAGCCTTTAGACAAGGAGTGGTATAGATGTCCCATTTAGAGCAGAGCAGAGCAGAGCATTCACAATAACTTATTCTCAGCACTTTGATCAGTTATGAGTCACTGTGTTAACTGCTGCCTACCACAAAAAGCTTCTTTGGCTGAAGTTGACAGAAGCACTAATCTTTGGGTATAAGCACAATTAGAAAGCAGTTTGACAACATGTCCGTTTAGCATAGCAACAGTAGTAGGTGTCCCCTTTAGGGCCTGTGACCTCCCTAATTATAGGCTTCTTATCAGGTTTACAGTACCAGGCATGAATTCTCCTCTGTGGATTAGTCCTCTGTGGAGTAGTCCTCTGTGGAACCATTCATAAGGCAGTTGACTAACCCCATAACAGTCATGTCACTCATGCTTCAGTGGGCACACCTTGCCTGGCAGGTTGGTATTACAGCATGCAGGGTCAAGGGCTAAGTAAGATCACTGAAGTGTTGTCTCCTGCTCCCCGGTAGCCTGCACAGCACCTTCCAGATTATAAAAGCTAGGCAGCAGGGAGGAAGTTTCCTAGTCTCACATTGATTTCTCAAGGTCCCACAACCAGAGTGTTCCACCTTTTTGATCCAGGTTCTCTTGCTGAACCTGGAGTTTGCCAGTAGGCTAGACTGGCTGACCAGCAAGTTTCAAGGATTCCCCACCTGTTGTCTGCCCTGTTGCAGGGGTCACAAATAGAAGCTGCTGTGCCTGGATTTTATGGGAATTTGAACTTAGACCCTTATGCTTGCATGGGTAGTATTTTGCCAAATGAGCCATTTCTCCAGCACCCTAGGATTTTTAAAAATATTTATTTTATGTGCCTGAATGTTATGCCTCATATATGTAAGTACACCCTTGTAGTGCAGTGCCTGAGAAGGTCAGAAGAGGGCGTTGGATCCCCCGGAACTGGAGTTATAGGAGGTTGTTAGCTACCATGGGGGTGCTAGAAATTGAACCGGACTCTCTGCAAGAGCAGGCAGTGCTCCTAACTACTGAGCCATCTCTCTCTACCCCTATTACTTTACGTTTTTTGTTTGTGTGTACATAGACCATGTGTGTGCAAAGACCTGCAAAGGCCACAAGAGGGTTTTAAGAGTGCCTGGAACTGGAACTACTAGCAGCTGTGAGCAGTCACGTGGGTCTTCTGCATTAGCAGCAAGTGCTCCTAACAGTTGATTCATCTCTCTAGTCCCTCAGTTTGAATTTTATCCTAGTAAAATCTTGCCATAGGTATTTTAGGGTATACATTGCAAGTGCTCCATCTCTAAAAGAACTTCCCATTGTTTGGAATCATCTTTTATATATCTGCATGAGACTCCACTTCAGTGTATATTCTAAATAGGCACTCGGTAAAATTTTTATTTTTCTTCATTCTGAGTAATGATTTAGTAGGATTTGAGATCTCAGATAACTGGTCTTTAACAGTTGTTGCTCTGAAATTTCAGCTGGCAGCACATAATCAGGATCAACTTCAAAGAAAATTCATTTGAATGAGCAAGTATATATTATTGTAGAAATCATCATAAACATTTCCCATAATGTAATGTTGGATATTTCTAAATTCAGTGACTAAAACAGTGTTTTGTCTTATATCACCTTGCACAGTGCTTGGCACTTAGTAGTTACCAAATGCATAATTTAGTAAGATGTTCTAGCAAAGTATTTGTACAATTTAGTCTTCAAAGCAGGTAAATAGTTTTAATGACACTGCCCTCCTTTACAACTTTTATTGCCTTTTGCTTAGACTATTCTACAATGTCCTGGCCGGATCTCCTGCTGCCAGTGTCTTTCCTGCCAACTGGTCTACCTGCTCATCCCTGGTGAAATTTTTGAAGCCATTTGGAAACATGAGACTTTTGTCTTTTTAGTGGTTTCCACATAACACATGGCATAAGATCCAAAGTCCTTTTTGTTTTAAATGTGTATGAATGTATTGCCTGCATGTGCAGAAGTGTACTCATGCATTGCCTGCAGAGGTCAGAAGAGGGTGTTGGATCCCCTGGAACTAGAGTTACCAGACAGTGGTTAGCCACCATGTGGGTGCTGGGATTAAGTCTGGCCTTCTGCAAGAACAGCCGGTGCTCCACCACTGAGCTGTCTCCAGCCTCCAATTTGTAGCCATTCCTGATGATCCTCGAGTGTCCTTGTAATGTCTCTCAATATTCCATGGTCTGTTTTTTTTTTTTTTTTGTGGGGTTTTGGTTGGTTGGTTGGTTTGGTTTGTTTTGTTTTGTTTGTTCTTTTGAGGCAGGGTCTTACTATGCAGCACTGGCTGTATTAGAAATTGCTATGTAGACCAGCCTGGCCTTGAATTCACAGAGATCTGCCTCCTGCCTCCCAAGTGCTGGGAGGGACTAAAGGTGTGGGGTCACCTCACCTGGTAGAATATTCCATGTTAAATGGAAACTGCAGATACCATGGTTTAAAATCAAAATGGCCTAATAACACTATTTCATGTATTTTTGTCTAATAGTCTTTCAGCAAATATCTACACATCTGCTCATTCATTAGTGGTCATACATATATGAAATGCTTATCTTCTCTGTAAAGTACATTGTAGCTTCTTACAAGTCACTTAGAAACACTAGCTACCACTACAGTTCTGCTATGGGGGGGCATTTTAGACAGTGAAATCACTAGCAAAAAGCACAAAAATGCAAAATACGTAGCTAAAAATAGACCTCAAAAGAGATACTTGTGCATAATTATGAGATCAAAGTAAGAAGGCAGAATGTTACATTGACTTCAGTTAAGACTATATCTATAGGGCCTCTCCAGTTTTTTTGCAGATCTATGCATGCCCTTGTATAACTTCAGAAATACCCAGACATTGATTTTTTTGTGGCTGTATTCATGAGTGGGCAAAATCACTAGTACAGTATTTATGAATATTGACAATTGATTGCATCAGAAATCTACTTTTTCCTCTTGCAAGTCTGGCATTATCTCAAACATTAGCATCTAAGCAGAGCTCAATTTCTTGCCCTCTCTTGGTTTTCTTCATTTTTATAAAATGCAAATTGCCATTCATTTAATTATTTAAACTACATGTTGAATAATCATTCTTAAAAGTTGAGCATGAGCGGGGCATGGTGGCACACGAATCCCAACTCTAAAGGGGGGGGAAGAGAAGAGAGAGGGTAAGGAGGGAGGGAGGGAGGGAAAAAAAAAAAGAAAAGAAAAAACTCTTTAAGAGATGGCCCTGGGAGGCAGAGGCAAGTGGATGTCTGAGTGCAAGTCTACATAGCAAGTTCCAGGACAGCCAGAGCTACAGGGAGACCCTGTCTCAAAAAAGACCAAAAAAAAAAAAAAAAGATGGCTCAGCAGTTAAGAACACTGCTACTCTTGCAGAGGACCCAGGTTTGGTTCCCAGCACTCATATAGCAGCTGACAACCATTTGTATCTCCAGTTCAAGGTGATCTGATGGTCTCTTCTGGCCTCCAGGGGCACTGTACTATTGCAGTACACTTACGTACATGCAGTCCAAGCACTCATACACATAAAATAAAAATAAACAACAAAATCGAAACTTTTTACTTTTGAGACAGGCCCCCCTGTAGCTCTAGCAGGCCTAGAACTCACTGTGTAGACCAGACTGGCTTTGAACTCAGAGATCTGCCTGATTCTGCCTCCCAAATGCTGGGATTAAAGGTGTATGTCACATGCCTGAAATTCCTTGGGAGGTGAAAGCAAGAAGATCCAGAGTTTGAGGTCAGCCTGGTTATCAGAAAAACAAAGGAATCATTCTTGATTTTTAACTCTTTTCTTACCTCATATCTAATCCATCAGCACAGTGCCATCAGTTTTATCAGCAGTTCAGTCTGACTGCTTTCTGTCTTTTGGAATTGCCACCTTGATGCTTACCAGCTACAGCAATACCCTTCTCTTGACTGCTTCTAAGTTTCTCAACACTCTAGAAAAGAGATGTTTTAGGGATTTTTTTTTTTTTTAAGTTGGCGGTGGTGGTTTGATTCGGGATCTTTGTCACTAGGTAGCCCTGGCTCACCTCCAACTCAGAATCCTTTTGTCTCAGCCTCAGTGCTGAGATTACAGGCATGTGTCATCTATACTTGGCTAGTAAGTCATCTTTGAAATAATTGTCATCCTGCCTAAAACCAGCACTACATAGAGTTTGCACTCAAAATCAAAACCTTTTCCCCCTTTCCCAAAGCCTAGGGAACAACTTGCGGAAGAGGAGGCATGGTAGAATGTAGGGGCTGCAGAGAGATTGGGGCGAATCGTGAGACTACAGTAATATAGACTGGACTCCTATTTGATCAACATGCTTGTGCATACAAGCTTCTCCACCTGGACTATGGGAACCTTGGGTTGTTCAAAATTTGGACATAGATACTTGCAAATTGGTTTTACATGAATGTTACTTACATTCATTGCTTATGCTCAATAATTTGGCTCACTTCAAAAAAATGCACCAATTACCTAATTGTATGACAAACTGAGCAACATCAATGTTATCTGAAAACAACTGTGCTATTACATTGTAGAATCCCTTTAAAAAAAAAAGTAAACAAATAAAGGGGGGAAAAAATCAAAACGTTTTCATGGTCTGTATGGTCCACTACTTGCTTCTTCCCCCTCCCCAAAGCTGATTGTTAGTTTCTTCTTATTTGCAACTTTAAACAACATTGCCGGTGGGTTTACTGTTTTGATTTTGGTCTTTTTTCTGGGGGTTTGGTTTGGTTTGGGTTTTTGTCTTTTTGAAACACAGTTTCCCTGTAGCCCTAGGTGGTCTGTTAACTCACTATGTGGGATTAAAGGCATACACCACCATGCCCAGAATCTGTTACTGGTTTTTCAGTTCTTCAAAAATGTTTTTATTGTCCATTGCCTTTAAGCAAAAGTAAAGCTTCTAGAACAGTCTTATCAGTCTTTAAATCACACCTTAAAAATCTTGATAGAGTTGGGCATGATATGCCTTTAATCCCAGCACTAATAGAGGCAGAGGCAGATGAGTCTCTGTGAGATTGAGGCCAGCTGGGGCTACAGGGAGATCCTGTCTTAAAACAACATAATTCATGTGTACCATTCCAGCACTTGGACAGTGGAAGGAGGGGGCATCAGGAATTCAAGGCTAGCATTAGCTACATGACAAGTTTAAAGCTTAACATATCCAAAAATAAAAAATAAAAAATCATGTCAGAAAATCCTTTCCTGGTCACTGTATTTGACATGGCATCCCCTTATGTATTGTCTTAAAACTTACTGTTTCCCTTATAATAGTTAACCATAATTTGTAACTTACTGAGAGACTTTTCCCTAGATTATATAAAACCATTAGAGTCGATTACAGGCCACTGGCTAACACTGCCTGACCTATGAGAGCCTTCGTGAATTGTTTACTGAATGAAGTATTTTGAGTAATCTGTTACTGAGCTAAATAAAATTTTCTTTTAATATATTTCCAGTTGAACTGTAGTTGTTTTTGGTTTAGTTGGTAGTGATTTTGCTAGGCAGGGGGATCTCTTATGAGTTCAAGGCCAGCCTGGTCTATGCAGTGAGTTCCAGGCCAGCCGAGGCTACAGGGAGACCCTCAAAAAAAATAAACTTAAAAAGAAAAAAATAAATTTTGTCACCTGGCACATTTTCTTTTCCTGTTTGCTGCATTATGGATGGAACTCAGGTCTTTTACATCCTAGGCAAGTGCAGTACCACTAAGCTAAAGCTCTGCTCTCTCTTTACCTTAAAGTATATCTTTCTCTAGAACTCTAGTGGGAGGCTAGATAGCTGACTTTACCTGTTAAGAGTACTGTTCCTAGTAAACATGTCAGCAGCTCAGAACTGCCTGTAACTCCAGTCATAGGGAGATACAGTGTCTCTGGCATCTGAGGGCAACTGCATACACACATGCCCATATACTCCCTTATACCACCCCCCCCCCACACACACACACACACTTTAAAAGTAAAATCTTTTGAAACCGGCATGGTCATGCATGCCTTAATCTCTATACTCAGGAGGCAGATATAGGTGCATCTCTGAGATTGAGGTCAGCCTGGTCTCAAAAAAACTGCGCCACCATGTCCAGCTGATCTTAGCCAGTCTTATCAGAGTAAGATGATATCTTAGAGTGGTTTTAATTTGCATTTCCTTAATTATTAACTATGTTGAACACGTCTTAAGCTGTTTCTCAGCCATCTTTACTTCCTCATTGGTGAAGTCTCTATTCAGCCCCTTACTCCATCTTTTGAGTGAGTCATTTGTTTTCTTCTTTATTTTTTCAGTAGTTTATATATTCTGGCTATTAATGCTCTGTCAGATGTGTCACTGGTGAAGGTTTCCTCCCACCCCGGGGGGTTTTCTCTTCACTTCCTTGATCGTTTCTTTTGCTGTACAGAAGCTTTTGAGCTTGATGAGGTCCCACTTGTCAGCTGTTGATCTTATTTCCTGTGCAGCTGCTGCTTGATTTAGAAAGTCTCTTCCTACTCCTATGTCTTGTAAATTGCTGCCAACTTTTTCTTCTATCACCTTCAGAGTTTCATGTTTCACGTTGAGATCTTTGATCCATTTGGAGTTGACTTTTGTGCAGGGTGAGAGGTAGGGGTTTAATTTTCTTTTTTGCGGGGGGGTCTTTTTGAGACAGGGTCTTCCTTTAGTCTCAGCTGGCCTGGAACTCACTTTGTAGACCAGGCTGGCCTTGAACTCACAGAGGTCCACCTGCCTCTGGTCCCAACTGCTAGGATTAAAGGTGTGTGCCACCACGCCCGGCTAATTTTGTTCTTCTGTCTATATATGGTGATCCAGTTTTGCCAGCACCATTAGCTGAAGATGCTATCTTTTCCTCCAGTAAGCTTTTTTGGCCCCTTTATTGAATATGAGGTGGCTGAAATTGTATGAGCTCAAGTTTGGATCTTCAGTTTTGTTCCATTGGTCAATGGGTCTGTTTTTGTGCCAATACCAGGCTGTCTTTATGACTGTAGCCCTGTACTATAGCTTGAAGTCTGGTAAGGTGATCCCCCTGTATTGCATTTTTCCCTTAGGGTTGCTTTAGCTATTTGGGGTCTTTTGTTTTTCCATATGAATTTAAGGAATTTTTTTTTTCATGTCTGTAAAGACACTCGGGGATTTTAATTGTGATTGCATTGAATCTGTATATTAATTTGGGTAGAATGAACATTTTTACTGTATTAATTTTTCCAATTCATTAGCATGGGAGGTTTTTCCATCTTTTCATGTCATCTTCAATCTCCTTCAGCAGTTTAAAATTTTTGTTGTAGAGATCTTTGGTGTCTTTGTTCCCAGGTATTTTATTTTATTTTTTATTTTTTTGAGGCTATTGTGAGTGGGAAGGTCTCCTTACAGTCTTTCTCCATTTGCTTGTTGTTGGCGTAAAGAAAGGCTACTGATTTTTGTAGGCTAATTTTGTATCCTGCCACTTTACTAAAACTCTTAACTGTTTCTAGTAGTTTTCTGGTGGAGTTTTTAGCATCCCACAGGTAAACTATCATATCATCTGCAAACAGGGATAGTTTGACTTCCTCTTTTCCAGTTAGTATTCTTTAATTTCCCTTTCTTGCCTATTGCCCTATCAAGCATTTCAAACACTATATTGAAGAGGAGTAGCAATAGGGCGTAGCCTTGCTGGGTTCAAATTCGTGAAGCGTTCCATATTCTTTATCAGGGTGCCTTCTGGTGCCTTTTTTATATTTTATATTTTATTTTTATTTTATGTGTACAGTGTTTTGGCTGCTTTATATAGGTGTGCCTATGTCATTCTGTGCCTGCAGAGGTCAGGAGAGGGCGTCAGATCCTCTAAACTGGAGTTACCAATGCTTGTTAGCCTCCATGTCAGTGCTGGGAACCAAACCTGGGTCCGCTGAAAGAGCAGCCAGTGCTCTTAACCACTGAGCCATCTCTCTAGCCCCTGACCATCAGATTTATTCTTTTGAGATTGCTAGCATAAAAATTATCTTAAGTGTTTGAATACGGGAATAGGGCTTGTCCTACATCATAGCTTTGGAGAGGAAATTTCAGCTGTGAGAAACAAAACTATTTCTTGAACAAATGTGCTTTCAAATAACTCTCATTTGGTATATTTTTTTTTATTACTTTTTATGTGTATGAGTGTTGTCTGCATGTAGGTTGGTGCACCTGTGTCGTGCAATGCCGTGGAGGTCAGAAGAGGGCATCGGATTCCCCTGGAACTGGAGTTAAAGATGGTTCTTAGCCGCCCTGTGGATGCTGGGAATTGAACCCAGGTCCTCTGCAAGAGCAGTTGGTGCTCTTAAACCACTGAGCCATCTCTCCAGCCCCTCATTTGGTATATCCTAACAAGAAATCTGTAAGACAAGTTCAGTTTTTTTCAGATTTAAAAATCATGAAACTGAGGATTAAGTCAAGGAAAGTGCTTAAACTCACAGTGGGGCTAACTAAAATGGCTCAGCAGGTAAGTGAGTGGCACCAAGCCTGATGACATGAATTCCCAGAATCCATATGGTAGAAGGAGAGAACCACAAATGATCTCTGACCTCCATAGGCAAGCCATGGTACATACATGTGCTTGTGCATGCCTGTCCCCCCTCACATGAATGAATAAATGTAATTTTTTTTTTTTGTCTTTTCGAAACAGGGTCTCCCTGTAGCCCCCGCTGTCCTGGAACTCACTCTGTAGACCAGGCTGGCCTTGAACTCACAAAGATCCACCTGCTATGATTAAAGGCGTGCACCACCAAGCCTGCTTATAAATGTAAATTTTTTAAGCACAATGATTAACTGTAGAGGTGGGCCTTATCTCAGTTCAGTTCTCAAATTCATGTGGGTTTGTTTGTTTTGTGTTACATTTCTTTGGTAGCTAGTAATTCCCCTTCTGATTTCTAAATCTAAACAGTTTCTAAGTAATTTGATGTTATGGTCTTCAAATTTTGTGGCTAGATACAAAATTTACATAACTAAGTGAATATAGGGCTCATGTTAGAAGTCATGTGTTAAAGTTTACAAATGCTTGCCATGCCAGCTACGGTGGCCCAGCCTTTAATCCCAGCATGCGGGAGGCAGAGGCAGGTTTATTTCTGTGAGTTCAAGGCAAGGCCAGCTTGGTCTACGTACAGGACAGCTGCGGCTACAGGGAGACCCTGTCTCAAAAAGACTGGAAAAATTTTTTTGCTTGCCTTAGGTACAGATTGTCTGCAATCAGCTTAACTAGTAAAGGCTGTTCAAATGAAATCAGAGCTTGCTATTATATACCTTCTTATTCTGAACCTTTAAACTCCTAGAGGGCAGATTCCTTCATCTGTTTGTTCCCACAGTCCAAAGCCCAATGAATGTTTGTCGGCTTGAACATTTATTTCCTTCACATCAGAAGTTACGAAGTAAGCTCTGGCTCCTCTGTCCATTCTGATTGTTAGCCTGGTATACTCTCAGATCACAAACGAAACTTTTCTGTTGTGCAGTTTTAAAAGATCCAGAGTAGGAGTGGGAGTCTTAACAACATGGACATGATGGTGACTAAAGAGTTTATATGGGCAAAATGGTTATATCAGGTTTTATTTTTGATTTTCACAAAATTTAATTTTTTTTAAAGTTTGAATTTTAAGTTTCACTTAATACAGACTGTATACTACATATGAAATTAAGGTTCTCCTTTTCTGATACACAAGATTTCTATTGACTTTCCTCTTGGAATAAGAGGCTTGTTGTTTCATGGTATCAGGTGGGGACTGGGAAGGTGTTGTTAATGACTTCTGAAATGCCAGTAGCGGTGAGAGCTGTATAAATCTCACAGGTTAGAAATTGAGAGGTCTATAATAGGAAAAACTTGTAAGATTTTAAGACTGGTTTTGACCACTTAATTTCTCATCTTTTAATTTTGATTGGCTCTGATGAGAAACCTCAAAGCTTTCCAGAGAATTTAAAATTTGGCTTGATTACATACATCAGTGATTTTCAGGAAAAAAAAAAAAAAAAAAAAGTAGTTTTATATGAATAATAAGGGGATTTTTTTTTAGAGAAAATCTTCTTTTTATTTTTTTAATTTAATTTTATTATTATTATTATTATTATTATTATTTTGGTCTTTTCGAGACAGGGTCTCCCTGTAGCCCCAGCTGTCCTGGAACTCACTCTGTAGACCAGGCTGGCCTTGAACTCACAAAGATCCACCTTCTGCCTCCCAAGTGCTAGGATTAAAGGCATGCGCCACCATGCCCGGCTATTTATTATTTTTTATGTGTATGAGTGTACTGTCTGCATGCAGGTTGGTGCACCCAAGTCGTCACGGAGGTCAGAAGAGGGCGCCGGATTCCCCTGGAACTGGAGTTAAAGACGGTTCTTAGCTGCCATGTGGGTACTGGGAATGGAACCCGGGTCCTTTGCAAGAGCATTCGGCACTCTTAACTGCTGAGCCATCTCTCCATCCCCATAAGGGGATTTTTTTATTTTTATTATTTTATTTTATTTTATTTTATTTTATTTTATCTTATCTTTTCGAGACAGGGTCTCTCTGTAGCCCCAGCTATCCTGGAACTAGCTCTGTAGACCAGGCTGGCCTTGAATGCACAAAGATCTACCTGCCTCTGCCTCCCTGAGTGCTAGGATTAAAGGTCTGGGCAGCACGCCCGGGAATAAGGGGATTTTTTTAAATTTATTGATTGATTTATTGATTTATTGGTTTTGGAATTTGAGACAGGGTCTCCCTGTATCCCCAGCTGCTCTGGAACTCACTATGTAGCCCAAGACAAGGCTGGCCTTGAATTCACAGAGATCTACCTGCCTCTGCCTCCCAAGTCCTGGAATTAAAGGCGTTTGCAGCCACACCTGGCTCTAGAGATGGCCATGAGAAAGAACTTCTTGAAGAGGTTAGTTATAAATAGAATTCTTGTGAGCTAACAGCTGAAGAGATAGAGACTGTAGAATTAGAGCTGCAAGACTGTTTGGTCTGGGACCATTGAGATGATAGTTCAGTGGGTAAAAATGTCACCAAGCTTGCCAACCTATGTTGGATCCCCAGGATCCATATGGTGGAATGAGAGAGCCAACTCTCATAAATTGTCCTCTGACCTCCACACATGTGCTGTGGCATGTGCACCCCCCCCAAAATAAACGTAACCAAAAAGATTTTTAAAACTTTTCATTTAGTGTAAGGTTTATATGGTCATTTAGTGTAAGGTTTACACGGAAAGGTGAGGGTAACCACAGTAAAATGGAAACACTAAGTTTGGCTGCAGAGGTCTGGATGTGCTCACTTTCTGCTTGGGAAGCCGAAGGAGGAGAACTGTTTAAGCTCAGTAGTTTGAGGCGAGCTTGAGGAACGCAATAAGCTGTCATCTCTTATTTAAAAGGAAAGGGAGGTCGGACTGGTGGCACACACTGGAAAGGTAGAACCAGAAAGATCATGAGTTTGAGGTAAGCCCGGGCAGCATAGCAAGATTGTGTCTCAAGACAAAGACAAAAATTAAGAAGCTAGGCTTGGTGTTATACACTCTTTTTAAAAAAAAAAAAAAATTATTTTATTTTTTGAATTTTTTTTTATTAATTTTTATTTATTTCTGTATGTGTGTGAATGTACTGTCTGCATGCAACTTTGTGCACCCGTGTCGTGCAATGCCGCGGAGGTCAGAAGAGGGTCTCGGATTCCCCTGGAACTGGAGTTCTCCTGGAATTGGAGTTTCAGATGGTTCTCGGCCGCCATGTGGGTGCTGGGGATCGAACCCGGGTCCTCTGTAAGAGCGGTCGGCACTCTTAACCGCTAGGCCATCTCTTTTATGTGCATGAATGTACTATCTGCATGTAGGTTATGCACCCGTGTTGTGCAATGCCGCAGAGGTCAAAAGAGGGTGTCAGATTCCTCTGGAACTGGAGTTAAAGACGGTTCTCAGCTACCATGTAGGTGCTGGGGATTGAACCCAGGTCCTCTGCAAGAGCAGTCGGCGCTCTTAACCGCTAGGCCATCTCTCCAGCCCGGTGTTATACACTTTTAATCCCAGCACTCAGGAGGCAGAGGCAAGGAAGATCTCTGTGAGTTAAAGGCCAGCGTGGTCTACACAGAGAGGTCTAGGTCAGCCAGGGTTACATGGTGAGACCCTGTCTCAGACAAAAGAGAGAAAATAAAGAAGAAAAGGGAGAAAATAGCATATGAGAATTGGCCAGGTAAGGTGGCAAAATCTGAAAGTAGAATTAAATAGGTCTACATTCCTGACGTAGATCTACCTTTCTGACATTTCTGTCTTCATGCACCATGCACTTACACAGAAAGTGAGATCAGAAGAGACAACATTAATAGTTGCGGCACAGGAAAAAATAAATAAATCAAGAGAGGAAACCTGGTTTTGGCTTTTACCTGTCTGATTTTAATACATTGCTTAAGAGCCAGCAGATTTGGGCTGGCTAATTCCAGAACTTAAGGGGCAGAGACAGGCAGATCTCTGAGTTCAAGGCCAGGCTGGTCTACATAGTAAGTTCCAGGCTAGCTGTGACTACAGGGAGACCCTGTCTCAAAAAACACACCCACAGAAAGATTTCTTTTGGGGGGGGGGGAAGACCCAGCAAATTAAATTTTGGTTAATTAGAAGTTTATTAGGTTAAAAGATAGCTTTCATTTTGACTTTCTGCTACAAATCATTGCTTTTTTTTTTTTTTTTTTTTTAATGTAAATCTCTTTTTTCCAGCCAGTTTTTTTTTTTTTTTTTTTTTTTTCCTGTCTTTTTGAGACAGGGTCTCTCTACTGCCTCAGCTGGCCTGGAACTCATTATATAGACTCAGCTGGCCTCAATCTCACAGAAATAATCTGCCTCTGCCTCCTAGTTGCTTGGATTAAAGGTGTGTGGCACGTTGCCCAGCTAATATTTTTTTTATGTGTATGGGTGTATTGCTGGCATGTATGTAGTGTGTACTCATGTCATGCAGCGCAAGGCTTCTGAAACTAGTACATTTATCACTCTTAATTTGAAGATGAAGTGCATTGCTAAGAGAGAAGTAATTAGGATCAGAAAGGGCAGAAGATGGATACCTGGGCTCCATCATCAGATTGCTCAGTCTGTACATTTCTGTTAATGGTGTGCAGAGTTGGGGTTTTTTTGTTTGTTTTTACTTTTGTGGGGGGTTTTGTTGTTGTTGGCTCAGAGATTAAGAGCATTAGCTGCTCTTGCAAGAGGACCTGAGTTCAATTTCAAAGAATCCGATGTCCTCTATGGGCATTGCACATATAGTGTACTTACATACAGACAAAACAGTCATATACATAAAATAAAAATAAAGTAATAGAAATTATTCTGTTTATGGGGCTGGAGGGATGGCCTAGCGGTTTAAGAGCACCGACGCTCTTGCAGAGGACCCAGGTTCGATAACCCAGCGCCCACATGGGGCTAAAACCGTCTGTAAACTCCAATTCCAGGAGAACTCCAGTTCCAGGGGAATCCGAGACCCTCTTCTGAATCCGCGGCGTGCACGACACGGGTGCACAGACCTGCATGCAGACAGTACATTCATACACCATACAACAATTAAAAAAAAAATTAAAAAAAAAAAAAGAAATTATTCTGTTTATAAACCAAATTTGGGGATCACAGACTTAAGGTGCTCATGGACACTTAATTGCTGTCTCCCATTGTAGCAGTGTTAGCAAAGCTGAAGTTATCATTTTTCATTTTTAAGACTGTGGAAATGGGTTGCTAAAATCTCTTAACCCCAGAGAGGTAGAGCTATGAAATTGCAGAATTAGAAACATGAGAGTTTATCTAATGTGGATTCATCTGTATATCATCTATGGCTACTTTTATGCTGCTGTCTAGTTGCAATACAGAGTAATTGCCTACAAATCCTAAAATATCCTCTATCTGGCACTTAAAGAAAAGTTTGTTGAGGTGCTGTGGCGAAAAGTTAGTAAGGCCTAGTTCAGTTCCTAGCACCCACGTCATTGGTTCACAACCACCTGCTACTCTAGCTCCAGGGGATCTGACATTTTTTTCTGGCCTCTACACTCACGTGTGCAGAGCTGTTACCCAGCTATTTGGTTATCACAGTGTAAATACAGTTTAGAGCTCCTTTTGTTTTTTAATTAATTTAATTCATTTTATTTTATGTTTTGCCTGCATGTGTGCCCATGCCAGAAGACATATCAGATCCCCTGGAACTGGAGTTACAGTGTGGGTGCTAGGAACTGAACCTGGGTGTCCTCTGAGTCATTTCTGCAGGCTCCCCCCTTTTTTATTGCTTCTATTCATTGCTTCTTAGAGGAAGCAGATACCTGGGTATGATTTGAAAATTGTGCCCAGGTATCTGCTTCTTCTAAGAAGCAATGGAGAGATGGCCTAGCGGTTAAGAGCGCCGACCGCTCTTGCAGAGGACCCGGGTTCGATCCCCAGCACCCACATGGTGGCCGAAAACTGTCTGAAACTCCAATTCCAGGAGAACTCCAGTTCCAGGGGAATCCGAAACCCTTTTCTGACCTCCACGGCATTGCACGACACGGGTGCACAGACCTGCATGCAGACATTCATACACATACAGAAATAAATAAAAAATTTAAAAAAAAAAAAAAAAGAAAATTGTGGTACAGAATTTTGTAAATTTAGTATAGACAACACAAACAGTGTCACTATGGCCATACAAAAGCAACCTTGTTGATTTGAGTCAGGGTAGAATTTGATTGTGGTGTATATTATTTCCAGAGTATAAATCTTTAGTTTAATCTGCCAACCAATTTGCTAATATATTGTTTTCTTGTTATTTGTGCAGCCTAATGGACGGACCGTTGAAGTGGCTGAGGATGAAATTGTTCGAACTCCCCGGAATTTAGCAGCCAAGCAGCCACCAGAGACAGACAAGAAAAATGAAAAGGTAAATTTGAGAGCATATGACATTACTGTAAGGTTCTTAATAAAGAGAGTGACATATGAAATTTATGTCCTGTTTCATAAGATTGTATATTTTTCATTTAAGAAAAATTCTGAAAACCTGAATTAATTATACTGCATAGGTGGTAAAAGTTAATGTTTGGGCTTTTGGGGGGGGTTGTATTTTTGAGACTGGGTCTCCCTTTAGTCCCAGCCATCCTGGAGCTCACTCTGTAGACCAGGCTGGCCTTGAACTCACAGAGATCTGCCCGCCTCTGCCTCCCGAGTGCCAGGATAAAAGGTGTGCACCACCATCCCAGCGTGTTGGTTGTTTTTTGTTTTTTTTTAAGGATATGATTACAGGCATGTAGGACCACACCCAGCTTGAATTCTTTTTTTCAGGTTGTCATCCTCCACTTGCCCCCCCCCTTTTTTTTTTCTTTTCCCACTCAGCACTTGTATAAGCCCTTTGGAAAGTGGAGACAGCCATAGGGAGATAAGCAGCTTCTGCAGAGTGCAGCAGCTCCAGACCCATGGAATAATGCTGTGAAGTGCTTGCTGTTGTTTCTTAATGCAGAATATCTTTGAAGAGCTGGTAAAATTGGTACAGAGCCAAGACAGCCACAGGTAGCATGGCTCAAAATGAAGAATCATTGTGGGAAATAATTTTTTGTCAGACTTTGGCAGAAAAGTAAATAATAAATGACTTGTGTTAACATAATTTACAGATTGTGAGTTTATAGAATGAATAATTGGCCCCCCCTAATATAAGTTTTCCTTCTCCCACCTATTATTTCCTTTTTCCTGGGCTTTCTCTATTAGTGAGCTTTTTTTATTATTATAAGTTTTCCTTAAAAATTGGTGGTTGAAATAATGAACTACCATTAGTCTCCGATTAATTATATGTTGAGTATAATTTGATATAAAATTAAAGGTTATAATTCTGAAATTTCTTAGTGATAGGAAGTAATTCTCATAGTTGATATTTATTAAGTATATCAGGTACCATACAAAGAGAAGTGTTTAATGTATGTGTTTAGATAAATTTAATTACATCTGGTAGGAGCTATTTAGTGACCACTTACTAGGTATGCTTTTTTTTTTTTTTTTTTTTTTAAGGTATGCTTTCGTACCGTTTGTATACACTATGAAAATGCGAGCTGGGTGTGGTGGCTCACATCTGTAATCCCAGCACTTGGGAGGTAGAGGCAGGATTACGACTCACAGGATTGTGGCCAGCCAGGATATGATGTAGCAGGTTCCTAAAAGTAAATTAACAAAAAATTTTTATGGGCATTATTTGTCTTCAGAACACATCTGAGGAAGTGGTATTATGCAGTAAAATTTAACCTAGATTCATCTGACTTCAAAGTCTATTTTTTTTATTGCCTATGTGTTTCTAACTCTGAAAAACTCAGGCAGACAGTTTATAGCTGCAGTAAACAGGGCCTCCAGAGTGCTGGGTTTATGGTGTAAGCCCCATGTACAGCTCCTCCACCTCTTTCAGAACCACTTCTTGGGTACTTGGAGAAGCATGGTTTGTATTTATTTAGTGTGTGTTAGGGGGGTGGGTATGCATGCACCACAAGTGTGAGTTTCCTCCGAGGCCAGAGGAGGGCATTGGATCCTTGGAGCTGGTAGAGGTGGATGTGAGCTACCCAGTATGGATGCTGGGAACTGAACTAGGGTGCTCTAGGAAAGTAAGGGTTCCTCTTTTCCAACTCTGAGAAGTAGGATTTTATATTAAGTTATGATATTACTGGTTACCTTGTAGCACAAGGTCATGCACACTTTTAGTCCCAGCACTCAGGGGGCAGAGACAGGTTGGTCTCTGAGTTTGAGGCCAGCCTGGTCTAAATAGCAAATTCCAGGCCAGCCAACCCTACATAGTGAGGGTTGCTTGGTTGGTTTTGGTTTTTTAGCCTCAGCTGTCCTGGAACTCACTATGTAGAACAGGCTGGACTTGAAATCACAGAGATCCACTTGCCTCTGCATCCCAAGTGCTGGGATTAAAGGCATGTCCCATCACACCCAGCTGATATGATCCTGTCTTTGGGGGAGGGGGGGAACCACCAGGGGCTGGAGAGATGGCTTAGTGGTTAAGAGCGCCGACTGCTCTTGCAGAAGACCTGGGTTCAATTCCCAGCACCCACATGGCGGCTAAGAACCATCTCTAGTGCCAGGCGTGGTGGTGCACACCTTTAAATCAGCACTTGGGAGGCAGAGGCAGGCAGATCTCTGTGAGTTCAAGGCCAGCCTGGTCTACAAAGCAAGCTCCAGGCCAGTTGGGACTAAAGGGAGACCCTTTCTCAAAAATACAAAAAAAAAAAAAAACAACAAAAAACCTGATTACCATTCCCAGCACCCACATGGCAGTGCACAACCATCTGTAATTCCAGTTCCAGGAGATCCAATGCTTTCTTTTTGCTCTAGGCTTGTACATACATGTATACGGGCAAAACATTCATTCCATAAAATAAAAATAAATCTTATCTCTCTTTATGTAGCCCAGACTGGCTTCAAACTTGATCTTCCTGCCTTGACCTCCAGAGTGCTAGAATTACAAGTGTGTACACCACACCTATTAGTTTTCTAGGTCTTTGTTTAGATATGAAGGCCAATGCTTCATTACTCTAGTTTCGAATAAAGGTTATACAGGGCCATTAGCCAGGAATTATGCTAATAATTACTGAGTGGAATAGAGAAAAAAATGTTCTTACCTTCAGACAGATTCTAGTCTAGGTAAGGAAAGGCAAACAAAGAGAAGATACCTGTAGGGTGGCTGCCGGGTATTCATAGGAAAAATGGAATCTTACTTGGATAGCCAGAAAAGACTGCTTTATAACTCAGACCCTTAAAGATGAATGGTGTTTCAAGAAGGAAGGGAAGTCAGTTTTACAAGGTAGAGAATCAAATAGAACTAGACATTATTCAGATAAAAAATGAATATATTCAGATACATTCAAGGGAAGAGCCTTCTGCAAGCTTGAGGATTTGAGATAGGAGGTGGTTTATGATTTTAAAATGTGTGTGTGTGTGTGTGTGTGTGTGTATTAAACTTTGGGCATATTCAACTGGTAGCAACATTTATGATTAACAAATCAGTTTTGCATCTAGGATTATAAGAGTCTTGAATTATGAAATTTGGAAGTGGAGACAAGAGGCTCAGAATTCAATGCCAGCTTCAGCTGAACTATAAAACAAGTTCGGTTCAGTATTGGTAGAGTGTCTTAACATTTTATAAGATTTTGTGACTGGGGCTGGAGGGATGGCCTAGCGGTTAAGAGCGACGACCGCTCTTGCAGAGGACCCGGGTTCGATCCCCAGCACCCACATGGCGGCTGAGAACCGTCTGTGACTCCGGTTCCAGGAGAACTCCAGTTCCAGGGGAATCTGAGACCGTCTTCTGACCTCCGCGGCATCGCACGACACGGGTGCGCAGACCTGCATGCAGACAATACATTCATACACATAAAAATAAATAAATAAATAAATAAATAAATAAAAATTAAAAAAAAAAAAAAAGATTTTGTGACTTAGTGAGCCAATATTTTACAATTGACCAACATGTGTATTACAAAGTCCTGTATAGGCAAGACAAGCACATACCTTGAACCTTACTACTTGGGAACCAGAAGCATGTGGATCTCTGAGAGTTGGAGAACAACCTAGTCTACAAGTTCTGGGCTAGCCAGGGCTACATAGCAAAATCATATAAAAGATTCATTCAAAGATAATTTTATTTCTTTGTTTGTTTTTTGTCTTTTTTGAACCAGGGTCTCCCTATAACTCCAGCTGTCCTGGAACTCACTATGTAAACCAGGCCAGCCTTGAACTCACAGAGGTCTGCCTGCCTCTGCCTCCCAAGTGCTAGGATTAAAGGAATGTGCCACCACCCCCAGCAAATTTATTTATTTTTATTTTTTATTTTTTTTATGTGTATGAATGTACTGTCTGCATGTAGGTTTGTGCACCCGTGTCGTGCAGTGCTGAGGAGGTCAGAAGAGGGTATCAGATTCCCCTGGAACTGGAGTTAAAGATGTTGGTTCTCAGCTGGCATGAGGGTGCTGGGGATCGAACCCGGATCCTCTACAAGAGCAGTCAGCACACTCAACCACTAGGCCATCTCTCCAGCCCCTTATTTTTATTTTTATTTTTTTGGTCTTTTTGAGCCAGGGCCTCCCTGTACCTCCAGCTGGCCTGGAACTCACTATGTAGACCAGGCTGGAACTCACGAAGATCCACCTGCCTTTGCCTCCTGAGTGCTGGGATTAAAGGCATGCGCCACCACACATTTTAATTTTTTTGCTTAGCATATTATGTCTATGAGTGTTTTGCCTCTGTGGATATTGAGTACACCCAAGTGTGCAGTGTCTGCAGAGGCCAGAAGAGGGCACTAGATTCCCCTGGAACTGGAGTTAATGGGCTGGGAATCAAGCCAGGGTCCTATGCAAGAGCAACCAGTGCTCTTAACTGGTGAGCCCTCTCTCCAGCCCCAAAGTTAATTTTAATAGCATATGAAGGATTCATTGATACAGCTTCAAATTCCATGTTGCAGCAGCTTTTAAGAAATTGAGTTTGGGGAGCTGGAGTTAAGAACACCGTGTTCTTGCAGAAGACCTGGGTTCGAGTCTTAGCACCCACATGGCAGCTAACCACCATCTGTAACTCCAGATCCAGGTGATTACACACATGCAGGGATAATACTTATACACATAAAATGAAAATAAATAAATGTTTAATTTTTTTTAAGGAATTTTGTTGTACTGCTTTTCCTTGGTCTCTCAAAATCCATTATGTTTTCTTGTTGCTCTTGGAAAACATAGATTTCTTTTAAAGATTTATTTTTTTGTGTATATGTATGTGTACCTGCATGAGTTCATGTGCACCAGGTGTATGCGTGTGTCTTCAGAGGCCAGGGGGCATCAAATTCCCCTGGAACTGGAGTTAAGGGAATTGTGAGCCACTTAACATAGGTACTGGGAGCCAAACCTAGGTCCTCTGCAAGAGCAGTAAGTTCTCACGGAGGACCTGCTGAGCCATCTTTGTAGCCCCCACACTCCAGATGTGAACCTGAGCTGAAAACCTGAGCTGTGGCACCAGCCTAATCTCAACTTACTGTTTTTATTTTGGGGGTGTGTGTGTGTGTGTGTGTGTGTGTGTGTGTGTGTGTGTCTTTTTGAAACAGGTTCTCCCTATTGCCCCAGGTGGCCTGGAACTTACAGATCTGTCTGCTTCTGCCCTCCCAAGAGCTCTGATCAAAGGTGTGCGCCACCGTGTCCTGCCTAATCTCAATTTCTTAATCTTTCTCAGATCTAGCCACTTGATTCTTTCTCTTTTTTGTTAAACAGCTTTATTTTAAAATAAATGGTAAAAGTTTACATACAGCCACGATACAGTTTTATGGCATTTTTTTCCTTACGCCTCCAAAGAAATCTCATGTCCGTTAGTTATTATTCATCATTCCCCCCCCCCACCATCATTTCCAGCCCTGGAAACCACTAATTTGATTATATCAATGAAGAGTACTTAAAACTATTAAAAGGGGCTAGGGATATAGTTCAATAGTAGAGCACTTGTATGCCATCTATAAGACGCTGAGTTCAAGCCCCAGCACCACAAAATAAAAAAAATCTCACACACACTAGTATTTTTGAGACAGGGTCTCCCTATAGCCCCAGCTGGCCTGGAACTCACTTTGTAAACTAGGCTGGCCTTGAATGCACAGAGATCAGCTTGCCTTTGCCTCTGCAGTGCTGGGATTAAAGGCATGCACCACTACTCCCTGTGGAAATAAAGTATTATCCGCTCAACAGTTATGGGCCACCAGATGGGTGCTGGGAAACAAACCTAGAACCTCTGCAAGAACAGCCACTGCTCTTAACCACTGAGCCATCTTCCCAGCCCCAGGGTTGCTGAAGTTTTTGTTTTCTTATTTTTTTGTTTTGTTTGTTTTGGGGTTTGTTGTTGTTGTTATTTTTGAGACAGGGTCTCCCTTTAGTCCCAGCTGGCCTGGAACTCACTCTGTAGACCAGGCTGGCCTGGAACTCACTCTGTAGACCAGGTTGGCCTTGAACTCACAGAGATCCGCCTGCCTCTGCCTCCGGAGTGCTGGGATTAAAGGTGTGCGCCACCATGCCCGGCGATTGCTGAAGTTTTAAGATCAGCCTGGACTCTAGAGGAAGACCTTAATTAATAAATTAAGTAGCACATGCTAGGCTGGATGTGGTAGTGCATGCCTTTAATCCCAGCACCCTGGAGGAAGAAATCAAAGAAATAGGAATTTATTTCTACTTTCAGTAAGAAACTTTGCTCAGTATACTGTGCCATAAGATTTTAAATAGTGATATTCTGAAACTATTCTAATTGGCAAAATTTTTTTTATTTTTTTATTTTTTTTTGTCTTTTTGAGACAGGGTCTCCCTTTAGTCCCAGCTGGCCTGGAGCTCACTTTGTAGACCAGGCTGGCCTTGAACTCACAGAGATCCAACTGCCTCTGCCTCCCAAGTGCTAGGATTAAAGCCGTCCACCACCACGTGGCTGATTATATTGTTAGCAAAATACTATTGTATGTAAAATGGACCAGCTTTTTTTTTTGGACTTTTTGAGACAGGGTCTCCCTTTAGTCCCAGCTGCCCTGGAGCTCACAGAGATCTGCCTGCCTCTCTCTCCCCCCCCCCTTTTTTTTTTTGTTTAAAGATTTGTTTTTATTCATCTATATGTGTGTTTTAGTGACTATATGCCACAAGTGTACAAGTGCCTTCAGAGCTACAATTACAGGCAGTCGTGAACTACCTGACAGGGATGCTGGTCTAAGGGGTTATTTGCAAGAGCTTGGGCATTTACCAATGTCTACACCACTGAAGAGAATGTCTCTCCATCTCATCGCCCCAGAGACCATTAACTCATTAACTTTAGGGAGGGGTAGGACCTCATGAACACCTCTCTGTGTAGTGAATTGCTGAAAGGCCGAATCTTGTAATCAGAGCTACTGAGAGAGTACAGTGGTCAAGGCTGAGGAGATGCTCAACTGTTGAAGAGCATGTACCACTCTTGCAGAGGACCTGATTACATATATGCATGCTGTACACTCATACACAAATAATTAAAATAATAAGTAAAATAAAATTTTTTAATTTTTTCCTGTGACTTTTTAAAATTCTTATTATTATTTTGGTTTTTTTTTGTGTGTGTGTGTCTTTTCGAGACAGGGTCTCCCTGTAGCCCCAGCTGTCCTGGAACTCACTCTATAGACCAGGCTGAACTTGAATTCAAAAAGATCGCCTGCCCAAGAGCTAAGATGAAAGGCGTGCGCCACCACACCCAGCCTTATTATTTTTATGTGTATGAGTGAGTGTACTGTCTGCATGTAGGTTGGTGCATCTGTGTCGTGCAATGCCTCGGAGGTCAGAAGAGGGCGTTGGATTCCCCTGGAATTGGAGTTAAAGATGGTTCTTAGCCGCCATGTGGGTGCTGGGGATCAAACCCGGGTCCTCTGCAAGAGCAGTTGGCATTCTTAACAGCTGAACCATCTCTCCATCCCCGAATATATAATTCTTTTTAAAAAGCACTCCATCCCTTCCTCTGACTCTTCCCACCCTTTCTTTCACAATGTTCTTTGACCCTTGGAAGGAGTAATAGAGATCCCATTTAGGACCGAGCATTACAGACTCACTTATTCTCAGCAGTTTTACCAGTTATAAGTCTGTAGTAACCACTGTCCACCACAGAAAAACACTTTTGACCAGATCTAACAGCACTATTGTTTTAAACAGAAGGGAATTTGACAGACATGCCACAACAGTAGTAGCATCCTCACTGAGGCCTATGGGTTTATCCCTGCAATAGCCTGTTGACTAGGTTTACAGTACCAGGTCCAAATTCCCTCTTGTAGAACACACCTCAAATCCTATCAGAAATTAGTTGGTTAGTCTCATGATAGTTATTCCACTGTTGGCCCTGAGAGGGCCATCTTACCTGGACTGTCAGTAGTAGCACAGCATGTACTATCTAGAGCTGATAAGAATGACAGTTCTGGGCTGGAGAGATAGCCTAGAGGTTAAGAGTGCTGACCGATTTTACAGAGGACCCGGGTTGGATCCCCAGCACCCACATGACGGCCAAGAACCGTCTGAAACTCCAATTCCAGGAAAACTCCAGTTCCAGGGGAATCCGACACCCTCTTCTGACCTCCGACATTGCACGACACGGGTGCACAGACCTGCATGCAGACAGTACATTCATACACATACAGAAATAAATAAAATTAAGGAAAAAAAAATTAAAAAAAAAAAAAAAAAGAATGACAGTTCTCCCCCAGGAGCCTACATAGCACCTCCCAGTAGCACAGTGAAAGCTAGTCAGCAGATCTAGCTTGATAATTTTTACCTCTTATGTGTACGAGTGTACTGCCTGCATTTAGGTAGGTGCACCTGTGTTGTGCAATGCTGTGGAGGTCAGAAGAGGGTGTCGGATTCCCCTGGAACTGAAGTTAAAGATGGTTCTTAGCCACCATGTGGGTGCTGGGAATTGAACCAGGGTCCTCTGCAAAAGCAGTCAGTGCTCAACCACTGAGCCATCACTCCAGCCCCCACATAGATATTTAATTATTTTTATTTCTATGTGTTTGAGACTGCATGTGTATTAGTGCATCTGGGTCATGCAATACACCCACAGAGGCCAGAAGAGGGTGTCAGATTTCCTGGACCTGGAGTTATATATGGTTGTTAGCCATCATATGGGTGCTGGGATTGGAACCCTGGTCCTCTGCCACACCCATCAGTGCTCTTAACCTCTGAGCCATCTCTCTAGCCCCTAATTTAACATTATTAAATGTTTTAATTGGAGTTAAATTAAAATAGCAGATATGTGCAGGTGTGGGATCCTGGTTTTACACTTAATAACTATAATCTTAAACATTTTCTATAATTTCTTTTTTTGTTTATTTGTTTGAAACAGGGTCTCCCTATAGCCCCAGCTGGCCTGGAACTCACTCTGTAGACCAGGCTGGCCCTGAACTCACAGAAATCCATCCGCCTGCCTCTGCTTCTGAGTGGTGGGATTAAAGGCATGCACCACCACGCCCGGCTTAAAGGCAGTTCTTAGCCACCATGTGCATGCTGGGATTCGAGCCTGGGTCCTCTGCAAGAGCAGTCGGCGCTCTGAACCACTGAGCCATCTCTTCAGCATAATTTCTTTATGACCTCAGTTTTCTTTCTTCTTTTCGTCTTTTTTGAGACAGGTCTCTCTTTAGTCCCAGGTGGTCTAGAGTTCGCTATGTAGACCATGCTGGCATTGATCTCACAGAGATCGCCTGCCTCTGCCTCTGCCTCTGCCTCTGCCTCTGCCTCTGCCTCTGCCTCTGCTGACATTAAAGGCTTGCACCACCATGCCTGGCGACCTCAGTTTCCTTACCCATAAAGTAGGTGTTCCTACCATAATTCCTGGAGAAATATACTGTCTTGTATAGCAGTCACTTGCCCACTTATGGATATTGAATACTCAAAATGTGACTAATGTGAATTGAGTTGAGTGATAGGTATAGATTTCAGACAAGATTTAACTGTTGATCACGCAGGATATCAAAGGTTTCTTGTTGAAATGATAGTATTTTAGATATATTGTATTGTGGCCTAACCTTACAAAAATTTCTTTTCTATAAAAATGTTAATTTATCTATGTAGCTTGAATGACATTTCTGCCAGACCGCTCTATTCTAAACTAGGAACAGCAAATTCTGGCTTCTGACATGTAGCCTGGTGCTTATTTCTTAAATACAGTTTTCTTGGAACAGAGTCCCATCAATCATTTATATGTCGTAAAAGCCTGCTTTTGTGCTACAGGATTCTGTGGTTGCCACAGAACCGTACAGCCTTTAAAGCCTAAAATACTGGGTCTCTAGTTCTTTCCAAATTTGTTTGTTGTTTTGCTTTGTATTGTAATGGACAGGTATTCCATCCGTTAGCCTTGGAATGGTTGTGCTAAAGACGGTTAGAAAGTAGGTGAACAGCTGCCAGGGAAAAAGAAAATGGATTCAGAGTTTCTACTGAGGTCGGGAGAAAAGGGTGGTAGTATTGTGCAAGCGCTTTGAATATACTAAACCACCAAATTACAGAGTGTGAAGGGCTGAGTATTATGGTCTGCTGATGCTACCTCAACTTTTTAAAAATTAACACAATATAATAAATATAATAAAGCAGCATATTAATGCTAATGAGGATGTGAGAAAAAAACAAATATAAATCAGCTATGAGAACAGTAAATAACTTCAAAAAATAGGGTTGGGTTTTTTTTTTGGGGGGTGGGTTTTTTGTTTGTTTTTGGTCTTTTTGAAACAGGGTCTCCCTTTAGTCCCAGCTGGCCTGGAACTAACTCACTGTGTAGACCAGGCTGGCCTTGAACTCACAGAGATCCTACTGCCTCTGCCTCCCAAGTGCTGGGATTAAAGGCGTGCGCCACCACACCCAGCATGTCAATGATTTTTTTTAATTTCAGAATTGTGCCCTTTAAGAATACAGTTGTTCCCTCAGTATCTGTGTGATAATGGTTCCTGAACCCCAGTAGATACCAAAATTTTTAGGTGCCTAAGTCCCTTGTACTATAAAATGCCATTATATTAACAGTATAACTCATGTCCTCTTATACTTTTAATCATGTCTAGATTATTTATGATAATAAAATAAGAAAAATTATACATAGTTTTATACTGTATTATTCAAGGAATACTTACAAGAAAAAAGTCTGTACATGTTCAGTATAGCTGCATTTATTCCCCCTGTGTATTTTTTTTTATCTGAAATAGGTTGAATCTTTAGATGGGAAACCCACAAGTATTGGGGGCTGACTATATTTGCAAGTTTATTGATAGGAAAAGAAATAACTGTCATCTATTGCTTATTCAAATTGTACCACCCCCCCCCCCAGGCGTGGTAGCCCACGCCTTTAATCCTAGCACTTGGGAGGCAGAGGCAGGTAGATCTCTGTGAGTCCAAGGCCAGCCTGGTCTACAGAGTGAGCACCAGGCCAACTGGACTAAAGGGAGACCCTGTCTCAAAAATACCAAAAAAAAAACCAAAAAAACAAAAAAAAAACAACACTCAAACTGTACTATTTTTTTTTCACATAGAAGACTTATAATTAAAGTTAATCTCTTTTTTTTTTTTCTTTTTCATGGACAAAAAGAGTAGAGAAATCGGACAGCATGTAAGAGCGGGGACAATTAAAGAGGTAAGGGTGGGGCTTGAGGTCGCGCATGTGATGGGAGGACAGACTGTAGCAGGAATATAGTGTAACCAGGGAGGAGGAGGATAGGGATTGAACGAGGAAGATGAAGGGGATTGACAGAGAGGAAGAGAGGACAGATGGAGATGAGGAGAGGCATAGATGGGAAGCATGGCAGCAGGGAAAACGCAGTATGAGGAAGAGAAGTCGAAAATAGAGAGTGAAGACAAGAAAGGAAGATAGGACATATAGAGACGGAAGAGACAAGTGAAGAGAAAGGCGAGACCCCCAGAAGAGGAAGAGGGGAAGATAAGAGAGGAGAGGAAGATGGAGAGGAAGAGAGAGAGGAAGAAAGGAAGATAGAGAGGAAGAGAGGAAGAGAGAGGAAGAGAGTAAAGTTAATCTCTAACTTAGCTATAAATTTAACGATTGTGTACAGTAATAACGTGAAAAGCTAATCTCAATAAGTAGCTAATGAGAATATATAAAAAGGTTGGTTGTGGTGACGCATGCCAGTAATCCCAGCATGCCTTTTATACTGTCATCCTCAGCTACAAAGCAAGTTTGGGCTGTGTGAGACCCTGTCTCAATAAAACAAAAAAGCCATTTTATAAAAATTGTGTGTGTGTGTGTGTGTGTTTGAGACAGGGTCTCTCTGTAGCCCCAGCTAGCCTGGAACTCACTCCGTAGTGTGTGTGTGTGTGTGTGTGTGTGTGTGTGTGTGTGTGTGTGTGTGTGTGTGTTTGAGACAGGGTCTCTCTGTAGCCCCAGCTAGCCTGGAACTCACTCCGTAGACCAGGCTTGCCTTGAACTCACAGAGATCTGCCTGCTTCTGCCTCCCAAGTGCTAGGATTAAAGGCGTGTGTCACCATGCCCGGCAATGTTATTTCCTTTCTAGGGATGTTTACCTAAATATAGAAATGGCTTTGGGTAGTTGGAGGGAAGCTTTTGAAAGAATATAAAATTATCAGGAATGAGTTGGAAAACTATTCCAAAAATGTCTGTATCTTGTGTTGATGTTTTCATCTTTATTGAGTTGTGAAAGATAAAAAAATCTGAGACTGACCAAAAACTACTTGCTATATACAGTCTGTTATCCATAGGGTTTATCAGCAATGTGCCTTAAGCAATCCAAAACCACTTTTTGGTATATCAGTATTCCTTCTGAATACTGCCCAGAGGCATTTAATGTTATTATTCCTAAACCACCATATTTTACAGTATCTTAGTTATTGTAAAGTGGGATACATGATGTGTAAGCACAGATTTTGGAGCCAAACAGACCTTATTTCTAATTTTAAATAACAAATAATAAATTTAGAAAAAATAACTAGCACATAGTAACCAATAAATTATAATCTCCAATTGCCACTTATGTCAAACTTTTAAAATCAAACTTAATTTTTTAGTTGTCAGCTTCATACATTTCATTATTTATTTTACTGGCTCCTAACTTTTCAAAAACACAACAACAAGTAACATTCTATTTTACTTTCAGTCAAAGAAAAATAAGAAGAAATCAAAGTCAGATGCTAAAGCAGTGCAAAACAGTTCACGCCATGATGGAAAGGAAGTTGATGAAGGTATTTGAGCAAGGGAAAGGACTATATATAATATTGGAATCCTTTTTTTTTTTTTTTAAATGAGCTGTGTAGTATAAAAGCTGGGTTTGTTTCACTTAGTCTTATACGTAGCACTTTTTAATTGCCATATATTTAATATATAAAGATCACTGGCATTTGTTAGGAAATACATTGGTTATATAAATTATTTAAGCATCCAGTATCACTTTTCCTTAAAATTTGTATTTATGTCTTTTTTTTCTTTTTTCTTTTCTTTTTTTTTTTGAGAAAGGGTCCCCCTGTAGCCCCAGCTGGCCTGGAACTCGCTCTACATAGACCAAGCTGGCCTGGAATTCACAGAGATCCACCTGCCTCTGCTTCCCCAGTGCTAGGATTAAAGGCATGTGCCACCAAAGGCGGCTTGACTTTGTTTTCTAAAATTGTGGTTTGGGTTTTTCCCCCATTGTTATTAAATACACCATCCCTAAAAGGCTGTGCAAAATTCTGGAATAAGCCATTTATTATCATCACCTAATAAACTCATTTATTAGTGGTTAGATATATAATCTGTCACTTCTACCCCAGCAGGATAAGAAGAAATTATTTCTTTTGCTTTTTCTAAATTTGATTTTTTAAAAAAAGAATAAGCAATAATTTATTGCCTAAAATAACATGAGATTAGAATAGATACTTAGTGTATATTAATACAATCAGCACTCTTGTTTTTTAGCTTAGTATCTAAATTTATTATATCTGCCCTATGTCAATTTTTCCCTCAAATCTACAATTTTTTTCCCCTTACTGAATATCATTTTTTTTCTCGGGCTATGTCAGGAGCCTGGGAAACTAAAATTAGTCACAGAGAGAAACGACAACAGCGTAAACGTGATAAAGTGCTGACTGATTCTGGTTCATTGGATTCAACTATCCCTGGGATAGAAAATACCATCACAGTTACCACCGAGCAACTTACAACTGCATCATTTCCTGTTGGTTCCAAGAAGAATAAAGGTATATTAGTGGAACATAAGAGTGGTACATCAAATTTCTTTAAATCAGATGTACAGAATACTATGTCACAGCCTATTCCCATCTGCTAACATCATTGTGCTGATATACCTTTCTTGATGAGAATATTGTGAACCACCTTCTGGTTCATCTTATAACAGCCGAACTGTTACATGTTGCCTAATGAATGGCTTATTAAATTAAAATTTGCCTTTCTGCCTTAGTCACATTAGAAAATGATGTTGCTTCTTTTCCTTGTGTGTATTTTTTTTTCCCAACTCTCTTACATTACATCTCCATTTCTTACAGTGGATAAGACATTGATTAAATGGAATATTCTTCACCATTCTGCATGTTGGGCATTTCATTTCAAGATGAAACAAACAAGCCTATTTTGGTTATATAGGTTTTGTCTATCCACCTCGTTTTTTTTTTTTACATTCCTTAGGTATTTGACAAAGCTAGATTAGAACTTCAGAGATGATAGAGCAGATGTCCTTCCCAAGAATTTCATATGTCCAAGTTATCCAATATTGATGGCTACATGGTAACACTTTGCGTTGCTAACATTTTAACCCTGAAGACACCAGTCTGTAAAGGATGCTGTTTAATTTGATTCAAACCATTGGTTTATTTTCCTTTATCTTTTGTTAAGATAAGGAGACTTCTTGTCTCCTGTCCCTTCATTGTTAGCAGATCACTTCCTTAACCTTGTTACTTTTTCTTGCTTGATAACTTACTGGAATTTATTGCCATATATAGCAGCTAGTTCTACTTGCCCATTTTGACTGTCACATATTTCCTATGCTTTTAGTATTTTTGTGGTGACCATTTTTCGCTGATTTGGGCATGCCTTTCTTGCTTGCACAGCCTATTTCATAGTGGTTTGGTTTGGTTTGGTTTTGGTACATTGTGATCATTATGCTTTTTTGTGTCAGAGAATTAGTATTTTCATGTTAAAACATACATTCTCACCTCTTGCCATATTTCTTAGGTTAGTGTCCCAAATCTGACAGAGTTTTTCTTAAGTTAATGTGTTTGTTTCCAGGATTTTTGAAAAGGCAGTTATTGAGAGGTGGAAAAGTTGAATCCAATTTCAGAGCTCAATTCTCCAGTTCCTACCTAAAAGAATTTTCATAAGCATTGCAGAATAACAGGTCCTATTTATATTTGGGCAGTTTCCAGGACTTTTGCCATTTTAGTTGACTAAAAATATAGTAACTAGAAAACTTAGTTCCCTGTGAACATGTGAATTGTGTTGTAAAATTAATCTTTCATGTCACAATTGACACTTGAAGGAGCAGTTTTAAAAGTCTGTATGTTTTTCCTGATTTAATGCCGATAGTGGCTCGTTTAGTATTAAATAAATTTTATTTCTATTTCAACCAGGTGATTCTCATCTAAATGTTCAAGTTAGCAACTTTAAGTCTGGAAAAGGAGATTCTACACTTCAGGGTGAGAGAAATTACATGTAATTTAAATTGAAGGCCCATCAAAATAGAAACTTGTACACGTCTTTCCTTGCATGAATGATGCTGAAGGAAAGAAAAGGGATTAAAATGGTTTTTAATTTCTAAGTTAGCATGATCATTTATTGACTATTTTGGAAAGTGGATAAGAAGAAAGCTCATTCACACTTCTGGTTTTGGAATGTTCTGGGATTTTTTTCTTCTATAAATAAAAACACTTAAAATAACTGATGTGCAATTTTTATTCTTCCTTGCATCGTTTAAGCCAACAGAGAATGATCTTTGTTGGATGTGAGTATAATGTGGGCATATTTGTGATATGACTTTATCGTTGTGTGTTAAGGAATAAAAAAGCTGTAGTTCTTTTTTTTTTAACTGATTGACAGTATCAAATTTTTAACTGATTGACAGTATCAAATTTTATGATAAATGGAACATGATTTAAAGTTATTGGGTGCCTCACAAGCAAAAACAACTTTACTTATTTATAATGACTAAATCACATACAGCCTTATTGAAAACAAAAGTGTTGTAGTAAAACATAGTTCAGAAACAAAGAGCATGCTCTTTCATTTCAGTCTTGTTCTTAAAAGCATCTGCTTCCTTTATGCCTAGGGTTTATTGTTTTGTTTTGTTTTCTTTTCTTTTCTTTTTGAGGCAGGTCTCCGTGTAGCCCCAGCTGACCTGGAACTTGTTAGGTAGACCAGGCTGGCCTTGAGCTCACGAAGATCTGCCTATCTCTGCCTCCTGAGTGCTGGGATTAAAGGCATGTGCCACCAGGGCCCACACCTAGGTTCTTAATCCTGGCTATACATCATGAAGGAAGCTGAAATGAACACACACCACACACAAAATAAATAGGTACTTACATATTCAAAATCACCAGTGTGTATGTGCATATGCGCATGTATACACACATACACCAAATGCCTGGGCTCCACTTCAAGAGGTCCTGTCTTTAATTGGTCTAGGCTGATGCCCAAAAGTCTATTTTTAATTTTTTTTTGTTATTTTAATATGCAGCCATTATACATAACATTCAGAAATACTTAAGGAAAGAATATATAACTAAGGAAAAATCTTCATTTTTTTTTTTTAATCTTCATTTTCTTAGTGGGTGAGTACTCAGAATCTACTACAACATGTCATTTTCCTGTTCACATTGCCATTTTTCCTTTGAGCCAGTTATTTTTGCCATTGAGAGCAACACCAATATATGCATGTTACATTCAAGCTAAATGTAACTAAATTATAAAGGGATATGTTAGCCCAGCATTGTGATAATCCAGGCCTGTGATCCCATCACAGAGGATACAGGAGGATCATAGGTACCAGACTAACCTGAGCTACATAGTGAGACCCTGTCTCAAAAACAAACCTTTATTAAAAGGGATCTGTGGCAACTATGTCATAACCTTAAAGCTTATCTTTTTAACCTAAGTTTGAGGCTTTTTTTTTTTTTAATTCAGGGACAGAAGAAAAAGAGGAATAAGTACAAGCTGAGCTGTCATAGAAATTTGAAAGTATCTCACTTTTAACAAGAAGTCATGTACTTGTTTTTAATCTTTACTTTCTTTTCTTTTAAGTTTCTGCAGGATTGAATGAAAATCTTACTGTCAATGGAGGAGGCTGGAATGAAAAGCCTGTAAAACAGTCCTCACAGATCAGTGCAAGTGAGGAGAAGTGGAACTCTGTTCCACCTGCTTCTACGGGCAAGAGGAAAACAGAGTCATCTGCTTGGACAGACGCTGGGGACGCTAATGCAAATGGAAAAGACTGGGGAAGGAATTGGAGCGATCGTTCAATATTTTCTGGCATTGGTAAGAACTGTTAGAAAAAATTTTTTAATTCATTTAAAATTGATAATTTGTTAGATCTTGATTTTTCCGGAATGGTGAGGGAAAATCATCAATAGAAATCTTAGTCCTAAACCAGGCATGGTGATGCATGCCTGTAATCCCAGCACAGGGAAGTGAAGGCCAGAGAATCAGGTCACCTCAACTGCATAAAAAGGTAGAGGCTAACCTGGACTACATGACATCCTGTCTCAAAAGCAGGAAGACATATTAGTTCTGCCATACAGAAACAGTAATAACAATTATATCTCAGATCCTTCACCTGAAGCAAAGTGGAAACTAAAGCGAATAATGTTTATCATTTACTCTTTGTATAGTGCTTTCAACACTATCCCATTTCCCAACTGATATAATCATGTATTCTTAGTGAAATGATAAATGTAATTTGAGAGCAGGCTTCTTCATTAATTTAGTAGTTTTAGTGACTCAAAATAAAAATAGTAACAAGTACAGTTTATAGCATCTACTTTTATAATCTGTAAAACACCCATCATGCCGGGCATGGTGGCACACGCCTTTAATCCTAGCACTTGGGAGGCAGAGTCAGGCGGATCTCTGTGAGCTCAAGGCCAGCCTGATCTACAGAGTGAGTTCCAGGACAGCCAGAGCTACAGGGAGACCCTGTCTCAAAAAGACCAAAAAAAAAAAAAAACCACCTGTCATAATTAAATTTTCTCCTAGATTTTAGTGATGAAGTAGCACCTTATTTCTATGGAGAGTCATTAAGTTATAAGCAACTCAGTTTTCAAGTGTAGTTATATTTATGTTCTTTTTTTTCCTGCCTGTGTATACTTTTTAGTTATTAAATAACTTGGGTTGAAAATGCATTTTTATGTTACTTTGTGTGCCCCACCCTAACATTCTGAGGAAAATTTTACCTATTCTTTAGAAGCAATTTCACTTAATAACCCTCTGCTATTTAAGAATATTTAAGAATAGCATCCCTTAACTATTCCTGAATTATTAGAGAACTGACCTTTTTTTAAAAAAATAAAAATAAAAAACTGTTTTAGATAATATTACATTTGATATGTGTGTTTGGAGGTTGTTTATGATAGAGTCTTGGGAATGTCATGGCTTAAAGGAAATAGGAATGTTTATGCTTTATATTGTCAAAGCTCTAATCTTTTCTGATTTGATAAGCAAAAATACATAAATTTTTTCTTGATCATTTCTATTTCTTTTAACTGTTCCTGTTCTTTGCCATTGTCTAATGGCCTGTGCTATTTTGCTTTTAACCAAATTGTAGTATATAGTTTTTCTTTCTCTTTTTTTTCTTTTTTGGTAGGGGAGGGTCTCAGTGTGTAGTGCTAGCTGGCCTCAAGCTCTTGTGTTCACAAGATGGCCTCACACTCACAGATGATCTGTCTCTGCCTTCCATTTGCTGGAATTACAGGTGTGCGCACATGTGCAACTTAAACATAGTTGGACGTTGTTTTGTTTTGTTTTTTCCTGTTGTATTTATGGCAGATTTTCTTTTCTGATTGCTTTAATTTCGGGAGCATTGGATACCAAAACATTCTTAGTTTCTAAAAAAGAAGAATGTTCGTTCCATTGTAAGCTTTTCCTTGTTACTTTTTTAAAAGCCTAACCCTCTCAAGAAGAAAACTATGGTTCATTCACTAATACTTTACTTAAAGCTTATTCCCCTCTCCTCCCTCTATGTTGTACATAAATTATGCAAAAATGCCAAAATTTGTTTTTAAAATGTTTCTAAATTCATACTCTTATTTTCAGTGTAGAAAAAGTACTCTGCTAAAAGCATCCTGTCATACTTAATAAAATTATCAGGTTTTAATGTTGGGAACTGTGACTTTATATTTTTTTAAATAGATATTTTAAAGACATAAGTTAGGAGTTCTTGCTTAGTATTGCTACAGATTAAATTAAGCAACAATTTAGGTAGATGGTTTTCCCAAGTTGGATTTAGGGCCTTTGTTGAAATTGAAAGAGAATTACATTAAATAAATAAAAGTTTGTAGTTAGGTAGGCATGGTGGTGCATGCCTTTAATCCCAGCATCTTGAGGCAGAGGCAATCAGATCTCTGAGTTCAAGGCCAGCCTGGCATACATAGCCAGTTCCAGGCTAGCAGGGGCTAAAGGGAGACCCTGCCTAAAAAAAAAAAAAAAAAAAGACTGAAAAAAGTTTGCAATGGGTCACAGAAAAAAGGCAGGTAATACCAATCACATGGAGATGTGTGTGCTCTGTAGAATACAACCTAATATCATGTAACAACAGTGCACCTTTAAAGGCACATTGCTGGGTGACTTTGTCATTGTGTGAACATAACGTGTAAACTAAGACGCTTAGGATGATACAAGGTGATGAAGTTTTATCAGACCACATACATATGTAGTTTGCCATTGACCAAAGTGTCATTCTGTACTCAAAAGAAATATTTGAGGCTGGGGGAATAGCACAGCCGTTAAAGGCTGAGGCTAAGAACTGTGGGGGGAAAAAAAAAAAAAAAAAAAAATCTTGAAAATATTGAGAAGATGGCATAGTATAATAATCATAAACTAGTTCATCAGGCTTACTAAGTATGAGCTTATGGACATTTACTTAAGTAACCTGTATGAATCTTATTGTCAGGATTGATTGTAATGAATGTCAGATACCAAGTTCAGTGCCTAAATTGCATAAATTATAATAGATAATGAAGTAGCTTGGTATAGTGGAAAGAGTAGGCTTTCCACATACATCTAAGTAGTTTTCTAGGTATTAGCAAGTCAATTAATTGCTCTCAAATACCCTACCAGAACTACCATAAGGATTAGAACTTATTGGTGTAAGGGATCCACTCACATAATAGACATTCAGTAAATAATAGTTATTGCTGTTTTATTGATTCTCATTTTTAAGGTAATCTTTAAATATTGTTATTGTAGTTTTAAAATCTGTACATTTTTCAAATTTCTTTGCAAATTGAAGGTTCCAAGTGACGTTCTTTATTTTAACAGCTGCTTGGTCTAGTGTGGATAGGGGAATGAATACCTCTGAACAGAATTCTGCTTCTTTTGCATCTCTCACACTTAACTCTGCTGTTTCTGGTATGTGAAAACAGTCTTTCCTTTAGTAAACCAAAAAAAAAAATTCTGTCTAAATTAATTTTGGCACCTGTTATTTGAAAAAAAAAATTGATCAGCTTTGAATATTGCTGTGAACAAAGACCTTTTAAATTGTGTAGCAAAGACCTTTAAGTTGTAGGGGGCATATGAGTCCTTAAGCCAATGCCTTAAATTCTGTGGTCCAAAGCCATTGGCAAGCCAAGCATGGTGGTGCACATCTTGAATGTCCCAGAACTCTGGAGGCAGAAGTAGGCAGATCTCTATGAAATTGAAGCTAGCCTGGTCTATATAGCAAGTTGCAGGAGAGCAGGGAGCTACAGGATGTCCCTATTTCAAAAAAATAAAAATAAAAATAACCCCACTGGGGTGATTCATTACCACAAACAAATCTAGAAGGCTTTCCTTTTAAGTTAGGACTAGACTCTTACAGCCAGCGTGCCTTTGCCATAGTTCTGATTGCAATTTGGCATTTTATTTCTGTTTGCCCTTATTCATTATGATATAATGAATATTAATGGTGGGACACACACATAATTCTATTTTGAGTATTGTTGATTCAGAATACACATGTGGTTAATAGACTGTCAGTCCAGCATCACTTAAGTGGATATGTCTTTTATTAATCAACAAAAGCTTTTTTAAACAAGTATTGGATAAGTTCAGGAAACCCTATTTCATTCACACTACTTGATTCACATAGGAATTCATGAATTTCATTTACTAGTGACTATTTTGTGGTGTCTGGACACTATCCTAGAACAGGGGACAGCAGACATTTCCTGTAAAAGCAAATCATAAATAGTTTAGGTTTTGAGAGCCATGCTGTCTATTGCAACAGCCAACTAACTATGCCATGGTAACAAGAAGGCAACCAGAGATAATACATATCTGACTTCAAAATTTTATTCATTTGATTTTTTTTCCAACAACTTGAAAATGGAAAAGTATTTTGAGTATAAAATAGTCTCCTTAGTGAAATGCTGGCAAGATAACCAAGTGGAAATTTACAAGTTATTTAGGAATATGAGGGGAAGAAGTGATTGTTAATCTTTTTTTTTTTTAATTTTATGTGTATGAGTGTATTGCTTGCATATATGTAATGCTTCTGTGTCATGCAATGCCTGTGGAGGTCGGAAGAGGGCATCGGATCCCATTGAACGGGAATTATGGATGTTGTTAGCCACCGTATGGGTGCTGGGACTCGAACCTGATTCCTCTACAAGAGCGGCCAGTGCTCTTATCTGCTGAGCCATCTCTCCAACCCTGTGAATTTAAAAAATATTTTCTTTATTTTTATTTTATGTGTATGAGTATATTACTTACATGTATATAAGCACCCCCATGTTGGGCAGTGCCCACAGAGGTTAGAGGAGGACATCAGAATCCCTGGAACTGGAGTTACAGACAGTCATTAGCCACCATGTGGGTGCTGGGAATAGAACCGGGGTCCTCCAGAAGAGTAGCCAGGGCTCTTAATCACTGAGCCACCTCTCCAGCCCCTGATTGATAATCTTTTATTTACCAGTTACCCTTACTACTTCACAGCTTTTTCCTTTCACTGGCTCTGAGTTTAACGTGACTTTCAGAGTCACCTAAGGACTCTGATACACAAATTCTTATTTGGAAAGTCTGGAATGTATGTGTGTGTACCTGACAGACTGCTTTCATTTGCATTCTAATGTGAATTTATGGTCATAGAGCAATAGTTTTTTGACCTAACATCCATGGACTAATAGACCCCCAAACAATATTTTAAAATTCTAAGTTCTAGTCATTGGGCCCCTACTTCTTTCATCAGGTTCCTAAAAACATTGTAACTCCTACTCTCATCCCACCTACTCCTCTTCACTCTCCCTCCAAGAAAAACAAAAACAAAAAACAGGCCAAACGTAGAAGATAATATGCTGTTCTCTTCAGTGGGCCTGAATATAACTCCCCAAGCTTCCGTCAACTCTTGTCTCTGGCTTTTCTGTCTCACCTCTTAGGTTTAGTCATCTCTCTGTTTATTTAACCTTTTTCTGGCCAGAAAGTTCTAGCTAACCCATTTTTAGTTTATCTTTAAGAAGAAATAACCCATTTTTAGTTACCTTTAAGAAGAAAAATGAAACTTTTTTAGGGTCTTAAAATTTGCAGATAACTAGTATGAAGTATAGATTATAAAAAACAAAATCTAATAGATTGATACTAGGGGGTTCTAATCAATAAATTAGATCTAGTAATTATATTTAAAATTATTTTCAATTCTTCTTTTCCTTTTAACTCTTTTGTTACTGTCTAAAATTTTTCTTGTAGGAAAAATAAAATCCATGTGCAAAGTATAGAACTATTGTTATGAACATTAGGAAATTCCATTTTTAATTTTATTGCATTCGTTTTTTATTTAAGGGTCTACTGCTGAGCCAGTTTCTCAGTCAACCACTTCTGATTATCAGTGGGATGTTAGCCGTAATCAACCCTATATCGATGATGAATGGTCTGGGTTAAGTATGTCCTTTTAAAATTTTTCAGTTACCTTTCTCAGAATTTCCTTTCTAGCACCCTGAGTTCATGCTTTATATTTTAATTTGAATCCTAAGCTCTCACCTTTAAAGGTAATAGTAATAGATTTATAAAATGTACTGCTTGAAACTTGATTAGTGACTATGTATAGAATTAAACTAAATTTTCATAATGACTGGGCCATATTAGTTTTCTTATAGTTGCTCTGTAGAAGTAATCTTTTTAATTTTTGTTTTTAATGAACAGTTATATGTGTGTGATTTTAATATAAAAGAAGGAATAGACTATATGGAATGGCTTTGAATTTGTGAAGGTTCACATTTTTGTGCTAGCAGACTTCTTTCATAGCCCAATTTCCAGTAAAAGCATAAGGAGGTTTAAAAGAGTCACTTTAATCCTGCTGACGCTTTGGGGGGGGGGGTCACTTAAAAGCTGGGCGTGGTGGTGCACACCTTTAATCCCAGCACTAGGGAGGCAGAGGCAGGTGAATCTCTGTTGAGTTCAAAGCCAGCCTGGTCTACATAGCAAGCTCCAGGCCAGCTGGGACTAAAGGGAGACCCTGTCTCAAAAAAAGGGGAGTCACTTTTTAAAAAAGTAAACTGGGAATGGTTATGCATGCCTTTAATCCCAGTGGAGGCAGGTAGCTCTGTGAATTTGAGACCAGCCTGGTCTATTTAGTGAGTTCTAGGCCAGTCAAGGCCACATAATGAGATCCTGTCTTATACCAAAAAAAAAAAAAAAAAGTAAGAATATTAACTTCATATTGAGAAAATTCACCACCTTCATTTTTTTGGTCTTTTGAGATAGGGTCTCCCTGTAGCCCTAGCTAGCCTGTAACTCACTGTGTAGACCAGGCTGACCTTGGACTCACAGAGATCCTCTTGCCCCTGCCTCTCAAGTGCTAGGATTAAAGGCTTGCACCACCATGCCCAGCTACCACCTTCATTTTTAAAAGTGCAAATTTCTGAGGGTTTTCCCCCATAACACTAAATTTAAAACATTTTTTTTTCTGAATTTTTAAGTTTTAGAATTTAATTTTTTGAATAGAAAAATACTGGGGTGCACGCACACTCTTTCATCTCTACCTTAAGAAATAAATGAACCAAAGCACGTATACACACGCACATATGCATGTGTGTACACTCTTAGGTTAATTTATTTCTCCAGGTAGAGTTGAAATAAAATAGAAACGTGAATATACTTGTACATGCTCAGAGCCCATTGCGGTGCTTTATACATAGGTGTTTAGTAGTAATGATAATAAAAGTAAGCACAGACTATGTACTGAGCACTGGTTCAAGCTTTTCACACATTATTACCTCACTTAATATTTAAAACAATTGTATTAAATAGATACTAGTTTTTGTCATATTTTTCCAGATGAAGAAACTGAGGCAAAGAGAGTTGTTTTGTTTTGTTTTGACTATACCCAGGCCATACAACTAGTTAAATGGAGGAGGGTGGTATTCAGACCCTCGTAGCCTGGCTCCAGAACACATGCTCTTTAACTGCTGCATGGTATAGTTGTGAGGATGATAATCATGAAAGCCTGTGTAGTCCCAGCTCTCCTGGAACTCACTATGTAGACCAGGCTGGCCTTGAACTCATAGTGATCTACCTGCCTCTGCCTTCCAAGTGCTGAGATTAAAGGCTTTGCCACCATGCCCAGCCAAGTGTTTGTTTGTTTGTTTGTTTGTTTTTCCTTCCCCTGTCTTTTTGAGACAGGGTCTCCCTGTAGTCCCAGCTCTCCTAGAACTCACTATGTAGACCAGGCTGGCCTTGACCTCACAGAGATCCACATATCTCTGCCTCCCAAATGCTGGGATTAAGGCATCCAACACCATGCCCAGCTTAAAAGATTTGTGTGTGTGTGTGTGTGTGTGTGTGTGTGTGTGTGTGTGTGTGTGTGTGCTTGTGTGCTTGTGGATGCCCAAGGAGGTTAGAATGGAGTAGATCCCCTGGAGCTGGAGTTATAGGTCACCATAAGCTACCTAACATGGGTGCTGGGGACTGAACTCCAGAATTTCTGGAAGAGCATCAAGTGCTCTTAACCACTGAACCCCTGAAGCAGAGTTCTTACTGAATAAGGGAGATGAGGTTAGAGGGTAGATGAGAGGACCATATTGCAGAATGCCTTGAATTGATGTCTGAAGATTAGAGAGATGGGATGTTTGGTTGGGTTGGTTTGGTTTCACAAAGCCTCACTTTGTAACTGAGTCTAATCTCAAACTCTCAGTTTTCCTTGTCTCTCAGCCTCCTTGAGTTCTGGGATTAGATTTAGTTTGTAATCTGGATTCCTTGAGCTGTAAAATAAAATTTAAAAAAAATCATAAGTTGTTTTGGGAAAAGCTCCTTGAAAATTACAAGGTATCAAGGTGTACAAGGATTCTATGTTGCTGTAGGAAAATCAATGTGCTGTATGCAGAGCAGAATTAAGGAGTGATTGTAGGAAAAACAGCAGCAAGGTGTAAGGTTCTGGGCTGCTGTAAGACAGAAAAACTTAGCAAGTGGGTTCCAGGCTTCCCTGCTGGACGAAGTAACAATGCTTTTATCTGTACTAGGATTTCCCCCCCTCATGTAGCCCCTGCCTGGAACTTACTATGTAAACCAGCCTGGCCTGGATCTTACAAAGATCCACATTCCTCTGCTAGAACTAAAGGCATGCACCTCTGTGCCTAACATGTACTAGGATTCTTTCAATGATGTTGGTAATGGATGCTTAACCGAGGCATGGGTTCTGAGGAGAAGGCCTTGTGGGTGAGGGTACTTGCTGCCAAACCTGAAATCCTGAGTTTGATCCCAGAATCCCACATGGTACGAGAGCCATTTCCCGTAAATTCCTCTCACCTCCACACATGGCACACAAGCACATACACATAAAATAAGTGTGGTGGTGTTTGTTTGTTTTTCCTTGAGACAGAGTTTCCCTTGTAGCCCCAGCTGGCCTGGAACTTGCTATGTCTACCAGGCTGGCCTTGAACTCACAGAGATCCTCTTGCCTCTGCCTCCCAAGTGCTGGGATTAAAGGCATGTGCCCCCATGCCCAGCAATTTTATTTTTTATAAGTATGAATGTTTTGCCTGTATTTATATAAGTGCACCACATGAATGCAGTGCCCACAGAAGTGGAAAGAGGGCATCAGATCCTCTAGAACTGGAGCTACAGATATTTGTTACCTGCCATATAGGTGCTGGGAACCAAACCCAGGTCCTTTGCAAAAACAGCCAGTGCTCTTAACTGCTGAGCCATCTCTCTGGCCCCATAATGTTCATTTTAAAGTTGGAGAGCTCTGAGATGTTTCATTGGTTAAGAGCACTGGCTGTTCTTGCAGAGGACCAGAGTTCAGTTCCCAGCACCTACATGGTGGCCAACAACTATTTCTAGCTCCAGTTCCAACTTCTGGAGGTTGGTCTGCAAGTATGTGGTATATCAATACGCATTTGGACAAATACCTGTTCATTCCTCCCTCCCACCCTCCCCCCCAAAAAAAATTGGTGCATGCTTGTACTCCTAGCATTTGTGAGTCAGGGCAGGAAGATCGGGGATGCAAAGCCAGTCTGAGCTACTTGAGACACTGTTTATAAAGAGAGAAACTAGGCGTGATGGTGCACACCTTTAGTCCCAGAACTCAGGAGGCAGAGAAAGATGGATCTCTCTGAATTCTAGGCCAGAGCGGTCTACATGGTAAGTTCTAGGCCAGCCAGGGCTACATAGTGAGACCCTGTTGTGAGAGAAAGAGATTCTTTTTAATTCATTTTCTTTGAAATTTGTTTTGGTGTGTCATTATCTTTAGTATAACTGATTTTAAATGCTCATTGAATTTAATTACTATTCCTGGATTTTTAAAATGTATTATGTAATACTCGAAATTAGGGGGCCAGAGAGATAACTCAGTGGTTAAGAGTACTAGCTGCTCCTACAGAGAACCCAGGTTTGGTCCCCAGGACCCACATGACAGCTAACAACTGTAACTCCAGTTCCAAAAGACCGTACACCCTCCTCTGGCCTTCAAGAGCTTTGCCTGACATGGGTGTACTTGCATGCAGGCAAAATGCTCATAAACATAAAATTAAAATATTTTTTAAAGCAACTTTATGATCATAAGATTTCATAAGTGGCTAATTTATTCCCTGTGTACTAGCAAAAATAAAGTCTTATTCGATACTGACTTAAAAATTATTTACTTTGTTCTGCTTGTGGTTTTTTTGTTTGTTTATTTTGTTTTATTTTGGTCTTTTTCGAGACAGGGTCTCCCTGTAGCCCCAGCCGTCCTGGAACTCATTATGTAGACCAGGCTGGCCTTGAACTCACTAAGATCCACCTGCCTCTGCCTCCCAAGTGCTAGGATTAAAGTTGTATGCCACCACTCCGGACCTGTGCTTGTGTTTTCATGCATGTGTGTGAGTGCACCCACATTTTACAGTGCCTGTGGAGGTCAGAAGATGTCATTGGGCCCCCTGGAACCGAAATTATGTACAATTGTTAGCCACCATGTTGGGTGCTGGGAATTGAACCCAAGTCCTCTGTGCTCTTATCTCCAGCCCTCAACACTCACTTTTTATAGGGATTGTAATAATGGTTCCTTTATTTTTTATTTATTTATTTATTTTGGACTTTTCGAGACAGGGTCTCCCTGTAGCCCCAGCTGTCCTGGAACTCACTCTGTAGACCAGGTTGGGCTTGAACTCACAAAGATCCGCCTGTCTCTGCCTCCCAAGTGCTAGGATTAAAGGCATGCGCCATGCCCGGCATTAATGGTTCCTTTATAGTCAAGATAAAGATTGATATCTCTGGATCTGTGAGAGCCAGCGGAGTCTACATTATTATTCCAGTGCAGCTGGGGCTATAGGGAATCCCCATTCCAAAGACAGAAAAAGCAGAAGCAGCAGCTGTTCACTAGGTTCTCCAGATGTAGTTCAGTGTTAAAGCATTTTCCTAGTATGACAAAGCCCTGGACTCAATTCTCCAGCACTGTCCACTAAAACAGCATATTGGCACATTAATGCTGTGAATCTTAGGCATTATCCATTTGAAAATCTCTTGGTAATAATTTCTCAGCTTAGGTTATTGAACTGTTGTTACTAAGTTTTATTTGATCCCAGTTTATTAAAAATGTAATTTCTATTCTATAAATTAAAAAGATGTTATATAGTCAGTACAGATTCTTGCTTCTGTTAATGTTTTTATAGAAGTTAAAACCATAGGCTACAGTTGTTCCCAAAATTTGAAGCCATCTTAGTCTTTTGAAAATTACTTCTCATTAAGTACTAAATCTAAGTTTTTATCCCTCTCCCCTACTTTCTACCATATTTAATAAGTGAATTGTATATTAGTATATTGCCCATTTAGTTGTCTAAGGATTTTCCTACTTGATAGTTTCTTTTCTGAAAGTCTGACACATAGCTAATGAACAACAATTCTCCAAATCTATGGTTTTCATTAGTGAAATATAAGCCACAGAGTCATAAATCTGGCATTTGAAATACCCTAACACTACTGTTAATGTTTGGTATAAGATGAGCAGTTGGTTTCAAGCATCTGTTGGATCCCTTTATACTTATAAAAATTATTGTGCCGGGCGTGGTGGCTCACGCCTTTAATCCTAGCACTCGGAAGGCAGAGGCAGGTGGATCTTTGTGAGTTCAAGGCCAGCCTGGTCTACAGAGTGAGTTCCAGGACAGCTGGGAGACCTTCTCTTGAAAAACCAAAAAAAAAAAGAAAAAATTATTGTAAGCCGGGTATGGTGGTGCCCACCTTTAATCTCAGCACTTGGGAGGCAGAAGCAGGCAGATCCCTGTGAGTTCAAGGCCATCTGGGGCTATGGGAGACCCTGTCTGAAATAATAATAATAATAATAATCCTGTCTAAAATAATAATAATAATAAAAATTGTCTGTTTAAGATGTAGCAAATGTGTGGGGTTTGGGATGTACCTCTTTGTAGAGCACTTGCCTACCATGGGCAAGATCCTAGAGTCAATTCCCAACATTTGTTAAAAAATCAAATGTGGGCTGGAGAGATGATTTAGCAGTCAGCAGTTAAGAGCGCTGACTGCTCTTGCAGAGGACCCAGGTTCAATTCCCAGCACCTACATGGCAGCTAAAAACCGTCTTTAAGCCAGGCGTGGTGGTGCACACCTTTAATCCTAGCACTTGGGAAGCATATGCAGGCGGATCTCTGTGAGTTCAAGGCCAGCCTGGTCTACAGAGTGAGTTCCAGGCCAGCTGGGGCTACAGGGAGACCCTGTCTCAAAAAGACACACACAAAATAAATTCGAATGTATCTAGCTGAGATTTTTTTATTTTATGTGTATGAGTGTACTGCCTGCATGCCTGTAAGTGCACCCACGTCATGCAATGCCCATAGAATTATAAGGAGGCATCAGATTCCCTTGTAAATGGAGTTACAGAAAGCTTAACCACCAAGTGGGTGCTGGGGATCAAACCTGGGTCCTCTGCAAGTGCAGCTGGTGCTCTTAACCATTGAAACATCTCTCCAGCCCCTCTAGCTGAGATATTTGAGTGCCTAATAGCAACAAATGGTTTTAATGTCATTAGTGATAGCAAAAACAATAAAAGAAAGAAAGAAACCTAACATCACACCAGTCATGCCTTTAATCAGCAGAGAGGCAGGCGGATCTTTGTGAGTTCGGGGTCAGCTGGGGCTACAGGGAGACCCTGTCTCAGAAAGACCAAGAAAAAAAAGAAAGAAACTTAACATCACATCTGTTTGATTATGAGGCACACATAGTTTTGAGGGTTTGTTTGGAGATGGGGGGAATGGGTATGTGTGTGAGACAGAGACAGAAAGAGACTGACTCATTATGCATCCATGGCTAGCCCCGAACTTGCTACATAGACCAACCTGCCCTCAAACTCACAGATCCAGCTGCTTCTGCCTCTCTCCAGTGCTGAATTAATGGTATGCACCACCATGTCTGGCCCACGGCTCATGTTCTTAACCTCTGTATTAATACTGACTCTTGAATACCTGCTACTCATCTTACTAAATTTCAATGGGAAGGAACTTAATTTTTTGTAACAGTTCGTACGCATAATCAACTTGTTGCACATTTTTCTGACCATAAGTTCTGCTTATTTTCAGTCTCTTCTGATCATCTTCAGGCTTAGCACCCCCCCTTTCCATTTTCATAGCCCCTATGATAGAATCTGACACTCTGTTCTTGTTATGCTTGCACATCTCCCTCATTGACTAGGTAGAACATTAGCTGCATGTGGAAATGGATTCTATCTCACTTTGTATATCTTGGACCTACCTACTTAACACCAATTCTACTATATAGTAAATGCTTAGTAATGAACTTACTAAGGAATAAATGACCTTCTTGCAACTTAAAATCCTATTAAGATATATTGGGAAGAAGAGGCAGCCAGAGATCTATGTGTAATTGCTAGGCCAGCCTAGTCTACATAACAAGTTCCAGGCCAGTCAGGATTACATGGAAGACCCTGTCTTTAAAAAAAAAAAAAGTATCTGTCTTCCTGATATAAATTTATGTTGGGTTGGGGGGGTATTTTTTCCTGTGAGCATTCTTGAATCCTTACATAGTCTTCTAAAATGGAGGCTTTAAAGCTTTCATAAAGATCTGTAATAATCTCTCCTTTAAACAAGTTCACTTGGAAATAATTAAAATAGCAAAAATACTAGTAAGCATAAAACAAGCAAATTTGTCCTTCCCAATACTAAAATATATGTAAAAGATATTCTTGGCACTACCCCGGGAATATATCAGTATATTAGATTAGAAATTCTAGAAGCAGATTGAAATACATATGAAAAAGACTATGTCAAAAAAATGAGTAATCATTGAATTTTTTTTTTTATTTTTTTGTTGTTTTTCAGTTAAGCAAGCTAGGAGGACTTGTTAATAAAGCCTAACCTCTGCCATTGTAAACATTATAAATAAAAGTTGACTATAAGAAGATGGGATGAATGGTATGGAAAGAGAGAGAGAGAATTAATTCTGAGAGACACTTGGAGCTTGAACCATCTTACTATATTAAGGGGATACAAGTTAAGCATTAAAAGAGGATAAAAAGAAGTTACATATTTTGTCATGATTTGGTGAATTTAAAGAACCTAACTTGAAAAGCTCCCAAGTATGGAGAAAGTGTTATATATGAGATCATGGGGGTAGATAATAATTTTGGTATTGCTGTTAAAGCAGAACCAAAGGTTAAAGGGTAAATTCTGTACCTTGGAACATAAATCTTCTATAAAAATATGGCCAGATCTTAGGCCAAGTTAAAGATGGACAGAGGAAAGAATAAAAATTCAGAAGACTGGTAAAAGAGAATGAAATTAGTAACTAATAAGTATTATGTTTTCTAGAGTGCCTAAAAATTCCATTTAAATAGGTGCCTAGGAACATTTGGACAAAGGTTACTATGTTTCTGCTTTTTCCTAGCTCTTAAAATATGCTTGGGAGAAATAATAATAATAGTTTAAATTTACAGCTTAGTTCAACATAAGGAAATTTTAGTTTTTGCATTTTAGCTTCTAGATGAGATGATAACTAATTCACACTGTTAAATTTTAGATGGTCTGTCTTCTGCCGACCCCAGCTCTGATTGGAATGCACCAGCAGAAGAGTGGGGGAACTGGGTAGATGAAGAAAGAGCTTCACTTCTGAAGTCCCAGGAGCAAATTCCTAATGATCAGAAGGTGAGTGTAAGGGATAAAAGAAAGGATGATTCTGAGCCCCAAAAGCTGAGACAGAAAGATGCAGCTGAGCAGTTAGTAAAACTAACTGCTGGGCCAAAAAATGGCACTGGTTTTAATTCCTGGTAATTTAGAGCATTCTCGTTAGGGACTTTGGAATGGCAGTTAGTGATGTAGCTTTACAGCCAGAGCCTGTGTTTAGAATGTACAAGACCCTGGGTTCAGTCCTCAGCACCATAAAAGGATAGACCTTAGACTAGAAGCCGTTTTTCAAAAAGTTGTCATTAAATGTAGAATTGGCTGGGCATGGAGGCACACACCTCTAAACCTAGCACTTACAGAGCGTTCTAGACCAGCTGGGGTGACTAGGAGGTTGATTTTTAATGATGGTAGAAATTTTAGTATAGACATGACAAAAAAATTATATAGTCTGTTGGCAGCCCTATGCTTACAAGTAAGCTTAGACAATACCAAATCATCTTTGCTTGTTTAAAAAAAAACAAGTGCTGCAGCTGGGCATGGTGGCGCACGCCCTTAATCCTAGCACTCGGGAGGCAGAGGCAGAGGCAGGCGGATCTTTGTGAGTTCAAGGCCTGCCTGGTCTACAGAGCGAGTTCCAGGACAGCTGGGGCTACAGGGAGACCCTGTCTGGAAAAAGACTGAAAAAGACAAAAAAAAAACCAACAAGTGCTGCAGAGCTGAGAAAGCTTAGTGGGTCAAACCCTGACCATATAAGGTTGAGAGCCTGAGTTCAAATCCCCAGAATACAATAAAGCCACACTCCATAAATACATCTTTACTCCCTATGGCAAGATGAGCAGAGGAGACAGGAGAATCCCAGGAGGCTTGAGTGCCAGCAAGCCTAGTGTATGTAGCATTAAACAACAGAGGCTGTCTCAAAGTGGAAGGCAAGGACACCTGAGGTTGCCCTCTGAGCCCATATTCATGCTATGGCATGCGTGACACAGACCTAGAGGCAGACAGTACATTCATACACATAAATAAATTAAATTAAAATTAAAAAAAAAAAAAAGAAAGAAAGGTGGGACTGGAGGTATGCCCCAGCAATTAAGAGTACTACCTGCTCTTGCAGAGGACCCAGGTTCAGTTCCCCAGCACTCAGATGACTGCTATCCTTACCTCCATATCCAGTGGACCTTTCACTCTCTTCTGGCCTCCAAGGGCATTGTATCCATAGTTGGACTTACGTGCACGCAAGCAAAACACTCATACATTTAAAAATGAATAAATCAGGGCTGGAGAGATGGCTCAGCAGTTAAGAGCACGATTGCTCTTCCAGAAGACCCGGGTTCAATTCCCAGCACCCACATGGCGGCTAAGAACCACCTTTAAGCTGGGTGTGGTGGTACACACCTTTAATCCTAGCACTTGGGAGGCAAGAGGCAGGTGGATATCTGTGAGTTCAAGGCCAGTCTGGTCTATAGAGTTCCAGGCCAGCTGAGGCTATACCGAGACACTATCTCAAAAATAAAAGTAAAAATAGGGGCTGGAGAGATAGCCTAGCGGTTAAGAGCACCAACGCTCTTACAGAGGACCCGGGTTCGATCCCCAGCGCCCACATGGCGGCTAAGAACCGTCTGTAACTCCAATTCCAGGAGAACTCCAGTTCCAGGGGAATCCGAGACCCTCTTCTGACCTCCGCGGCATTGCACGACACGGGTGCACAGACCTGCATGCAGACAATACATTCATACACATACAAAAATAAATAATAAAAAAAAAAATTTAAAAAAAAAAAAGTAAAAATAAAAATAAATCAAAAAAATTTTTTTTCTCAGGCAGAGACTCCTGAAAGCCCCAGCAGCCCTGGAGCCCACTGTGTAAGCCAGGCTGGGCTCAGTCTCAGAGACCCACCACCTCTGCCTCCCAACACCAGGCCTGGAGCCCACTGTGTAAGCCAGGCGGGGCTCAGTCACAGAGACCCACCACCTCTGCCTCCCAACACCAGGCCTGGAGCCCACTGTGTAAGCCAGGCAGGGCTCAGTCTCAGAGACCCACCGCCTCTGCCTCCCAACACCAGGCCTGGAGCCCACTGCGTAAGCCAGGCTGGGCTCAGTCACAGAGACCCACTGCCTCTGCCTCCCAACACCGTGCTGAGCTCAGCAAAAGTCTTTGTGACCCGAATTTCCTTCGTAGGATACAACCTGAATGTATTTCATAAGATGCATTAATTTATATGGGATTTGAATCCTTGCCCTCTGGTAAAACACTTTGTGGTGAAAAGCTTCTTGCAGAGTCTATGTAATAGATGTACATTTATGATCCCATTTATTGAAGAAAATTTGAGGCTAATCTAGGCTGTATATAAGAACCTGTCTCAAGCCGGGTGTGGTGGCGCACGCCTTTAATCCTAGCACTTGGGAGGCAGAGGCAGGCGGATCTTTGTGAGTTCAAGGCCAGCCTGGTCTACAGAGTGAGTTCCAGGACCGCTGGGACTACAGGGAGACCCTGTCTCAGAATCAAAATCTCAAAAATTTTCTGTTGAAGTCTCTGTACAGTTTGCTGTCAGCTTGGAGGGAAAATTGCTTCATCAGGTTTGTGCCTGGTTTTGTTTGGTTTTTCCATTTGTTATTAATTTCTGTAAACTATTTGGTAATGTTTTATGAGATCAGGAAAAATCACTATAATGACTATGATACTGAGCAAAGAAATGTTATCCAGATTTTTCTTGCTCTAATGATAGTCTAGAATCCAAGTTCTAGTTATTTTTGAGACTAAACAATAAGCATTTCTCCATACAACGTTCAGCTACATGGTTTATATGAAAAGGTATAATTATGAATGCTAATTTAGCAGTTCAGATTTTGTTTTGTTGAGACAGGGTCTCTGTTTAGTCCCAGCTGGCCTGGAGTTCACTATGTAGACCAGGCTGGCCTTGAACTCAAAGAGATCTGCCTGCCCCTGCCTCCCAAGTGCTGGGACTGAAGGCGTGCACCACCATGCCCAGCTCTTGAACATGTTATAGTTAAGGGTGACTTTGTACTCTAGGTTATCCTACCTCTGCTTCCACAGTGCTGCTGTGAAAGTCTGAGCCACTACACCTGGCTAGCAATTCCGATTTGATAGGCATTTTTTTTTTAGAATGCAGAATGTTCCTTCCAATGATGTTCAAGGTAATTTTTTTAGTTGGCCTTTTATTTCATCATGTGCAGTTTTTGTTTGTTTTTATGTGTGTGAGTGTATGGCCTGCATGTATATAACTATACCTGTGTTGTGCAGTGCCCAGGTAAGACAGAAGAGATTGTCAGATGCCCTGGAACTGGAGTATCAGACAGTTGTTAGCTGCCATAAAGGTTCTGGGATTCAAACTTGGGTCCTCTGCAAAACAATGCAGTGCTCTTAACTGACCCATCTCTCCAGCACCTTGAATGATTTTTTTTTTTTAGTCTCCCTGCAGCTCCAGCTATCCTGGAAATCACCTTGTAAACCAGGCTGGACTTGAACTCACAGAGATCCACCTGCCTCTGCCTCCCAAGGCTGGGATTAAAGGCGTGTGCCACCATGCCCAGCTGAATGAAATGTTTTTAATAAACAAATACATGAGCCTGGAGAAATGCCTCGGCAATTAAGAGCACTAGCTCTCTTTTTTTGGGGGGGTGGGGGTCTTTTTGAGACAGGGTCTCCCTGTAGCCTCATCTGTCCTGGAACTCACTGTGTAGACCAGGCTGGCCTTGAACCCACAGAGATCAAGAGTTGGGATTAGGGGCTGGAGAGATGGCCTAGCAGTTAAGAGCCCCGACCACTCTTACAGAGGACCCGGGTTCGATCCCCAGCACCCACATGGCGGCCGAGAACCATCTGAAACTCCAATTCCAGGAGAACTCCAGTTCCAGGGGAATCCGACACCCTCTTCTGACCTCCGAGGCATTGCACGACACGGGTGCACAGACTTGCATGCAGACAGTGCATTCATACACATTCAGAAATAAAATTAATAAAATAAAAAAGAGTTGGGATTAAATGTGTACACTACCATGCCCGGAAAGCACTGGCTTTTAACCTGCAGAGAACCCAAGTTGGTTCCCAACACCCACATGGCATGGCAGCTAACAACTGTCTGTGACTCTAGTTCCAGGGGATCTGACACCTTCTTCTAACCTTCACGGGCATTGCTTGACACAGGTGCACTTGACATAGATGTGGGCAATACATTCATACACATAAAAGAAAGATAATTTAAAACTTTTTTCGTCTTTTTGAGACAGGGTCTCCCTGTAGCCTCAGCTGTCCTGGAACTCACTATGTAGACCAGGCTGGCCTTGAACTCACAGAAATCCCCCTGCCTCTGCCTCTGGAGTGCTGGGATTACAGGCATGTGCTGCCATGCCCGGCAACTTTTTTTGTTTGTTTGTTTAATTAAAAAATAATATATAACCTGAGTCATTTGTTTTGAGTTTGTTTTTGGCATTTTCAGACAGGAGTAGTCTATGTGATAAAGGCTGGCTTTGAACTCACAGTCTTCCTGCTCACCTTTATCTGGGGTTATAAGCCTTCAGTGAGTTTTTGAAATATGAAGTGAGGCTGGGTTCAGCGGGAAGAGTGCTTGCTATGCAAACATGATGACCTGAATTGAAATCCCCAGTGTCTGTGTAAAAAGCTCAAGAGTGGCTGCTTGTGGGCCTCTAGCCACAGCACTATGCTTACTGAAGACAGGAGGCTGGCCGGGCTTGCTGGCCACCAGCCTAGCTCTGTTCAATGAGAAACCCTGTCTCAAAAGCAGAGAGCAACATAGTTCTCTCACTGTTTTACAGTGAATAATGAAAGACAGTAAAAGGTCTGTCTTACATAATATAGAAGAATGAAATTCTGCATACTTCATTACTTTTTAAAATACACTAACTTTTATTACTCATAGCTTATTCTTACTTGAATTTTGAAAGACAAAATTGAACATCCTGAATAAAATTAAATTCATAATAGTTTGGGGGAATATACATTTAAATAATTGGTTCACTTTAGTATTTTTACTTTTAAAATCAGGTTTCAGATGATGATAAAGAAAAAGGAGAGGGAGCTCTTCCAACTGGAAAATCTAAAAAGAAAAAGAAGAAAAAGAAGAAGCAAGGTGAAGATAACTGTCTTGCCCAGGTACAGTGCCTGAACAGCGTCCATTAAGTGACTGCTGTGGGGGATGTGGAAAGGAGAGAATGCTGGGAATATGTAAAGATGGCGACAAGAAATGTGAAACATCAAATTTATTTGAAATTGGACATTTTAGAGATTTACATCAAAATAAAAACTGTTTTGCCCTAAAAAGACACCAGCGGTGCACCTAAAGCCAGTCTCCTCTCCAGTAGCAGCTTCCATTGGGACCATCTCACCTGTCTACTGTTTTCAGGACTAACTAACACCATTGTTTGGTGTTGGCTCCGTTCATGTTATCAACCAATCGTGTCCTAGGTACATCAGAACTATTCTAGCAAGGTGGGGAGGTTGTCATTTGCAGCTGGTCAGATTGCATCTGCATCATCCTATAGGAGATGCAGATGCAATTTGACCTCTCTATAGGCTACTTTTTGGTCCAGAATAATGTGGCTATGAAGGTTGAGAAGTACAAGGTTGCCAGTGTCTCAGGAGATAGACGATAAAATTTTGGACACTATGGAAGCCTCCATAAGCCCTGAAGAAACCTGAGTCAAGTCTTTCTGCCTCTTAATGCCCTGAGTTCTGCTTTCACATATCCCATCCCTCCCTAATCTCTGACTTCTAGGTAACCAATTCACTGTAAAAGAAGAGGTTGAATTCATCAAGAAGATATGCAGAAGCTGAGGAGATGGCCCATTTTATTTATTTATTTATTTATTTATTTTTAGAATATTCCAGGGGGGAGAAGCTCTCTTATTCTGGTGACATTTTATTCCTGCAACTTTTCTTTCTTTTTTTTTTTTTTTTTTCCTCAACCACATAATTTATTTATTTATTTATTTTTTAACAAAATCTAAGAACCCATGTGTCCCGCGCCCATTCCCCACCCCAGTCCATGAAGCTCATGCATTCTTGCCAAACATGCTTTTCGAGTGGCCCATTTTATAAAGTGCCTGCTAACATAGGCACATCAGAACATGCCATAGTGGCCTGTGTGCTGTAATCCCGCCTTGCTGGGGAAGAACAGAGGTGAAGACAGATCCCTAAAGCTCATTGTGCAGCCAGCCCTAACCAACTGATGAGCTTCAGGTTGAGCGAGAGACCCTGTCTCAAAAAATAATAGTGGAGTGCTGGGTGTGGGCGGTGGCACGCCTTTAATCAACAGCACTCTAGTACCGCCACAGGCAGACGCAGGTGGTCTCTCAAAGCTGAGTTCCAGGCCAGCCCCAGAGGCTGAAGGGAAACCATGTCTCAAAAAGACCGAAAAAAAAAAAATCTAAGCCGGGCGTGGTGGCGCATGCCTTTAATCCTAAGCACTTAGGGAGGCAAGAGGCAGGTTGATTTTGTGATTTCAAGGCCAGCCTGGTCTACAGAGTGAGTTCCAGGACAGCTTGGGGCCACAGGAGAGCCCTGTCTCGAAAGACCAAAAAAAAAAAAAAAATCTAAAAAAAGACCTTGATGTGTGCGTGTGTCTTGCCTGCATGTGTGTGACATACACCTGTATTGTGCTGTGCTGTGAGGACAGAAGAGTGTGTATTAGCCACCATGTGGGTGCTGGGATTCAAACCCAGGTCTTCTGAAAGATCAGCCAGTGCTCTTAACACATGAGCCCATTTCCCCAGCCCCAAAGAATACACCTTTTAATCCCAGCACTTAGAAAGCAGAGGCCAGCAGACCTCTAAATTTAAGGCCAGCTTTGTGTGCATAGAACTTTCAGGCCAGCCAGGGCTACATAGTGATGCTCCTTCTGAGAGAGAGAAAGAGAGTCTGTATATGATGAAGAATGGAAACATTAAAGCTTAGGTAGGTTAGGTAGGACCTTAGCAGTTTTATGGGCAAACTTTTATCATTAAGGAATTTTTGTGTTGTATTTTTTGAGACAGGGTCTCCCTTTAGTCCAGCTGTCCTGGAGCTCCTCTGTAGACCAGGCTGGCCTTGAACTCACAGAGATCCACCTGATTAAAGGCATGTGCCACCAGGCCCAGCACTTAAGACAGTTTTTAGCTGCCATGTGGGTGCTGGGAATTGAACCTGCATCCTCCGCGAAAGCAGTCAGTGCTCTTAACCGCTGAGCCATCTCTCCAGCCCCTCGTTAAAGAATTTATGACTCAGTGAAACCAAGAGAGTTCTCCTTAAAATTATATAGCTAAGTTATATCATAGCACACCTTTAATCCCAGCACTCGGGAGGCAGAGGCAGGCGATCTCTGTGAGTTCAAAGGCCAGCCTGGTCTACCATAGTGTTTCAGGACAAGCTGGGACTACAGGAAGACCCTGTCTCGAAAAGCCAAAAAAAAAAAAAAAAGAGTTCCCTTGTTTGTCTTTTTTGTTTTGTTGTTTGTTTGTTTTTTTTTTGGTCTTTTTGAGACGGTCTCCTGTAGCCCCAGCTGTCCTGGAACTCGCTCTGTAGACCAGGCTGGCCTTGAACTCACAGAGATCCACCTGCCTCTGCCTCCCAAGTGCTAGGATTAAAGGCGTGCGCCACCACGCCCGGCCGTTTGTACATTTTTTACAATATATGTGTAAACATCTTTGAAGAAGTCATTGAGTGAAATGCTGTTCTCAAAATCTTGTTTTAGAAGTCATTGAGTGAAATGCTGTTCTCAAAATCTTGTTTCAAAGCCATGCCTAATGGTACACACATTTAATCCCAGCACTCAGGAGGAAGACGCAGGTGGATCTCTTAAGTTCAAGGCCAGCCTGTAGCCTGGTCTACGTAGTGAGTTTTCCAGGCCAGCTGGGACTATAGGGAGACCCTGTCTCAAGAAGAGACAGACAGACAGACAGACAGACCCTGTCTCAAAAAGAGACAGACAGACAGACAGACAGACACACACACACACACACACCAAAACATGTTTCAAATAACTGGTTCACTGTGTGCTTCCTTTTAATTGAGTGCTAGTTTGTTCTCTTTGAGTTGATCTGTTCAATTAGAATGGTTTCCATTTTGGGATGTGTGTTAGTGGATATAATTCAGGGGGACAGGATTTGAAACAGAGTATCTGTAAACCTGCCTGGCTTTGAACTTGCAGTGATCCTTCTGCCCTGGCTCCCCAGTGTTGAGATTTTAAAACATTAGTCACCACCGGCTTGGACTTTTTAAATGAAATTATTTTCTTTTTTTTTTTTTTTTTTTTTTTTTGTCTTTTCGAGACGGGGTCTCCCTGTAGCCCCAGCTGTCCTGGAACTCACATTGTAGACCAGGCTGGCCTTGAACTCACAAAGATCCGCCTGCCTCTGCCTCCCAAGTGCTAGGATTAAAGGCGTGCGCCGCCACCACGCCCGGCTATGAAATTATTTTCTTAGGATATCTTTAACAACACTAAAATATGTGTGTGTGCCGTGGCATGTGTATAGAATGCACACAGCAAGCAAAGTAGATTTTAGTCAGTAAAGAATGAACAATTTAATCATTTGATAGGCTACCTCTTTCTGTAGGACACAGAAGAATTAGAAAAGGACATTAGAGAAGAGCTTCCAGTGAATACCTCCAAAGCTCGTCCAAAACAGGAGAAAGCTTTTTCCTTGAAGACCATAAGCACTAGTGATCCAACCGAAGTACCTATCAAAAATAGCCAGGTAATTGATAAGAAATAACAGATTGTTGACTCAAGAATTATTATCGTAATTAATACTTTATTCAAGTACTATGCTAAGTAAATTTTTTATTTTATGTGTATTGCATGAGTGCTTGCATGCATGCCTAGTGCCCATGGAAGCCAGTAGAGGGTAGCAGATCCCTTAGAACTGGAGTTACACATGACTGTGAGCTGCCACGTTGGTGCTGAGAACCAAGTTCATTATTGTTTTGTATTTTTCAGAAGTATGCATGTAATATGACTGGTTCAATTTCCAAAAATGGAACATTTATTTTAAAATGGTTAAGTTATTGAGGCTTTGTTATTGTGTTACTTTGGATTTTGTTTGGGGGTTTTGTTTTTTTGTTTTGTTTTGTTTTTTGAGACAGGGTCTCAGCTCAGGCTGACCTCAAACTTCACATGTAGCCAAAGCTGGTGTAAACTTCATTTCCCTGCCCAAGTGTTAGGGTGATAGGTATGTGCCTCCAGGCTGACAGTAACAGATTTTTTTAAATGTCAGAAGATTTACCAGTATACCAAAGGTCTGGATTAGGTACATAAAATTAAAACCTAATTTGGAATTGAGTAAACCATACCATATTATAATATATTGTTTAATTTGCCTGGTTCATTCATTTACCCATTCAAAAAATTTATTGAGAATTATATGCCACATGTTGTTTGAGGTACTAAGATACAGCAGAGAACAAGATAAAACATCCCCGTCCTTAGGAGCAGCCTCACAGTTAGTGAACCAACTTCAGCAAACAGATGCCACTAAGAGAAGAACTGTTAACAGCTTTGTTCTAAAACAGTGTTGATTATACTTCCTGCTTCAATTTGCTCCTTTTAATTCCCTGAGTATTTTTGAGATAAAAGGATGTAATCTGAATCATGTGCAGGTTTAGGAGAAATATTATACCAAAGGGGAACCTGACATTCTAGTGTTTTATCTAAATCATCTTCAGAGGCTATCTTATAAAAGAGTACTTGAGCCTTTCTATAATGTAATGTAAAGTAAGAGAGTGAAAGGGTAGTTAAATGTATGTAACAAGGTGACTGAATAGATGGCTCAGCATTTAAGACCACTGGCTACTCTTGAAGAGGACCCAGTTCAGTTCCCAGCACCCACATGGTGGCTAACAACAATCTGTATTTCCAGTTCCAAGGGATCTGACACCCTCGCTAGCCTCTGCAGGCACTTCACACACATAAGCACTTCATACATGTAGGCAAAATGCTCATACATCGAAAATAAAAATAAGTCCATTAACAAAATTTAAGTATGTAATAAAGCTTTGGATGTGATGTCCATGCAGGAAAAATTAAGATAAAGCAACATACATGTACCTTCAAGTACATATAATGGAAAGAAGGAATACTAACAGTTCTCTACTCACACAACTTCTTGTGACCTTTTCCCATTGGGCCTTTTTGAACCCAGGGAACCAGAAGAGTAAGGGCAGGAGTCGCATTCCTTACTTATCCTTGTTTTTGTGTTCTGAGTTATTGATCACAAGTAAAGCTGACCAGTGAAGAAATTGGCCTTTTTCTCACATCACAGCCTCAAGGCACTCCAAATAAGCATTCTGATATTGCCTAGTCCTGGCTGTTCTGGGGTTAGTTGGTCTCCTTTCAGCTACTAACCTTTCTAATTTCATGACCACACTGGATACTCTGAAGATTTGGGCCTGTGTGTTACTCGATGCTGGAATTGGTCAGACTCTGTGTCACCTGTGGAAAGCACAAGCTGCTTGCTGCTGTTGGAGATCTCTACTGTTTGTAGAGAGAAAGGGATTATCAGCTACCAGGGTGCACTATTTTTTGAGGCAGCCATGGTGGCTCACACCTATAATCCGAGAACTTGAGAGGCTGATTGCTGTTACAAGTTAAAGCCAGCCTGGGCCACAGACTTGAGAATCTGTCTCAATAAAGCAAAAATTTGCCGCACGTGATAGTCCACACTGTTAAGCCCAGGCAGAGGCAGACAGATCTCTGAGATCAATGCCAGCCTTGTCCACATAGCAAGTTCCAGGCCAGCTGGGGCTACAGGGAGACCGTGTCTCAAATAACAAAGAGTAAAATGCAAAAGAAAAAGGGTGGGGGGGGGCTGGAGAGATGGCCTAGCGGTTGGGAGTGCCGACTGCTCTTGCAGAGGACCCAGGTTCGATCCCCAGCACCCACATGGCAGCTGAAAGCCGTCTTTAACTCCAGTTCCAGGGGGATCTGATGCCCTCTTCTGACCTCCACGGCATTGTATGACATGGGTGCACCAACCTACATGCAGACAGTACATTCATGCACATATGAAAATAAATAAAAAAAATTTTTTAAAATCAGGGTAAAATGCACTATTTTTGTCTTTAATAGTTTTGATGAGCTCAGAGTTGATGGAAAATGAAGTCGTTTTTAATTTTTAAAACTACTATTTGTAATGAAATAGGAAATTTCAAAAATAGAATTATTCATTCTGGGATTCAGTAGATATTTGAACTTTTATGTACGTTTATCCATTTTTTAATTTAATATTTTAGGTTTTATATTGCCTGCATGTAGGCAGGTGCACCTATATCATGCAGTGCCTAGCGAGCCACCTCTTCAGCCTCACCCCCATGGATTTTATCCCTCTATATTCATAAGCACTGTAGGTGATAGTTTATTTGGTTGCCACTAGAGGGTAGGCATGAGTTACAGTACTGCCTATAAATTAATTGGAAACCATTTTAATGTTTGTTTGTTGCTAAATAGTCTCTTAATATTTAATAATATAATATGGAATTTATACAAAATTCTGAGATAATTTTGTTCCAAAATAGCCTATCAAGACTCTTCAACCTGCTGTTTCTACCGAGCCATCTGTTACCTTATCAAAAACTGATTCTGACAAGAGCTCTTCCCAAGTGCCACCGATGCTACAAGACACAGATAAATCCAAGTCAAATACCAAGCAAAACAGTGTGCCTCCCTCACAGAGTAAGTAGTCTGGTGTTTGTGTTTCCTTTGTGTACTTCTAGACTGTATAAATTTTTTCTTCAGAAGTGTAAAGGTTAAAAAAAAAAAGGTGTAAAGGTTGTGATCTTAGAAGTCTAATGTGATAGAGAATAGCCCTTTCTTCTGAAAATGATAGATTCCTTGAACTTACACGGGTTGACTCAGGCTTGGATCGAGCCTGGGTATCTGGTCCCTCCCTCCCCGCTTTGTTTGCACCTGCTCCTGGGGCTGCCAGTTGTTCTTTCCTCCCCCCTCTTTGCCAGCTACCTTGAGTGTCCCTTTTGCCTATTTTTATCTTAAATTAGTTAACCATGTAAAATGGTGATTTCTGAGTGGGCACTATGCCATGAACACATTTGTAGTTCCACCTATTCCAGAAACTGGGGCAGGAGGATTGCTCAAGCCCAGGGGTTTGGTGCCAGCTTAAGCAGCATAATGCCCATCTCAGAAAAAAAAAAAAAAAGAGAGAGAGAAGAAAAAGCAAAAACAATTTTTTTGTGTGTGTATGAATGTACTGTCTGCATATAGGTTGGTGCACCCGTGTCATGCAATGCCTCGGAGGTCAGAAAAGAGTGTCAGATTCCCCTGGAGCTGGAGTTAAAGATGGTTCTCAGCTGCCATGTGGGTGCTGGGGATCGAACCTGGGTCCTCTGTAAGACCAGTCGGCACTCTTAACCGCTAGGCCATCTCTCCAGCCCCAGCAAAATCTATTTCTGTAGATTGACAATAGCTGACTACAGACAGAAACACTTAATACATTGATATGGGAAGGATAGAAAGATAAAAGCTAACTATAAAATTGCTCAAAAAACCAAAGAAAAATAAAATAAGGCCACATGCCTTGCCTGTCGGGTCTACATAGTAAGTTCCAGGCTAGCTGGGGATAAAGGGAGACCCTGCTCAAAAAGACGAATAATAATGATGATAATGATAATAATAAAATTTAAGACTTGAAAACTTAAACATAAAATTTGAAGATTTGAGCCAGGCATTGTGGGGAAGCAGAGTCAGCCTGGCCTCCGAGTTCCAGGCCAGCTGGACTACAGGGAGACCCTGTCTAAAAAAAGGGGTGGGGGAGAATGAAATTTGAAAGCACTTTTTTCATAGTTACTGCTTTTATATTATTAGAACATCATGGTACTTCCTATGCTGACTTTTCTCTCCTCACTCGTTTGTTTTTTGTTTTCTTTTTAGCCAAGTCTGAAACTAACTGGGAATCTCCCAAACAAATAAAAAAGAAGAAGAAAGCCAGGCGGGAAACGTGAATCCTTTTTTTTTCCAGAATTGGACGAGTGTTCGCAAATACTGTCTTGAAGATTATGCTGTTTATGCAATAATTTGTGAACATATACAGAGTTTTACATAAATTTAACCAATTTTTAAAACAAAACTGTGAACACAACCACCATAAAATGGAATCAGAGGAGAGTTAATTTATGAAATTAAGAGTCCACAGAATACATACTACAGTGCTGCAAGACACTTGGGAGAGTCTTTTCAATTGAACAAGAATGATCTCAATTTACGAATATTATCCTGGTTTTACAGCAGTGCCCTGTTTACAACAGATTGTGCCCTATCTCATCTGCAGCTGAGGAATAATGGATTCTGATTGGAGAGGGTTGCCTATAAAGCAGTAGGCAACTCCTGATCTTATGCACGAACTTGTATCATTTGGATCTGTTTTATGCTTAAATCAAAGTGCTTTGATCAATGCATAATCTGCCATATCTTTAAACATTTGTTTGTAGCAATTTGTATTAAAGGAATCACAAGTGCAAATAAAAAGTCATTTATCATTTGTTTAACTAAACTTTCATGGTTTAGTTTACAGTTTATAAAAGCTTAATTAAAACATTGAAAATGCAATTGACAGACACTTCTATGGCTTATGAAGTTATTTTTGATAGTCTTACATTACTTGAATTGTTCAAAGTACAGTATATTTTAAATTAAGAAAGGTAAAATATATGTATTTGTTTATACACTTAAGGCTGAGACTAACAAATAATGCTCTTGTTTATGATTTGAAAACTTTCAGGCAAAATCCAACTTCATCTTTTTCTTTCCCTAGCAGTTTATTCCAGTATCAATACTTAGTTGCTAATAATTTTTTTGACTTCAAAAATGAAATCATTTGCAACCTTTGAACATATGATGGAGAATGAGAAACTAGTCAGACAGCTTTAATCAACCTTGTCAAGACCTCCAGTTATCAGGAATACATTTTTTTACTGCCTTAACCTGTAGTACGTAGAATATGCATCAATTTCTTGAAGGGGGTTCATGTTTTTATAAGAATTTTCATGTAATTATTGCAATTGTGGTCAAATAAGGAACGTTTTCTGCTTGAAACTGTATTAATTTAAATGACATGTGAGATGCTTCTCCATTTTCAGGCACTGTGTAATTCTATTGTAAGAAACTGGCAGGTATCTTTGTAACTATTAATAGTGCATGCTCGGCCATGTACACTGTAAATAGCCTTTACCAAACGTGTTTGACAAGGACCATAATTAACATCACTTAGTGAATTGTGATAAAGAAAAAAGCCATGATTTATTTTATGTGAGTGGCTTGTTTTCCTGTGGCGCCAGGAATGAACCAGTTTAACAGCTATAACCAATGGTACTGATCTATCCATCCAGTGTCGTCTTTATTATATTTGATTGTGGTTTAATAGTATTGTCAGACTAGGAAAGCTATAAGAAACAGAATGGTTTTAGTTTTGCTGAAGACTGGCCTTATTAATGGACAGCTTTCCTCATAAGCGATTATTAACTTTTATCAGGTGTTAACATCTGTTTCAGGAACATGGCAGTATGTTTACATGTCAGAAGTTTTGTTTAATTCTATGGTATTTCTAAATTGATTTCTTTAAATAAATGCAGCAAATGGATAGCATTGTTTTTATTTGCTTCAATATTGGGGTAAATAATAGCTGAAGCGCCAGGAATGCATTCTTCAGGTGACTGCTCAGTGAGCTGTGTGTGTCCTAAATGGGGCTCAGGGTTCCTAAGTTGTCAACACTTTGTAAAGGTGCCACAAATGGAGAATGTGATAGGGACTTTGTAATTATAGAATGTGCCAAAAGATCAGTGCTTAGAAGTTGAACTCTCTCAACTCTACCTCACCGTTTCTTTTTCTTAGAATTCTTTTGGCTATGTCCAACCTGAGACTTCTCAGTTCAAAATCTCCCCCTTTCAACCACTTAACTCCAGGTGGCAGCTGCCCCAGGTAGCAACCACAGCGTCTTTTGAGGAGAAATGTATTGTGGTGGATAAGCACAGCTAGACTGGAGTGAGTCCAGTGTGGAGATGATTACCTCTGTCCCTTCTGTCTGGCTCACCAGCTAGGCCTGCATTTTGTGTTTTATGAGGTGGCAGCTATATGAGTGAAAGTGAATCCCATTCTTTTACATGCATGAGGTGTAAACTCTTGTGCACAATTGCTCTTTCCCGTTCGTAAGATCTGTATCTGGCGTAACAGTAGTTTCTGTCAGCTTGGGAGGCACTAAAATCTAGGAAGTAACGATTAGAATAGGAGAAAAGAGCCTGTTCTGTGGTGGCATGGATGAGGTGCCCCTTGCACTGCTGGTAGACAGACGATGGGCCCCTGCAGGCTCGCTGGAAACCCTTTCCTATGCCAAAACAGGGAGCAGTGGCCTCAAACTTCTCCAGACTGGAAATCTCCCTGTCTATACCCTGAATTGAGCAAAGCAAACAGTTGAGAGAGTACAAAAAGTATGGAAATACAATGTGATTAATGTAATTTACCATGTTTAATTTATGCATGCATTTTATTGGGGAGGGGAGGCCAGAGTAATTTATCCCAATCTAATGGTATTATTTCATAGGCTAAGCCAGTTCGTATTTGAGTTAAAGATATCAGGGGGTAATAACTTAAATGCAAAGTTTAGTTTTTCTTAAAAACAGTCTTCTATTAATATAGTGTGAAAAATCAAAATTTAGGATTTGGTTTAAGATGGCTAATGGATATCTTGGGAATTTCCTGTAAACTCATTGCACAAACTGGAATAACTTTCCAAAATACTTAGGGAATGAAAATATGTAATTTGTAAGATGCATTGAGTATTGTAAATAAAACAGACTGTTTTTGTTTTGTTTAAATTGCTTGTTACAGTTGTCTGTGGGAAGGGACTTTGTCATTCTGCATTCTGGTCTAGTCAAATGGCAGGTGCTTTGAGGATTTGTTTTAGTTCCCCTAAAACCATAAATTCAGGCTTTGCCGCTGAAGAGTCAAATATTTGAAAATGATCATGTGTGACAGACGTGCAGTGCTCCCCTTGGTCATCTCAGCAGAGGTAAGGGTCACATTTATAGACCTTCCTCTTAGGTTAAAGAAATTAATCTAAAACTTGGGATGCATTAGTTACTATGTGGTAGGTTGGCTGTGTCCCAAAATTCCAGTGACATATAAGTAGAAGTTTATTTCTCTTGTATATAAAAATTGGTGAGGTGGCTCAGTTGGTGAAGTTGGGATGCCCAGCATCCACATAAAAAGCTGTGCAGCTCTAGTCCCAGCACTTGGGCTCTTTGGTCAGCCAGTCCAGCAGAGTGAGTGAGTTCCAAGTTCAATGAGAGATACTTTCTCAAAAACCGAAGTGGAGGGGCTGGAGTGGTGGCTCATAGGTTAACAGCACTGGCTGCTCTTGCAGAAGACCTGAGTTTGGTTCTCAGCACCCATATCTAACAGCTGTCCATAACTCCAGTTCCAGGGGATCTGGTGCAACACTGGGGATCCTGCTTCTGTGTGCCTTCTCCCTTTTCATAGCATGCATCCATCAGGTCATGGTTGATGACATCTGTGTAGACAGCTGACCTGCTGAAAGAGGGGTCCCAAAGAATGTTCCTGCAAGTTACACCAGGTTCCTTTGCAGACTTAATTGCTTAATCCCATCAACTACGAAAGTGGATGGAGGAAAACATTCCTTAATTCTGGATTGTTTCCCAAACATTTTATACTTCTATAACAGGGAGAAAGGATTGGATATTCAACACTGCTGGCAGTCTGGCAGCTAGCACCCACTGAGAATCTGCTGCACCAAAGCATTTCTGAGGTTCATTTTTAAGCCTTTTGGATACTACTCAGAGTAGCAGTTAACAATGTCCTCAATTTCTCCATGGTGGATTCTTGAAATTTCTGTCACTCAGTAACAGCTTTGGGGCTGGGGAGATGGCTTGGTAGTAAGAATGCCTTCTGCACAAGCAGGAGGACCTGAGTTCAAACCCCCAGTACTGATATAAAAAGTCAGGCATGGTCACACGTGCATGCTTGTAACCTCAGCACTGGGGCAGAGGGGTGGGGGGTGGAGGGCTCCTGGATCCGGAGGCTCCATGTTCAGTGTGAAGCCCTGTCTCGGTGGAATGGTGATGGAGCAGAGCACCCTCTCCCCTGCACACATGCATACTGCACACTGCAAGTGCAGATTATAAGTTAAAATAGAACGGTTGCCGTGCCGTGCAAAGTCTTTAAAAATTAAGAACCATGGACTAGAGATGGCTCAGCAGTTAAGAGCACTTGGCTGCTCTTGCAAAAGACCCAAGTTCAGTTCCCAACACCCACATGCCAGATCACAATAGTCTGTGATTCCAGTTCCAGGGGACTCCGGCCATCTCTGGATCCCCTACATACATGCAGGAAAAATACATGTACATATAAAATCTTTTTACCCTGTAGCCCCAGTTCCAGTGGCTTGGAAGTCACTGTGTAGGCCAGGCTGGCCTCCATCTCCCAGAAATCTGCCTGCCTCTGCCTCCCTAGTGTTGGGTTTAATGGCATGTGCCACGACATCTAGCCTTTTAAGACACTACTGTTCTTTTAGTACATTTTAAAGATATGTGCCACCATGCCCAGCCCCTCTAAATATTTTAACCACATGAATTCTAACTCAAGACATGCATGTGAGGTATGTTTTAAGAAGTTTGCTATGGGCTGCAGAAATGGCTCACTGGTCAAGAGTACTTGTTGCTCTTCCAGAGGACCCAAGTTTGGATCCCAGCTCCACCTGCTGGCTCACAACTGTCTAGCTCCAGCTCCATGGGATCCATATCTTCTGGCCTCCTTGGATACCCTTGTATACAGAAGATACACATAATTTATTTTTAAGTTTTTGTTATTTAACAATGACAATACTGAGGTTTGTTAAGCTAAGTGAGGAAGAAAAAAATTTTTTGTCTTTTTGAGACAGGGTCTCCCTGTAGCTCTGGCTGTCCTGGAACTCACTCTGTAGACCAGGCTGGCCTTGAACTCACAGAGATCCGCCTGCCTCTGCCTCCCAAGTGCTAGGATTAAAGGTGTGTGCCACCATACCGGGCAGTGAGGAAAATCTTAAGCACATTCAGAGTTTCCCCAACATTCTTAATTGCTTGTGTCTTTTATTAAAGTGTTGAAGTGTGTATGTAATGTATGTGTCTCAGGTTGCATGTATACGGATGTCAGGACAGCTTGTGAGAGTCACTTCTCTCCTACCATGTGGGTTCCAGGGATCAGACTCAAGTTGCCAGGCTTAACAGCAAGCACCTTTTTCATTTACCAAAGCATTCAAAATGGGTATGAGCAACATGTCCAGTTTTAAAGCATAATAAAACACCTCTGAAACCACCGCTCTGCTTGAATAGAATATTGCTTCAAGGGGAACATTTGATGTGAGCTTGACTGATGCCAGGGATGATACCAGGCCATTCTCAGAAGCTTAACTTCCCAGAAACCTTGAATGGTACCAGAAGTTTCTAAGAGTCCCAGGTAACAAGCGGCCTGGTCTCAGCAGCATCCGCCTTCACACATTCCTCTGCAACCTCCTGGGACTTGTCGGGGTGTCCCTGGGCGGTTAGCGCACACCTATATTTGTAGCCTAACTATACGGCAGCTCCAAGAGCAGACTGCGGGGCTCTCCCTCTCCTAGATAGGAGTTACAAGTGCCTGCTGCAAAGTGCTGAGGGCTGAAGACCTGACAAGCCAAAGGGGGTCGTAGCAAAATAGCAAGCACTTGTTCGAGACTTAAGGATTACAAATTATTTCTTTCATTGGGCATAGTGGCACACGCCCATAACCCCGGCACTCAGGAGGCAGAGTCAAGTGGATTTTTGTGAGTTCAAGGCCAGTCTGGTCTACAGAGCAAGTTCTAGGACAGCTGGGGCTACAGGGAGACTCTGTCTCAAAAAGACAAAAAAAAAAAAAAAAAAAATAGAGGCAATGTTTCTATGTGAGATCAAGGCTTTCTGCCCTACATAGCCAGTTTCAGGCCAACTGGGGCTACAGGGAGACCTTGTCTCAAAAAATAAAACAAGATCAAGTGAAAATCTAGCAATGAAAAACTATCACCTGGAAAATAAAAGTATCAAACATTTTTGTTTTCTTTCTGGATTTTTTTAAATTTATTTTTTATGTGTATGAGTGTACTGTCTGCATGTAGGTTGGTGCACCCGTGTCGTGCAATGCCGCGGAGGTCAGAAGAGGGTGTCAGATTCCCCTGAAACTGAAGTTCTCCTGGAATTGAAGTTACTTATGGTTCTCACCCACCATGTCGGTGCTGGGGATCGAAGAACCCCGGTCCTCTGCAAGAGCAGTTGGTGCTCTTAACCGCTAGGCCGTCTCTCCAGCCCCTATTTTTATGTGTATGAATGTACTGTCTGCATGTAGGTCTGTGCACCCGTGTCGTGCAATGCCGCGGAGGTCAGAAGAGGGCATCAGAGAGCCCTGGAATTGGAGTTAAAGACAGTTCTTAGCTGCCATGTGGGTGCCGGGAATTGAACCCGGGTCCTCTGCAAAAGCAGTCGGTGCTTTTAACCTCTTAGCCATCTCTCCAGCCCCTCTTTCTGGATTTTTGAGGCAGGGTCTCTTGTAGCTCAGGCTGTCCTCAAACTCCTGATAGTCCTGTTTCCACCTCTCAAGAGCTGGATTACAGGCATTGTGCCACCGGGATTGGCAAAAACCTCAATACTTCTGGAATTAATATATAAATTGGGTATAATTCCAATTAAAAAGCCACTAGTGGGACTGGAGAGATGGCTCAGCAGTTAAGAGCACTGACTGCTCTTGCCGAGGACTTGGGTTCAATTCCCAGCACCCACATGGCAGCTAAGAACCATCTTAGACCCCCAAAAAAAGAGCCACTAGTGAATTTTCAAATTACCCCCCAAGTTTGTTTTTGTTTTGTCTTTTCAAGACTGGGTCTCCCTGTAGCCCCAGCTGTCCTGGAACTCACTCTGTAGACCAGGCTGACCTTGAACTCACAGAGATCCACCTGCCTCTGCCTCCCGAGTGCTGGGATTAAAGGCATGTGCCAATGCCCAGCCCCCACCCAAAGACTTTTAAAAGCAATCATTTGAGAACGAGCAAATAAGGACAGCATACAGGAGCAGAGCAAAGGCTTGGGTCAGTAAGGGCGGACAATTCCCAGAATATTAGGGCCAAAGCTTTGACTCCCCAAAGCACCAATTAGAAAGTCAGTTGAGGGTGAATGGAAAAAGATTCAGTGTGAATCCAAGTCCATCTTTGAGGCACTGAGGGACTCTAGATGTCAATGGAATTGGGGCAGAGGAAAGAGATAACCATAATCAAGTCATCTTGGTCAAAGTGTGGCTGGATAAACAGGACCAAGCAAAAGAGAAGGAATCTGAGCTATCTAGAGAATTCCAAATAGAAATGATACTCAAAATATGTTTATTGAGCAGCCAAACCTGATTAATGTCCGCTATACCGTGTAATCTAATAAAGAGACAAATCAGATATAGGTCAGAAGAATAGGGTAGCCAATCCAGAAAAAGAAGTTTTGTCTACAATCTAAGTGATGTATTCATTCCTCAGTAGAAAGGGACGTTACTGGTACAACTCACCTGCAAGAAAACAAAGAGCTCACACCACACCATATTGAGATGGATAAATTTGATGTGAACGTGACTCACCTAGGAACAGGGAACCTCAGATGAAGAATTCCTTCCATCAGATTGGCCTGTGGGCATGTCTGCAGGCCATTTTCTTGATTGCTGATTTATGTAGAAGGGCCCTGCCCAGAAGGCATCAGATTGCCTAGAACTGGATTTACAGATGGTTAGTGTAATACCCACGGAGAAGTGCCACACAGTTTTTGGTCAAATCAGGAGCCCTTTATTAGATAGCAAAAAGGCCAGTGGTTGAGAGCGGCTATTGCCAGAACTTTTGACCCCAAGGAGAAGCAGAGCAGGGTTTATAAAGCTAATAGACAATTATATACCAGATGCAAGTCAGACAATAAAAATCCATCAAACTACGGACAGATCAGTCAACAAAGAAGTTTTCAGTTAGAGAAATACATTTTTCAGAATTATTGAAACATTAACACGATCGTTCTGCCTGGCCAACTGTGGTCAGTGGGAAGGTGAGGGGATGTGATTGAGCACAATGCAGTCAAGCAGGAAACTGACAAGCTAGGGGACATGGAGTGAATTTTGCTAGTTCATTAGTGATGGCAATGTGGGTCCTGGGAGTGGAATCTGGCTTTTCTGCCAGAGCGCCAAATGCTCTTATCACTGTGCCATCTCTCCAGCCCCAAGTTTTAAATTTTTTAACTCAAAGAAAACAATCTCTGCTCTGATTTTTCTTATTTCTTCTTATCTGTTGGGTTTGGGATTCATTTGTTGTAGTCTTTCAAGTGTTTTGAGTTGCAACGTTAAGTCATTTTGTGCTCTTTCTGTGGGTTTTTTTTTTTTGTTTTGTTTTTTGTTTGGTTGGGTTTGGTTTGGTCTTTTTGAGACAGGGTCTCCCTGCAGCCTCAGCTGTCCTGGAATTCACTCTGTAGACCAGGCTGGCCTTGAACTCACAAAGATCTGCCTGCCTCTGCCTCCCAAGAGTTAGGATTAAAGGCATGCACCACCATGCCTGGCTTTTTTTTTTTTTTTTTTTTTTTTTTTTGTTTTTTTGAT